>JAVGVS010000258.1:0-402500 GCA_032718565.1 Distichodus sexfasciatus | reverse complement strand
CGCGCGAATGATCCGTGGAGTATTAATGTGGTGCTCGCGGAGCTCCGGAAGTTACTCCCCACACTTCCGCCAGACACGAAGCTCTCCAAGATAGAGATCTTAAGACTAGCTATATGTTACATATCCTATCTCAATCACGTGCTGGACGTTTAAAGCACACTCAGAATTCCACTTAAGACCGCAGACGCTGGTATTTGAGATTAATAACGAAAATAAAGTACATACATATTGTAAAAAAAAAAGTCAGGATAGTGGGCAGTCATGGCGTTTAAGATGGGTAAAAGTATACATTCTGCCGACCAAAGTCCACAGCAGCAGAATCGACTCTTGTAAGGTGACCGAAAGTAAGACGAGCGTTTAGATACTCTCAAGAGATTTTAAATGGAACTTTTCATGCACCACGTTCAACTGATTAGGGGTGTCTGGCTTCGTTTCAACTACCTTCTTTTTACAGCACCCTGAGTGACAATGATGCAATGGCAACTTAATACGAAGTGAAATTTAAGCGAAAAAAATGGAGGAAAACAGTGCCTGTTTTACCCACGAAGTACTGAAAAGAATGAGTTTACTGTAAGAACTTTAGACTACGTTGATGCAAGTTATCGCTAAACAGCAACAAACTGGGAAATGACGTTCAGATTCGTTGAAACTTACGGCAAATGAAATTGCTTTGTCCTAAGGTTTTATAAAGCAGATTAAGTATAAGTTATACATGAATAAAAACAGTGTATGAAAGGGTTAATACAGGCTAACTATATGTAACGCGTGTCAACTAGGTTTTTTTGAAGTGCCGGGAAATTTCTAATTTAAGTTTATTTATTTATTCATTTATTTATTCATTTATTTATAAAAACCGTTTTATTTTTAGTACTGCTTTTATTACTATTTGTGATGTGTGTCCTCTTTGTAAATAGATGTTGAAGCAGTTTGAACAGCTATTTAAGCTATATTGTATATCCTTGTTGGAAACATGATATTTTGGTGTGGCTTTTTACTTGACGATTTCGTTGGTAGATGTACTGTAACAGCTGGACGCGGTCCTTCGATGTTATGTATCTATAATGCTGCAATTTAGCACCTAAATGCACTTCTTGAATAGGATCGGCCGACGTTCGTTTACAGGTCTGCTCACTCATAATGCCTTGCGCTTTAACTTAACCACCGTTTTCACGTTAAGTTAGAATATAAACATAAGAAAAGACTGTTACACCATCACACAACGATTTAAAGTGATTTGTTATGACTATAGCAATACAAATTCAGATGGTATATATATCTCCAACACACTAATGAATCTCAAAGCCTGCAGACTCTTTTTCCGTAGCCTACTGGGTGACCAAAATTATCTAGAAATAGCTATTTATGATGTTTATTTTGAATTTGTCTAAAAGTTGCTTATAGAGGATTTTATTTACATGGTACAGTCTCTTGCTTTTACAGTGAAAATGTTTCTTATATGTGCTGGTAGCCAAAGACTCCTGACTTTTGGGGGTTTTTAAATTATAGTAATGTTAATAAATTGGCAGGCTATCTTGATGGGGAAACATAATTATGAAAAAGATTTTTTTTTTTTCAGGTTTACTCCAGTCTCATTTACTCGTAAGTGTCTAAATAGATGGCCTTTTGTTTTAACATTTTAGGAAGATGCATCTGTAACGACAGAATACTGATTGTTTCTATTCAAGACTAATACGATTTTATGTGTTTTAATAAATAAACAAATCACGTGGACAATATCTAATGAATAAAAAAATTTCCGAACAGGAAATATTTACTCGATAGTGCCTAAACAGTTTTAACGACGGTGATCTAATTTGATTATGTCAGGCTTTCTTTATCTAATCCATACAACGAACCATCTGTTACCATTAATAACTTTTATTTCCGATGATGAGAGCTGGAAGAGGTGTAACTTATGGAGTAATGTTAATGATGCTGCATCGAGGTTTCTGGAAGCTTGGGGCCCGTATTCTCCTCATCCCCGAAAGCCCCTTGGCTGCCCACCAAACCACTCCACCCACCATCTGCCGGATAGAAAAGCCCAGACGAACCGAAGCTAAATTGGTACCCTGCTCCGCACTGCAGCCTCCTCAAGGACGAGGCGAAGAGAGATCTGGGGCTAGGCTGGGGTCGGCCCCTCCAACCAGACAGCAGTATATTATCCAGACCGTCATCACACGGATTTAGACTTAAATAAATAACGATTCTTCAATATTCTCCCCTTAACTATGTAGTTTACCTTTCAATAGCACAGATATATATGAAAAATGATGAAAAATGCCATTTTAATACTTTGCCTGATTCCCTGAGTATATCTCAGTTTGGGGAAGAGATTAAATAGGGTCTACTGATTGGACTGTGGGTGGTGCAATTTTTAATTTAAAAATAAAATAATGACTTTTTAAAAAAGCTGAACTTTATGTTTAACTCTGAAGAAACTAAAAGTGTGAGCCCTTCTGTAAACTTTTATGTGTCAAGTGTTATATCAGGAAAGCTTGCTGTAGTATCATAAACAAAAGTCAGCAAATCATGCGTGTTTGGTTTCAATGCCGCTCTAATATGTATTTCTTGCACTGAACCAAACGTTTTTTTGTAATGTGTTCTTCAAATTTCAGACAACCAAAAAGGTCCAAATAAATTGATTCTCTTTAGATCTCAAGAAATCCCCACTGTCACCTTTTAAATGTTTTTAAAATAAAGGTGAAGATACAGCTTGAATCAAACTTTGAAAGAGGAGAGAGAGAGAGAGAGTCAGGAAGAGAGGGAAAGAAAAAGGAGGATGAGAGTGAATAAAAGCATATGAGAGTGAAAAGCGAATGGAAAAGAAAGAGAGAGATTATGTATGCAATAAATGAGAGGAGATGTCTCTTTAGATCTTCAAAAAAAACATTGTCAATTTTTAAATGTTTTTAAAATAAAGGTGCATGTGTTTTTAATTTAACTTAAGAGGAGAGAGAGAGAGAGAGAGAGAGAGAGGAGAGAGAGAGAGAGGGAGGTGATGTTGAAAAGAGGAGAAAGAAAAGGAGTAATAGAGTGAATGTGTACATATGAGAGCGAAAAGGAATGGAAAAGAAAAGAGAGAGATTATATGTAACAAATGAGAGTGAGATGTTCCCTAGATTCTCAAGAAAACACCATTGTGACCTTTTTTAAATGTTTTTAAATAAAGGTGTGAAGGTGTTTTTAATTAAACTTGAGAGAGAGAGAGAGAGAGAGAGAGAGGTGGATATTGGAAAAAGAGGGAGAAAGAAAAGGAGTGATAGAGTGAATGTGTACATATGAGAGTGAAAAGTTTAATGGAAAATAAAAAGAGAGAGATGACAAAGTGTAAAAAATGAGAGGAGATGTCTTAGATTCTAAAAACTATTGTCACCTTTTTAAATGTTTTAAAATAAAGGGAAGGTGTTTTAATTAAACTTAAGAGCAGAGAGAGAGAGAGAGAGAGAGAGAGGAGGGATACTGGAAAAAGAGGGAGAAAGAAAAGGAGCAATAGAGTGAATGTGTACATAAGGAGAGTGAAAAGTGCTTAATGAAAAAGAAGAAAAAGAGAGAGATTATGTATGTAAAAAATGAGAGTGAGATGTCTCTAGATCTTCGAAGAGAACACCATTGTCACCCTTTAAATGCTTTTAAAATAAAGGTGAAGGTGTTTTAATTAAACTTAAGAGAGAGAGAGAGAGAGAGGTGATAGCTGGAAAAAGAGGAGAAAGAAAAGGAGTGATAGAGTGAATGTGTACATATGAGAGCAGAAAGCTAATGGAAAAAGGAAAAGAGAGAGAGATTATATGTAAAAAATGAGAGGAGATGTCTTGATCTCTCAAAAAAACTCATTGTCACCTTTAAAATAAGCTTTTAAAATAAAGGAAGGTGTTTTTAATTAAACTTTGAGAGAGAAAGAGAGAGAGGTGGATACTGGAAAAAGAGGGAGAAAGAAAAGGAGTGATAGAGTGAATGTGTACATATGAGAGTGAAAAGCGAATGGAAAAGAAAAAGAGAGATTATGTATAAAAAATGAGAGTGAGATGTCTCTCTAGATCTCTAAAAACCATTGTCACCTTTTTTTAAATGTTTTTAAAATAAAGGTGAAGGCGTTTTAAATTAAACTTCTAAGAGAGAGAAAGAGAGAGAGAGGTGGGATACTGGAAAAAGAGGGGAGAAAGAAAAGGAGGATAGAGTGAATGTGTATAGATATGAGAAGTAAAAAATAATGGAAAAAGAAAAAGAGAGATTATGTATGTAAAAAACGAGATTGAGATACCCCTTAGATTCGAATAGAAAACACCATTGTCACCTTTTAAATGTTTTTAAAATAAAGGTGTGAAGGTGTTTTGATTAAACTTGAAGAGAGAGAGGAGAGAGAGAGGTGGATGCTGGAAAAAGAGGAGAAAAGAAAAGGAGGATAGAGTGAATATATATGAGAGTGAAAAGCCGAATGGAAAAAGAAAAAGAGAGAGATTATGTATGTAAAAAATGAGAGGAGACGTCTTTTGATTCTCTCAAGAAAACTCATTGTCGCCTCCCTTTTTTAAATGTTTTTAAAATAAAGGTGTGAAGGTGTTTTAATTAAACTTTAAGAGAGAGAGAGAGAGAGAGAGAGAGAGAGAGAGAGAGGTGGATGCTGGAAAAAGAGGGAGAAAGAAAAGGAGTGATAGAGTGAATGTACTAAGGAGAATGAAAAGTTTAATGAAAAAGAAAAGAGAGAGATTATGTATGTAAAAATGAGAGGAGATGTCTTTGATCTTCAAGAAAACACCATTGTGACCTTTTTTAAATGTTTTTAAATAAAGGTGTGAAGGTGTTTCAATTAAATCCTTTGAGAGAGAGAGAGAGAGAGGTGTATATTGGAAAAAGAGGAAAAAGAAAAGGAGGAGCAGGGCGAATGTGTATATGAGAGGAAAAGGTAATGAAAAATAAAAAGAGAGAGATTATGTATAAAAAACAGAGTGAGATGTCTCTTAGATTTCTGGAAGAAAACACCATTGTCACCTTTTAAATGTTTTTAAATAAAGGTGTGAAGGTGTTTAATTAAACCTTTAAGAGGTGAGAGAGAGAGAGAGAGAGTAGAGGTGGATATTTCAAGAGTAAGGCAAGAGTGATAGAGTGAATGTGTACATATGAGAATGAAAAAGCTTAATGGAAAAGAAAAAGAGAGAGATTATATGTAAAAAATGAGAGTGATTTAATTGTGTTTTGTGTTGTGACTCTGCCTAGATCAAGGTCCTCAGAAGCTGATAGTCGCCTTCTGTCTTCGCTTCTCTCTAGACCACATTAGATTTGCCTATAGCAACTCCAACTAATTTTCACGGTGAACAATTTTAAAAATACACACAGAGACAGAGAGAAAGAGCAAGAGGGATCCTATGTTTCCGGATTATAATGACTGCATGCTCCGCTTAAATACCATATGGAGCCTGTCTGTCAGAGAGATTTTGTTGAATTCATAATTCTTCCTGCTCCATCACACAGGTATCCAGCAGGACTGACCCCTGCGCAGCAGCAACGTCCTCTCAGGTTTAAAGGTCAGAAGACTATTAAGACCTCAAAATATCAATTTTAAACAAACAGCCATATGTTCACCCAGAATGCCAGTAAATGCAAATAAAAACCAAACTCATTAAATCTCAGGCCTTTCTCCCTGAACTTCGCCATACAGCTAAAAAATGTGTAATATTTTTTTTACATTTCACTCTTAAAAGGGCAAGACAAAAAGTGGACTCCATGTTTTAAAATGTGGTATCATAACTGGCCCATTTCACCTGCACGGCTCCAGGGCCCAGTGGGCTTCACGGGCCTCTTTTGTCTGATGACAGATGGACAGAGGAAAGTAAGGCACTTGAAGGAAAATAATGCAAAAGAAAAAAAACATGCATAAAATACACAAATCAGTTCAAGTTGTCACAGTCCAGAGAGACCCCATGTCACAGTGTGAACAGTACACACTCTCCCACACCATCTGTACACAGTCAGCTGACCCCTGCACCCCAAATGGCCCCACCCCCTGGCCATGACTAAAACAATGCAACAGTCTGTTACATAGGGAGCTATTCAGGTTTGGCCTGAGATTTCGGACATGTAGTCTGGTTCCCTGCACAAGAAGTAGAAAGTAATTTGAGATTTTCCCATGATGTGGTCACATTTTTATATGTTTTAATATTATAGTATTATAACTTATAATACTTTTTAATTTATACATTTTAGGTAAATTAGGAATCAATTTTAAATATGTCAAGGCAATATCAAAAAAAGATTACCAATTTCAGTGCATTGCTCATAGGTCAGTATAATTGCTATAGTGCATATTTGCATACAAAACATATATTTCTATGTATAAACAGGAAAATTGCTAATTGCTGCTATAAATGATCTTGAAGGCAAGTATTTACTTAAAGAGGAAAAATATGAAAGATGGAAAATATTTTTAGGATGATTCATGATGCAAAAGTTAAGGATTTAAAACTTTGTAAAGGAATTATTAAAAGCAATATGCAATGATACATGCTGTCTATTTTCTGTACACTTTATAATTAAACAGTAAACTAAGTTACCTAGATAATTAAACACTAAACCCCTCGCGTTTAATATGTGTGAAGGAACTGCCAATTAAAATTAGTTCACATCCTGTGTCATGGTTTTTGTAAAATTTTAAAAACACATGGAGGACAACATGACATTGTGCAAAATATTTAGATTGTTTTTTTTTAATCAACTTATTGAAGTCTCTGAATCACAATTGGACCAGATCTACATCTCTAGCAGAATAGGCCAAGCAGTGGGCAAATTAAACACAAATTAACCACAATGAGTCAACCCCTAATGCCTCGGTGTGATGGCATGAGCAAGTTCTCAATTGTAGCTTCCCAATAAAAGAATGTCCAAACAATAACTTATGTTGGGTATGCCTCTGCTTATTTTCACTCTCCAACTCAAAAAAAAAAGTGCCTACGTGCTGTCTTTTGATTGCCGTGATATATAACAAAATACTGCTGTGCTGGGGGCATGTTGTGGAGGCTACAACCACGGCTACAGTAAGATCCGTGTGTCCTCCACCTTCCACACTTGAACCCATGTGACCATGAAGCACAGTACAATACACCTCCAAGTGTCTAAATACGGAAGACAAGATACATAAATAGGACTAATACATTTTTAAAAAGTGACTATAAATGGCTTCTACACACATGATAATGGCAGACAAGATCAAAACCAGTTGAACACTGACAGTGTCCTACACAAGTTCTTTAAGCTTTTTTATTACATTTTTAAGCTTTAAGATACTTCTGAAAGATGCTAAAATGTGCAGCCACCACAAGGTAGGGCTAATGGTCTGAATCGAACTGCTTTGTACATCTGCTACTTAGAGTATGTTTCAATAACATCAAAGAAAACCTGATTTGAGACAAATCTGACCCTCGTCTGTAGATGACACAAGAGAATAGGTGACACTGTGAGAAATCTGAAGCTTAATCCCTTTAATCTGTGTATCTGTGTAAATGTAGTGCTCTGAAATGACATCACAAGTCAGAGTCTAATCAGCTGGATATCCTGAGAATTGTGTAAAAGAGATTCTTTAGTTATGGATTTAAATATTTCTTTATGAAATAAGATTATTGATTAAACAAACATCACTGTGTATGTGATGAGCCATGTACCCCATGCCTTAAAGAGAGCTTTACTGGAAATACACTGTTTTCATTGCGCCCTCTGCTGGCCATTAGAAAGAACAAACTTAATATTATATATAACTTGTAAACATTTTTTATTTTACTTTTTAATTCATATATTTTACATTTGTAAATACTATGTAATATAATTTAAAAGATGAAAAAGATGTTTAAATGTAAATTTACATACAAAATAAATATATATTAACTGGAAAATTGCTAACAACAGCAGTTAAATGTAAATGATCTTGAAGGCAGCAATTTTCTTAAATACTCAAGAATAAATGCTCAAATATGTGACAGGCTACTACCACAGAGGGTCTCTCCTTGCATTAACATTTATGGCATTTAGCAGAGCAACATTCATTTCCTAACATTTCCTATCAAAACCGCAGTACACAGACCCAAAGATAGATAACACTCACCACAATGGACAGAAGAAGGAGTGATCCCAGCACTACAGCTATGGGCCCAAGTGCTACACACCCACCAAGACTATCACACTGTGTTTCACTTTTTTTGCAGCTAGGGCGTATGTAAAATAAGCTGGCCCCATCACACCGGACAACAACTCGCAAGAAGAGAAATCTCAAGTGCACATGTTTCCAATAAAAACAATTATTGCACTAGAAGGTTCTATGGGTTAAAGAAATAAATACCCAAATGGTTTATTAAAGGCTTGGTCTCTACCAAAATCATTCATATTAATAACATTGTTGTGTGACGAGACGAACTGAAGTGATTTAAAATACTACAGATGAGGGCTAAATATTGCATCCCAAGCTCATGCACTATCATCTAGCAGGGCTTCTAATCCAACAAAGACATCCTACATAACTAAACCAGGATCTTTTTTTCCATTTGATTTACCACAATATATAATTCTAAAATTTGCTAGAATATATAAGACAATAAGAACTTTCTCCCCGTGTGTGTGTGTGTGTGTGTGTGTGTGTGTGTGTGTATATATATATATATATATATATATATATATATATATATATATATATATATATATATATATATATATATATATATATATATATATTCACAGCGCCCACTTTTTCCACAATATCCTATGTTACAGCCTTATTCCCAAATAGATTAAATTAATCTTTTTCTTCAAAATTCTACACACAATACCTCATAATGACAAAGTGAAAAGCTTATTTGCAAACTTTTGCAAATGTATTAAACATAAAATACAAAATCAAAAGATGATATATATACTTACAGCATTTGCCAAGGAATCTCAAAAAGTGAGCCTTCCAGGTGTGACTCTGTTTCCACCGATCATCCATCAAAAGTTTTCACAATCATGGCAGTCCACCTGTGGTAAATTGGAGTCGAGCTGTCAGTGATTTGGAAGGCACACGCTTTTCATAAAGGTCCTGATAGTTACGGTGCATGTCAGAAACACAAACTCAGCCATGAAGTCTAAGGAATTGTTCAGACTTGAAAGACAGGATTATTGTGTTGAGGCACAGATCTGGGGAAGGGCTAAGGGTGAAAAATTGCTGCTGGTGCATTTTCGAAGATCCCACGAGCACAGTGGCTTCCATCATCCGGCAAGAGGACGGAAGAAGTTGCTGAAACCACCAGGACCCTTCCTAGAGCTGACATGCCTGTCCACCTTGAGCAATCGCAGAAGGCCTTAGTCAGGAGGCACTACAACCCGATGGTCACTTCTGACAGAGCTCCAGCATGCTCTGTGGAGAGAAGAGAACCTTCCAGAAGGACAACCATTTCTCAGCACTCCACCAATCAGGTTTCAGATAGTAGAGTGGCCATTTGAAGCCACCTCAGTAAAGGCACCTGGAGTTTGTCAAAGGCACTTGAAAAGATCAGACCATGAGAAATAAAATTCTGGTCTGATGAAACAAAGAGACCCTCGGCCTGAATGCCGTTATGTTCAGAAAACCAGCACTGGTCATCACCTGGCTAACATCATCTCACAGTGAAACATGGAGGTGGCAGCACTGGTGTCAGGGGGATGTTCTTCAGCAACAGGAACTGGGAGACTAATGCCGAGAAAAGATGAATGCTAAATGCAGAAAGACATCTTCTTGACAGAGGTTCCTGCTTCAGAGCTAGACCTCGGATCAGGCTTATGTTCATCTTCCAACAGGACAACACCCTGCTAACAGCCAAGATAACAAAGGGTGCTTCAGAGCTCAGGATTTCATCTCTGAGAGACTGAAAATGGTTGTGCACCCACGCCTCCCCATCCAACCTGGATGGAGCTTGAGGAGGTTCTGCAAAGAAGGATGGGGGAGACTGCCCAAATATAGCTGTGCCAAGCTTGTGGCATCATACTGCAAAAGGCTGTAACTGCTGCCAAAGGTGCTTCGACAAAGTATTGAGCAAACGCTGTAAATGTTTAATTTTTGTTTTTTAGTTTTAATACATTTGCAAAAGTTTCAAAAAAAACTTTTTCCAATTTTTCATTATGGGATATTGTGTGTAGAATTTTGAAGTAAAAGATGAATTTAATCCATTTGGGAAGAAGACTGTAACATAGATATTAGAAAAAGGAGAATAGCTGTACTTCCGGATGTACCAGAAGGAAAGATTGAGAAGGAATTATTGGTGCTGCTTTGAGTTGTTTTTACACCTCAGTAAATACTCGACAAATGTCTTCAAATTATTAGATCTTATTTTCATTGTTATAGAGAGTGATGGATGATTAAGATATTATGAGCAGCCCTGGAATATGCAATGAATATGAAAATATCATTGTATATATTTTTTCTTATTCATTATATTATTTTCCTGTACTATTAAACATTGTCTATTCATGCTAACACATTTTCTACAAATGTTTTGGTTGGCACGGAAAGGAAAAGTTAGTTTTCTTTAACCTTTAGCTATGTTGCAAATGAATAACACCGTCAAACTTACTTGCAAGACCTTTTACAGTCATTTTACTGTACATTGTTTGTATATAGTACATTTTATTAATTTTACTTAAAGTATGTTAATTTAGGTTGGAAGATAACATGCAAAAATAGAACATGATAAATATAAAATAACCGACAAAGCACAGAAACATAAAGTTCACAATTTCTGATATAATAAAAAAAATAACAAAGAATAGGTATGCATAAAAACTTCTTAAGACTGGTCTCAAGAATGGTCGACACTCTGACTTAAGAATTTAAAAAGTTCTAGCAAAACGTATGGAAGAGATTAGGCCACTTAAAAAAAGGGGTCATAGCTTATTCTGAGAATAAAGTCAGAATTCTGACTTTAATCTCACAATTCTGACTTTTTTCCTCACAATTCTGACTTTAATCTCACAATTCTGACTTTTTTCTCACAATCCTGACTTTAATCTCACAACTCTGACTTTTTTCTCACAATCCTCAATTTTTAATCTGCACAATTTGACTCTTTTTCTCACAAATTTCATTCTGTTTTCACAATTCCTGACCTTTAATCTCACAAATTTCCTGACTTTTTTTCTCACAATCCTGACTTTAATCTCACAATTCTGACTTTCTTCTCACAATTCTGAGTTTTATCTCACAATTCTGACTTTAATCTCACAATTCTGGCTTTAATCTCACAATTCTGACTTTTTTTCTCACAATTCTGACTTTAATCTCACAATTCTGGCTTTAATCTCACAATTCTGACTTTTTTCTCACAATCCTGACTTTAATCTCACAATTCTGACTTTTTTCTCACAATTCTGACTTTTTTCTCACAATCCTGACTTTAATCTCACAATTCTGACTTTTTTCTCACAATTCTGACTTTAATCTCACAATTCTGACTTTTTTTCTCACAATCCTGACTTTAATCTCACAATTCTGACTTTTTCTTTTGAGATTAATTGTGAGATTAAAGTCAGAATTGTGAGATTAAAGTCAGAATTCTGACTTTATTCTCAGAATAAGCTATGACCCTTTTTTTTTTGTGGCCCTAATCCTCTTCCGTATAAGAGCGTTGTATAAAGCAGCTAAAAGTAACTTTCAGCAAAGTCTAAACCCGATTCCTAAGTGCTGACAGAGCCAGCACTTGCGTGTGGTTTTTGCGATTATACCATTAATTGTTTGTACTATCCTGAACCACCAAGAAGATGACACCCTTGAGGTATAATATTCTGCTCAAATAAGGCAGCAAGTCCACTCTTGGACAGAATGCGCGCATCATGTGCGGACCCTGGCCACTTTGGCACAATGTCCAAAATTCTATAATCACTGTCGAATATATAACTTGAGTATTAACACTGTGATATCTTTTTCTATTTACATTAATAGATGATGTAAATGAATACATTAATTACTTTTCCTATACATTAATATTTGGGGCTATTATGCGCACAGGAGTGCAGTCGATGGCTCCAGCCACGCCTGGGAAGCCTGCGATCCTCATATAAGCGGCTTGCTTCTGCTGTATGGTTTGGATTTGTGTAGGAAAGTCGATGAACTGCCTCACTATGTTCGGTGCAGTCAAGGCCATCAGAGTGCTTGTCACGGCTCTGCTGACTGTAGATTGCGAGAGACCAAAGTCGTCACTAGAGCACTGCTGCATTTTTCCAGTTGCTAAAAAACGCAGCATTATTACAGTTTTTTCTGATTGCTTAAACACTAAAAGAAAAAGTCTCCCACATTTGGCATAATTTTACACTCAGTTAGCAAAACATTGGCCCAGATTTGCACAACACTAAGCACATTGTCAGCTTCACACTTCTTGCAAAACTCAACACACAGTAATTTGCAAATCACTAAACACACTTGTCCATGTTAAAGCACTGGCTTTCAAATAACCACACTCATGAACCAATTGGTTAAACACAACCACGGGTGAACAAACACTTAGGTGCTTAATTATAGACACACCAATCAGGTTTAGGCACGATAAAAAGGAACAGGTGAGTTAACCTGCCATCAACAAACATGGAGGACATGAGAGTCCTCTGGTCCAAAATTGGTTTCATGATCATCCATAATTTACACGTCTTTATCTTCCACCGTACTCTCCCTTCCTAAACACAAGAGAAGAGTTTTTTTCTGCATGGCGGTGGAAGGTTTATCATCTACAGCCATATGTTGATGCACCTCTCATTCAAGCTATAGAGGATGCATGTAATCAGATTGATGTTGTCTCTATTCTAGGATGGATCTGACACTGTAGAAGATTTTTTCCACAGTGTTTTGCATATGACAACATAGCCTGTGATGTCAATGAAGCTCTGTGGCCAGATGCAGCTAGACAGAGAGATGTTTAGTTTTTTTTACCCGCCTCTTTTTGCATGTTTGTAGTGGTTGCAGGAAATAAAGATAAACAGATTTGATCTAATGTGGTGTTTGGTGAACATATTTGGTGTAATTTTTTGTTAGGAAATGCTAAAAGTGTTTTAGGATAAATGCAGTAGTGTCTATCTTGTTCAAAATGAGTTAGCTAATAATACTTGTGTGTGTTCAATATGACAACAAAACAGTGTTTTTATAAAACAATGTAAAGTTTTTCCAATAGTGTTTCATTTTGCAACAGATCTGAGATGTTCTGCTACTTGGCTGTAGTGTTGTGCTAATTGTGTAAAGTGTTTTGAAAATATGGGCCCATTTTTCAAAATTGTGCTTAAGCAGTTGAAAAAAACTGTAAGTCTGGGAGTAAGAGCAAAATTACGTCACTCTTAGAATTGTGACGCATTTAAGAGTGAAACTTTATTCTGAGATGTTTTGTGCGCACCGGCCCAGGTTTTTAGCCTTTTTAATGTATAAAATGATTTATTAGGCAGCTGGAAAGACAACTGATTAAAAAAAAAAAAAAAAAGCAAATTTGAGTAATGTTTAAAAATTGATTGTTCTGCGCTGCAGAATAATTTTCTCAGCAGGACTGTAGGCAGTCTACTGTGGCCATGTTTGATAATTAAATCTCATAGTTTTAAAAAAATACAAATAAAAATCTGTTAAAGAAATATTAGCTTGCCATAAGTAGGTTGCCATTGAATAGTCAACAAAATAAGAGTGATGTTAGTCTTTGCTCCCAAGCATGAGGCCTGAGTTCAGCAATGATGCAAATGAAGCAATCAGTTAAGCGGTGACTAGCTTGCACATTCAGTTGATTTGAGCAAATTTGAAAAGGGATTTGGTAAGCAAAGTCATACTGGGATGTAATTAAACCCCCTGCTAATAGTCAGCAGCGGGTGATTGTGTGATTTAAATGTGTTGACTTGCAAGGGATAAATATGATGCAGGTTTATCTGATAAGATATTATTTAACTTTTGACTTCAATGCAGCTATATGTTCGTATTATTAGTACATCTTTCCAACAACTGGATGAAGGGTTTATTTATGGGTAAAGGATACTGTTAGTATACCGCATGTGGCACTGCTCATTATGGTGGGTCCTACTAACAATTAATTTTATTCAAGCAAGCCATTGAATTGCTTTACCCTGTCATTAACCTGTTCTCAAACCTCATAAGGTTGATGGACAGAGAGTGGGCGGTGGAAGAGAGAGAGAGAGAGAGAGAGAGAGAGAGAGAGAGCAGTTTTCTGTAGCATCTTTATGTTGTGTTCTACCAGACAGAATAGTTTAATTAAGATCATTTTATATATATAATTATTGCTCTTGTTGTTGTTAATGTTATTATAACAACAATTTGTATGTTTTGGTGGTCATTATAGCTACATTAGGAGTACTGTAGAATGGGGGTGCAGGTGAGTTGTCCTTTTCCTAATTAATTCAGTAGCCTAATCGTGTAATAATGTAATTGTGTAGTGAACAGTGACGTTTTTGGATGGACAAATTGACAAATGACAATATTGTGCTTGGACAGTTTCTTGTAAATGTGGAACTATGATCTTTTTCTCTCTTAAACTGTTATTTCGACAAAGCCCCCTGACAATTCTTTGTGGTCGATGATGGATGACTCAACAACAAAATCAGAAAAACAAAATTACAAGAAGGTTGGGCCCTCGACTGTGATATTGATGTTGATATAGTACATTCTTGTACATACATTTTTGTAGACCTATGATATATCTGTATATTACGACGGCGTTTTAGTGCCACCTTAAAAAAAATCTAAGTGCCACCTTAAAAAAAAAATAATCTAAGATTACGAGATTAAACTCGTAATATTACGAGAATAAAGTCGAATCAAATTATATCAAACTACATTTAACTAAAGAGATTTTAATAAACCTTACCTTTGACGGTTGATGTTGGCAAGGTCTATCGTAGAGCTAACTCACTGACGCAGACGACGTGCTTGTACAGAACATATCTTAAACATTCACGTAATATTTCGACTTTATTCTCGTAACATTTCGACTTTATTCTCGTAACATTTCGACTTTATTCTCGTAGTTCCGAGTTTATTCTCGAAATATTACGAGTTTAATCTCGTAATCTTAGATTTTTATTTTTATTTTTTTTAAGGTGGCACTTAGATTTTTTTTTTTTTTTTTTAAGGTGGCACTAAAACGCCGTCGTAGTATATTCTATACATTTCAGTATTAGTGATTATTATTAGTGAAATAGTGTTTTAGAAAAAAGAAAGATCGGAATGTAATATTTTCCGTTTAAAATACACTCATCGGTGTAGACTGACACTTATGATTTAAATATAGTATTAAAAACAGATTTCATTACATGCTGTTCCCTTTTTTTCTCATCAGATGTTAAAGAGGGGGCACCGGACGCTGTGGAACGCAAACCGCGCGCTCACGAACAGCCCCAAACCCGTTATTTATTTCACCGCCCGTAGTTCCAGTCTGCGCCGCCAGGGGGTGCGCTCACGTTCCGCCCGACATGGAGGCGTGACAAGCGGCGGAAAGCGCTGCACGGTGGGGTTGGTCGGTATGTGTATGCGTGTGCCAATGTGTGCGTTTTCGCAGGTGATATATCAGCACGCTAACGGCCCTTTGTGTTTGGGGATGTTCCTGACGCTTAAAGGTGAGTAGGTCTGTCTTAAAATTGCAGTTCCTCCGTCGTGCGCGGGTTGCTTCTTTATAATAAGGAGGTAATTAGCACTGACATAGGAAGTCATTGGAGCCGAACGTTGCCGCTATTGTGTTATTTCACATCCAGTTGATTCAGATAATAAAGTTCGGAGGCGGTTTTTTTCTCTTTTTTTCTTGTTGCGTTGACTGTAGATATTAACTAGCGGCGAGACGTGGCGTTTGATTTTGCCGTTATTCAGCGCAAATTGCAGATCCGAGGCGACGCGAATCTTGAACTTGAATTTCAATCTCATCGCATATTAATAAAGCTCTAAATAACATTATAGCACATAGATAGGCATGAACTGATAAATAACCTTATTCCTTGTCTTAGTGCTTTTACCGGCTGCTTTTGCGTTACTCCGTCTTGTTCCAGACAAACAGGGTGTATCAGGAACCGATCCCGTGTTTATTTATTTATTTATTTTATTTATTTATTTATTATGTGTGGTCTAATGGAAATAGATTTATATATTTATGTCTTTAAATGGTTACACCTGATACGTTGGACTGCACGATATTGTAAAAATGTTATTGCAATTTTTTTTTCCTGCGATATAGGTGCACTGCTTTTAAATGATCCATCTGCACATCATTAATCAATCTAAACATTTTTGTATAGAAGTGCATCTGTAAATAAATAAATAAATAAATAAGGTAAAATACCTTGCACGATCCATCCTTTCTTGCACTTTATCCGTGAACCTTTAAGTCGATAAATGATGTTGAATCAGATATATTTCTCTTACAGATTAGCAAAAGAACATGAGAAAATGTAACGCGAGTTCTCTATTTTTGCATTAAGAGGCAAAAAAAAAAAATCTTAATTGATTTTGCTTCAATTGAAATTGCACGTCCCGCATTTGCGCCTGCGCACAACACGGAGACGAGACTGAAACGACAGTCCTTAATAATAAGATGCCAGGGACACACATGCTTCATTTCATAGAGATTTAATAGGCTTCAGTCTTATAATTAAGGTGGCGAAATGGGTAATTTGCAACAGTTTCCATAGGTAATGTGTAAGGTTGTGTATTTTTACAGGTGTGTTTTTGCTGAGTGCTACAAAGACGGAGTAACTAAAGTTACACACAAAATTACCTTTCCCATCATTCAAATGTAAAGTTTCTTCCTCAACCCAGTGTACCTCAGGGATTTTACGTCAACCCCCATAGCTTCAGGAGGCTGTGAATAGCAAGAGAGATGAATGAGGAACCGAGATGAACATTTACTGTGAAACTTTGTTGTAGTTAATCTTAAGGATAATAGCTTATGTCTATTTTTTGCAGCTGTAATGTGGAGAAAGACACCCAAATGTGTCTGAACTGAACAGGTCCTGAAAGCCCGCTGAGTTGTAATTTGCCAATAAAAGGCTGAATTTAGCCCTGAGCATTAGAGACAGACGGAGCGGCAGAGAGAGAGCGTGGGTGAGAGAGAGAGAGAGAGAGAGGATAAGAAAGAGAGAAATGAAAAGATAGGATGAAGAGGCACATGAAGAGAAAAAGAATGAGAAGGTGAGACAGAGGAGAGAAAGGTGGAGGGAGAGGGGAAGAGTGAAATAAAGAAAGAGGGAGGGAGTGAAGGAGAGACAGAGTCAGACAGAAATGAGAGGCAAGGTGTATGTTTAGAAAAGAGAGAGAGAACGAGCTTGTGTATGTTTGAGAGAGAGATAGAGGGCTGTAAGTTGTTACCCAGCCGTTGATAGTCTTATGAATCACCTCCACGTCTGTGCATTTATGTCCAAATTCTGCAGCAGCTCTCCTTCAAATCTTGTAGCAATCCAGTTGGTTCAGTGCAGCGAGTAGTAGCGACTCAGCACTAAACCCCATATCGTGGGTCAGACCTGAGCGACTGTGATGTGCTGGAAGCAAATGGCACTTCCATTACATACAGCCTCTCACATGAGGATTTTGATGTAGTGGAACCGGGAGGTAGGGTAGGGTAAGCTGGAAGGTGAGGGCATTTAGAGGACGACCGGCTTTATGTGAGCGGAACACACATTCACTCACATCTGTGCTTGTCTATATGCTTACTAGATCCATTAACTAAGATGATTTTGTCCCTCATTTTTTTCCCACTAATGCTTATAATTGAACATTCAGTTAGTAAGTGATAACAGAAAAATTAGTGTTGTTACTCTACTTACTTTACATTTACAAACACAGACATATACACATGCTCTTACACTAACCCTGTTTCATTCTCTTGTGTTGTTTTTCTCAACTACACATATATAGAGCGCTTCACGTGCTATCTAAGTAATTTTCATTGTTTTTATTCCGCTTTTACACTTTGCATGCATGCAAGCCTGCGCCCTTCCAGTTTGATTCCCAAACACTGTTTGTCTGCTTTGCTTAGTGCTGCCTATATGACAGCAGCACATGATGATAATGTTCCTCTATGCAGCACATATTTCAGAGGGAATCATCTCTTTTTCAGCTGTGCGTCAGCAGACTCAGCACCCACATAAAAGGACATCACACAGCTGACCTGAATGTCCATCCATACTGATGTGGACTTTTTACTCTGAAGAGGTTGAAGTCTGGCTTTATCCTACCTCTAGATCTTCCATATTTGAGACCCTGCGTAAAACCCTAAATCCCAGGTTGCTCCATAGAGACTGTAATTAGGACACGCAAGTTCCTCTGGACTTAAATGTAAAAGTGTGAAAGCCACTATTAGACCTTAGGGATGAAATGAGGGTGAATGTGTGGTAGAAGAGCGACGGCAGCGACCGCATACGTGATACATCCACCTTAAATTCTAACCCTAACTGACATTTTTGCTCTTTTTCTAGTTCTAGTGATTCATGCTGTCAAAACAGCTCACACTGAGGTTTTGTAAACTGCCAGGAGTCTTTAGTGCTGTGAAGGCACTTCAAATTCCAAACTAGTAAAAGTCTCTAAAAATCAGAGCTAGATCCTGACGCCAAACCCTTGGATTTGAATATCTGCTCACTGCAACTGAGGGATAAAATTATGTTTACATTTACAGCATTTAGCAGACGCTCTTATCTAGAACAGCTTACATTTCCGGGACTGTTAATTTCAGGGACTGTTCCCCTGAGAGCAACTTAGGGTTAAGGATCTTGCTCAGTGACGCAGTATTGGTAATGCTAGAGGTCAGATTCGAACCCACAACCTCTTGGCCCAGAATCGAGCCCCCTACCACTATGCCACCAACACCCTGTATGGCCATGGCTCATCGTGTTGTACTACTACTGTATCGTTGCTTCGTAATCGTTGTAACTTCGCAAGACATGTCATGAGAGGTTAACATCGTGATTTAAGGAGTAAAGGGATAAAGTTTAGGATTGGTTCATATAAGAAAAATCTAAAAAGAAAAATCATTAAGCTTTATTAACAATATTTAACATTTTATGCAAATACACAATAACCCAAGTCTTTCGTCATTCAAGTTATTTGTAAAAGAAACTGAATTACTGTAGTGTTTTTGTAGTGTAGGCGAGTAGAAACTTGAGGAGTTTGATGTACAAGAAAGAGAGAGGAAGTCTGCCATAACATACCTTCATACCCCAAAAGATTTCCTTTGTAAACTCATAATGTTGTAATGGACAAAACTACTACAAACACCACACACACACTCAGATAGCTGAGTCTGACACTGTCAGACCCACACCCCCAGCACTTGTCTTATAGAGATTATGAATAATTTATTTGCGTTCTTCCGCTGCACTCTCACTTGCTGACATACAGTAATGCTCATGACTTCCTGTAAAACTAGTGGATAACTACTCTGCAGTATTCTAACACATTCCTCACCTCATTTTCTTGTCCACATACACACACACACACACATGCGGCTAGCAAAGCTGCTTTGAAACCTTGCCGATTAAAGATGTCACTGCGTTCCACATCAGAGCTGCTTTATGCCATATTGCATCTTGTCTTTACTGTTTGACACAGTGTGACCACAACACAGCCCATCTAACACCACCTCATGCTTTAGATCACACCTGTCTGGTTGATCTTAAATTTATCCAAGAAGTGAGAAGTCTGGCCAAGGGCTCTGTGTGTGTGTGTGTGTGTGTGCATGTTCTAACATGTCTGGCTACATTAGAATTAAAACTTTGCACTAAGAGGTGCGAAGTCAGACTTGTGTTTAGGTCTCAGGATCGAATTTGATAAGGATTGGTTTTAGGGTTAGACAGTGGTCATTACTGGTTTAGGAATAAGGTTGGGATTGGATGAAAGTGAGTGATTATTTGTCATTGTGAACACACCACAGCATATTTGACCCATCCGTGAAGCAGCAGTGTGGCAGCTGACATGGGCAGTGCCTGGGGAGCAATGCTTGGGGGCAATACCTTGCACACTAGCACCTCACTATCACCTTTACCCGTTACGGGATTCAAACCAGCGACCGTCCGATCAAGGGGCCAACACCCTAACCGGTATGGTACCAACTGCCCAGATGAGGGTTAGTTTTAGGGTTAGGTGTAGATTATAGTACACCTAGATCAGGATTAGCTCAGGATATGTTTGGTTAGGGTTAGGATTGCATAAGAATAGCATCAGAATAGGGTCATGTTTTGAGTTGGTAGTAGATCATGGTCTTTTAGGGTTTAAAATGAGATTTTGATGATAAGTTATAATTTAGGATTACAATATGGTTCATCCTTGGAATTGAAATTGATTAACGATGTCTCCAGATTTGGTAATATGGTTGTTTGGGGTTAGGATTTGACACGGGCATAGTATTAGATTATACTTTTTCTTAGGATCATATTTAGGGTTTAGATTAGATTAGGTTTAGTTAATATTGTACTATGGTAACCATAGTAAGGTTTAGATTTGGCTGTGTTGCGTTTTGTTTGTAGTAGATTAAGGTTATCAAGAGATTAGGGTTCATTTTGGTCTTGATATGAGATAATATGTTAGGGTTAGATTAAAGGTTAGTTTTAGAGGTAGTATTAAATTATGATTTGGATTATAGTTTGCATCAAGGTTGAAAATCAGGGCAATCGTATCCAGTCGTAGTTTGCATCAATAGCGTGTTTGCGCTTTTAAACCCTGTTGAGGTGAGTTTCAAGGGACAGTCCATTGGAAGTTCAGCTAATGTGGTTAACTAATGGCAAGAGGATTCTTACGACTGAAATTCATCGTTCATACGGGACGGAGACAGTCGTTGGTATTATTATCGTTACAATATCAGTAGTGCTGTGATGTCATTTTCAGACCATGTTTCTGCCTCTTGAGCTTCTGATGAAATAGGACACTGATGTGGTTTTAGTAGTTCACTGCAGTCATAATGTGTGTGTGTGTGCCCGAGGAGAAGTATACATGTCTCTTTAGCATCAGCTCCTGATGGGTGATCAAACTTTTTGAAAAGGAGTGTGTGTGTGTGTGTGTGTGTGTGTGTACTGGCAGGATGAGTTGCAGATGGCTTTTCATATTAATAATTCTGTCAGAATTTTTACTGTTTTCCAAGGTTTAATGAACACATGCCTTTCTGTAGTGATTCTCCGACTCTCAGAGATGACTCACTGATATTGTTAACACCCCTGGAGGTTAGTCTGACCTCCTGTGTGTGTGTTTCAGCATTGCAGACAAAGAAAAGCTCCTTTTTTTTCCGAGATTTGATCAGCATTCCAGCAACAAATGACACCTAATCTCCCCAACCGCAACTCCCCTTCCTACGCACACATACCTGTACACACATCTACACCCAAACACACATGAAGGACTAGACAGGACTAGTGCGCACACAGGTACACATTGGAATATTTTTCCTGCATGATGATAGAATATTTCTCCCCTCTTTCATAATAAAAACTGCTAAGCCGGTCTCCTAGTCATGTCTTTTTAACTTTTCCCCTCTTTTCTGCTTATTTTAGTTAGCTAAAGAGTTGTGGTTGACTTTTATGAAATCAGTCTCCATCTGTTCAAACACGTCAAACCCAGACCCTTTGCACAGTGACTCTCTGTGAGTCTCAGCGCAGGAGATTTCATGCAGCTCTCATCTCTTTGAACGTATGACCAAACTTCTCATGCATGAAAGCACCCATACATCTGAATTTGCGTGTCTGGGGGTGTGTGTGTGTGTGTGTGTGTGCTTGGCTACATCGGCTTTTGCTATGATGTTTGCACTTGCAATTTAACATTTTTTGAGGCTTTGTAAGGACTTTTTGTTATATTTGTGGACTGATCCTTACAGGTAAAAAAGGCCAAAAATACAAAACTTTTTAGGTTTTATTTAAAAAAAATATTTGCTTCTTTGATGGTAAGGATATGATTAATATTAGGAGTAAGATTATTTAGGTCTAGCTAAATGGTTGGTAATGGAAGTACCTCACAAAGATAGCAAGAAGAGTGTGTGTGTGTGTGTGTGTGTGTGTGTGTCCATATACGTTGCCTCTTAAGGTGTAATGGCTGTGTGTAAGCCTGAGTTTTGAAAGCTAAATGTAAATGCCTGCAGGCTTCTTCATCCTGCTCCAGTTCCCTCTATGTACTGCTATAGTGTACTCGTTAGTAGCACAAACCCTCAGCATGACCCCTTTAGCTTAATGTCTCAGACGTCCTGAACAAACCTCCCACTCTCACATCTCCCACTTTCACTTCAGCACCTATTACTGGCAGGTCGATGGTATTGTGTCGGTGTAGAGTGTATTGGGAAAAAAATCTTCGGTTGAATTCAGTGTGATTTTATTTGACTTTTTTACAGCAAACATTGTCACAGAGCAGGTCCATGCCAATAATGATCAAGAAATGGGGCGAGGAAAAAACTCTCTCTGTAGGCTAGAAAGAAAGCTTGAGATGAACCAAGACTCAGAAGGCTGCCATCCTTCTGCAGACTGATAAGAAAAAGTTTGATGTTGTCTGAATTGTTGTAATCTTTACTCTTTGGTTCAAAATGATCATTCATTTATTGCAGCTGCATCAAGATCAAAGTCATATTGTAATCTTCAGAAGTAGCGGTAATGTAATATGACTGCAAATCAATGAAATTGTTATTTCAAACTTTTACCCCGATTATGCTTAATAAAATACTATTTATTTGATATGGTTAGCTAGGGAACGGCTAGAAAAGAGCTCCTCTGGTCAGAGTTTGCTGGTTCAAAGTCTTAACCGGTAAATGTACCACTGAGGTACCCTTGAGCAAGGTACCACCCCAAACGGTGCTCCCCATGAGCTGCCCATGCCAGCTGCCCACTGCTCTTTCAAGGATGAATAGGGAGGGAGTGGTTCATTTTGGTGCACTGTGTCCTGTGCTGTGCTGTGCTGTGTGAATAATCAGTCACTTTTCCTGAAATGAACACACACCGCGGAGCATTCACTGAATAAATCAGCATGAGCAAGATTAAGACAATGAGATTGTTGGTTTTGATACATTTGTCTAGGGCTAAAATGCTTAAAAAAAATTCATACAAAGATTATTACTGTCTCACAGCATGCTCCCGCTGATGATGCGTGACATGGAGAAGGCGTGATTTAGTGTTAGCTGGTGCAAAATGGAGAAAGAAAAAATAGCAAGGGAAGAAGAGAAGAGTCGTACCAGAGAAAACAAAGGAAGGTGTCCAAAGATTGGGATCATTTCAGTGAAGTCGGTACTATGTCTGTAGTGGAAAAGACAAGCACAGCGGATTTATGCAGACTAATACTAATGTTATCATTTAACATCGTAAGTCGGTGTGATTGCTGTTGGTAAGACAGTAGTGAATGTATTGTAATGTAATTATCACTAAATGTAATGGCTAATGAGGTATGAAAATCACCATGTCAGATTGTTGTGATGTCCCTAAATTAGCCAAGTTTCCACAATAACATGCTGCCTTCGATTTCTGAAAGCCTCGGCTTCATTCAAGTCGAAAACTTGATCACTCAAATATTCTGTTGCTGCTGCCCTACTTTTTCGGTTAATTCTCCAGGCCGGTGTAGATGTGCTGTTATAATCAAGGATTCTGATTTTGTGTTCTGACTTAATTATCTTCATTCATATATATCATGCTGGTACCTTGTATTTTAGGGCGCTAGTTACCACACTTATATTAATATCCTCTTTAGCTTTTTTGTCCTTTTATGGTACTTTCGTGGAAAATCTCATGGATATTTTGCAACCCTCAGATCTGTGTCATAGTGCTGCACTGGTGCTACTGAGGGCTAGCATGCTACTTTCATGGTAATAGCCAGAAAACAGTACATTTTTGTTAGGATCATTTCATTCATCTGTTCTGAATGTATGCCTCTTTGTTGTTTTTCTGACTTTCTCTCTATATTACACTATGTTGAATCGTGTATCCGTGTTCCACACATTCCTGCTCGCCTCTTGGCTAAGACAAAGAGATTTACGAGGTCATTTCCACCCTGCAAAGGCTCGGCTGCCGCTAAACTCTCATGTGGAGAGGAAAAGAGAAATGGAGAGTCACAGTGGCAGAAGAAGAAAAAAGTGGAAGGACACGGTGATGAGTCTTGTACGTTCGCTCTGTGCGTTGTGTTTGTGTGTTTATAAGTCAGGGTAATCCCAGAAGACGTGTGTGTGTGTGTGTGTGTGTTTGAGAGAGAAGGAGAGATTTGGAGTGTTTTAAGCGCACTGTGAGGTAATCCCAGAGGAATGTTGTTGCCATTTGTAACTCTCAGCTCCAGTTTCTTAATGACATTGACACTAGGTTTGTGTGTGTGTTTGTGTGTGTGTGTGTGTGTGACATTACAAGTATATCTGCCGATATTCAAGATTATTTTTCATATATGCTCACACAAAAAAAATATCAGGAAGAATTGTAAATTTTTGTTTTTTACAATTATCGATCATATATTTAGACATTTTTACATATTTTAAGGACCATTGTTAAGTCCAAATGTCTTAGTACCTTGACGGATGATTTCTTTCATATTTGCAGAAAAATCATTTTAAAAGCATCTTTCAGTTTCTTAAAAAATGTCACAATTGCAAAAAGGATTTGAACTTCATAAATGTGAAAAATGTGTTGGAAATAAGTTCAGTTGACCAAAGCATTGAGAAAGTACAAAGGCAATGCAAAAAATGGCCAGCCTAGTGGCATACTGAGCGTTCCATGCAGTCTATTGATCTGTTTTTGCTGGATTTTTAACTGTCTGTATTTTGAACTGTGATTTCCAGCCTTTGCATTTGACATTCCTGCTTGTTGGTATTTCGAACTCTGCTTTGTTTTGGAATTGTGATATTTTGCTTTTCCCTTATTGCTTAGTTTAATGCCGATGAAACTCTAGCCTATACCTTATGACAACAATTTTACAAGTTGCTTATATTTGGTCCTACACCAATCATGACTGACACGCACGTAAACATGTTGTGTCTCCCTAATTGAACAGAACTGGGTCTGGAGTTGGGACTGTATAATGAGAGCGCGTACGAGGTCAGATGGCAGCATTGATCTGTTTTTAGCCACACTTTGCTTAATGATGTAGAACATCTGGATTTAACAAACAGCTGTACTGGATGATGGCTCTGAAAACTGTGCCTTGGCTCTGGTTTGTGTGTGTGTGGGTGTGTTTGGTATAGTTCAGACCACTCCAAACTAATGGTCAACTGATTATCGACCAGGCCGATTATCGGGGCCGATATTAGACATTTTGCCAATTATTGGTATCGGTGTTTAATTCTGACCATCACCGATATTAAGTAAATAAAAGGTGCACTAATGTGGCTCCACTGCCGTCTCTTGTCTCTGTGCCGTTTACTCTCGACTCGCTGCTCCCACAACAGTCTCTGATTGGCTGTATGGCACACGAGACCTAGGTTAAGTGGAGAGCATGTTGAGCAGCTTTGCTTTGTTCATCACAACCTGCTGCTGCTAAATTTGGAATACTAAAACGTGTAAGTTTCACATTTTAAGTTTTCCAGTTTGATGATGTTACTAAAATGTTAATTTAATATGATTAAAAGTTCAATTAAAATAATGTAAAAAGTAAAAACCCTAACCCTAGAAGTATTTATAAACAATAAAGTTATTTAAATAAAGTTTTGTCTTGGTGTTTGTAAAGTTCAAAATTTTAACATAGATTTTTTAAATTTTTTTGCATTTCAGTTCCAAATATCGGTTATCGGGCCCGTTACCTAGCAATAATCAATATTGATATCGGCCCTGAAACAACAATATCAGTCGACCTCTATTCCTAACTCTACTCATTCATTCATTCATTCATTCATTCTTTCATTATCGGAACCTCTTAATCCCAGCTGGGGTCGCGGGGGGACCGGAGACTATCCTGGGAACTTACCTGAGCTAGGCGGGGAACAACCCTGGGCAGGCGCCAGCAAACTGCAGGGCACAGGACTCTACTCATCCTTGTATAAATTTTAACAGAGATGTTCTTTCTTTCGTTATCGTTTATCGGCCCCGTTAACTGGCAATAGTCGATATCGATATTGGCCCTGAAAAAACAATATCGGTCGACCTCTACTCCAAACTCTTAGAACTCTACTCATACTTGTATAAAGAATTTGCAAACTTTTGCATCCAGTGTGATGGATGGATGGATGGAGACAGAGAGAGATACATAGTTATAGAGAGAGATATTTTAACCCAGAAATGTCATATTATCATAGACTATCATTTATGAATGAGAACTGCACTTGATACTGCACGGTATCTCTCTCAGCAGTGATGTTGCTCATGTCAACTTCTGAGAAAAGCTTCTTAAAGTAGCACATCACCAACCACACTTAGCACAGATCTCCAAACCAGATTTCGTATTTGCAGCCTTTATTAGTGTATAAGATGCTTATGTGTAATGCAGTGTTGATAATACATATTTAAATATGCTGATGGGAAACACAACGTGGCTGAAGCATGAAAGGCACATTTCTATACAAAAACAGTTTTCTGTTGGTGTCTGTTGTCTTGCAATTTTTTTCTCCATTAAAACATGAAACACACTCATTTTCAATGTTGTTTCAAGTTCAGTTAACTCCAAATGTTTAGACTTTTCAGATGTTTGTTTGCTTAAAACGGTAGATCATTTTTTCAGTGATGTGTTTGAGCACCAAATTACTGATTTTAGGGCCATTGAATCTGAGACGTCTTTTTCCTGCATCTATTTGTCTATTTGACTCTGAGGCTTGGTGTGGTGTGTTTGTGATGTCAGGTGGGATTGGTGCATCTTCATAAATCATAGTGGCCTACATTCTGTTTCCACTTCTGCCCAGCTGTCATGTTATTGGTCATTAGAGTGTTTCTCCTGTTATTTATGTTAATCCCACAGTGTCCAGCCTGAGCCACAGCTTTAATAAGGGTTTTGTAAAGACACTTTCTCTCTCTCTCTCTCTCTCTCTCTCTCTCTCTCTCACAGGTTGGTTTCTGGTAGTTGATTGACTCCCTAATCAGGACCTTAGTTTCCTTTCCTGATTGACCAGTGGCCTTTTACCTCTCCTGGCCACACCCACAAAGCTCTGCACCGATCGTAGTGCAGGACCTGCATCATCATGGACTCGGAGTCTGTCCACTCGGGCCAATCTCAGCAATCTCGAGGGTCAAACAGGCACAGGTAAGAGATTTTAGCTTGGCCAAACACGCTCAGTCACAGCTGGCTACATTTGGTATGTACTGTACCTCTATTGGCTGGAACTGGAACTGGAACTTTCCTATGAAAGTTTCCTACAAAGTGAAAAAGGACAAGTCTCAGATTTTAGGACACAACCAGGTCCTCACAAATACTAAAAACTGCCCTTTCCAACACACACACAAAATTTCTATCAACCTATAAAGAACAGTTTGTTGAATTCATTCAACAGTCTTTGTATTACATAACAGTGAACAAATTGAGATGTAAAATAACCTTCACATTATTCTTGTCAAGAATTGATTTACTACAATAAAATAAAATACTACAATAAAATGAGTTCATGGGCTAATTTGTCTGAAATTTTAGAGAAAAATATATTTTTAATTTTAATCAATTAATAAAATAAAATATATCCATAATAATATTATGCACAATAAAAATATTAAATATAAAATAATTTTTAAATCTATCTTCTTTTATCTTCTTATAAATTTGCATTCAATGCAAATGTTGAATCCAAATTTTCACAGCTAGTCTGCATTGTAAAGAGACATTCTCAAGAGGCCAGACTCGACTTGTGTTTATCTGTATGTGTGCAATGTGTATTTACTTGTGTGTGTCATTCTACACTTATCAGTGACCGATGGTGACATGGGTAACCATGGCAATGGAAAGCTTTCTCACAGTTCCCGCCCCCCGTAGTGCAGTAACTCTCAGCTAGACCGAAGTCGTTTTGCAGGGAGTGAGTGTGTGTGTGAGAGAGAGAAACATTGAGATTTATTGGGCTCTATTGTTGCTGGGTTTCCCCTCCCTCTCCACTGAAATGTCCCTGCAGGCCACAGGAATGTAGCCACTGCAGCTGGGAGTTTAGGTGCTTTCTCATGGCCATGCCAGCATCGCCCTTCCTGTCTCTCCGCCGTTCTCTACCTCACCAAACATCACCTCCTTTCCCTCCTACGTTTCTCACCATTGTGCCAGCATTTTGTCCCTGCACTAGTGTGTGAGACATCTTTTGACCACTTGAGAATGGCATCTCTGATCTCTTTATCATTTTTCACCCCATTTATGGGGTGACCCAAAGACCTGATTTTTGTGGTCACTAAAACCTTGAAAAACAGGCTTGCGAGAACATTTGCTATTAGCAGACTCCCACAGGGGTGCAGGACACCACTAAATGACCGACAGCCTGCCCACATTGTTCTTCCTGTTTCCAATACAGAGTACAAAAATGTCAGTGTTCGGTCACCACCTACAGCACAGAGATAACGTCCTCTGCAAATATGTTCATTCTAGGGCCTGGTCCTTGCGTGCTGTGAGCAGAGGTACAGAAAGACAAAACAAGATTTAACATTTAGATAAATGTACTTTGGGACTCGTGAGGATGATCGTGACACTTACAGTGGGTGTTTTGTTAATGTGGATTTTCACTCTTCTTTGTAAAAACGCAAACACATGCTATTATGTGTTGTCAAAAGCATCCCACACCATCAGGCAATGATATCAAGGTGAACCAGTATGAAGAATAGATTCTCTTGGTGGACTGCAAAACACTGATGTACAAGTGTGTCTGCCAGATGCTGAAAAGATAAATATAAAATTTTAGTCCTATAGTTACTGATAAAACAGGCCGTGGTGTAGTCCAGGGCAGTAGGGTTGCAGCAGTGTGGCACTGAAACAGCACCTGGGATCTTCACAATAATGTGATTATTGTAAGAGTAACGATCATAGATTAATATCTGCTAAATGCTGTAAATGTAAATGTACATAGAAGAGCTACAACCAATAGAAGATGATAAACATCACTGGGGTCGGCCCGGTGGCGCAGTGAGAAGGTCCTGGGTTTGAACCCTGGGTCGACCCTAGGGCCTTTCTGTGTGAAGTTTCTCCCCGTGTTTACGTGGGTTTCATCCGGGTGCTCTGGTTTACTCCTCGGACAGGCTCCGGTCCCTGCGACCCTGATAGGGATTCAGCGGTTTGGATAATGAATGAATGAATGAATGAATATCACTGAAATTGAAAATATCGATTTTACAATTTTGTTGCTGTTTTCAAACATTACATTTCATTTCTGTGAACTGTTTCAAACTCCTGATAGCAGTGATACATGACGAAATGGGTTGGGTAAATTGTCATGAGTGTGCTGCATTTAGAAGAGACGTTCAGTAGACATGCTGCTTTAATTCATTTAAATGAGCAATTGTTCATTTACTTCACTAAGAAGATTAAGAGAAGATTAATATATAATATTAAAATATACAATTAGCTAAATCGGAGAAAGGCACAATCCTGGCTAGTTGACTGGGACATGCAATGCTGACTGAGGTGGAGGTCTGACAATCAGTGAAATTGTTGGTGCTGTGTAACAGTTTCTGAACAAGGGGCTACAGTTGTGTGCTTAGCATCTGCTGTTCACTTTGCTAACACACAACTGTGATGCCCAGTACAGTACAAATCACATCACCACGTTTGCAGAGAACACAACAGGCTTTTGACCTCAGGAACAGTCCTTTTGCTAGCTTCCCTCTTCACATTGACTGCTCCACTGTTGATACAGTCAACAGTGTAAAGCTCCTCGGAGTGCACAAGGCAGACAATCATTTCTGGATCCTAAACACCTCAAATACCAAAACCTCTTAGCAACATCTACACTTGCTATAAAAGCTAAAGAAAGCTAGTTCCTTTTCTCCCATCCTCACATCGTTCTACCAGGCACCACTGAGAGTCTTCTCTCTTGATACATTACTGTTTGGTTCGGTAAGTGCTTGTTTCCTACTGGGGACAGCAGAGAGAGTAATTGTGGTCAGTCTCCCATCCGTCTCCAATCTCTACAGTATGTACATCGTCCACCTTGCAAACTACATAGTGGTGAACACTTTCCACCCATTAAATGCACTCTTCTCCCTCCTGCTGTCTGAAAGAATGTTCTGCAGCATTCAAACTGTAAGACAACAGACAATCAGATACAACAAACCATATCTGAACTAGTTTCCACTAAAATACTGTCTTGCTCAAACATGCGCAATATCACTTTGTACTTGCCTTTGTATTGTCATTGTCATATATTGTATTAAGATATTTACCAAAATATTGACAATACTGTAATGTAGATACATTTAGATGAAATTACTTAGTAATGAGGAAACTCTTGTTGTATTTCTTTATAAATGCACCATAAACATTTTAGTACACACATACAGTATGGTATGGTATATTTAGCAATGTATATACAGATATACACAGTAGTTAGTTCACCATCCTGGTTTTGACTTATTCATTTGAACAATGCAATCAGTGTTCTGCAGGCCTCCATGACCCGAATCACGTGTATTACAACGCAAATCAGTCAAAACCATTGGAGCGGCTGCTTGGAAATCTCCAGTAAGCTTTTGATTATTCGATGTAGCTCCTTTGTCTTGATTTCTGAACTGAAATGCAGCCGGTAGATTTGGCCGACGGAGGTCAACGTGATTACAGGATCTAAAAAGGCTTGGGCTGGTGATGAATAGAGCTGATGCTCCAGGGGTTGCAGAATTTGGAAAGAGAAAAAAATTACATTATTTAAAAAGTTATGCAATTGTCAAAGTGTAATGGTGAATGTATAAATTAATTTATTAGGATTTTAGAATGAAATGTGACTGATTTTTTTTGTCCCAGCCCTCTGTTTATGTGTGTGTGGTGTGTATCTGACGGCAGATCACAGGAGCTGAATTTGTGTCAGTGTGCTTATTTTATCAGCTTCACCAAAAACTCTGCCACAGGACACATGCTGTTCCATTTAGCACTAACACACCGAGAGAACTGGGTTGCAGAACTGGTGTTTTCATCTTGAGAATCACTTCTTTAGACCCCACAAGCATCAAACCACACCTATTACATCCATGAAGCATATTTTTGGCAAAAAGCCACTCGAGAGCTTGGCACAGTTTCCTGATGTGTAATGGAAATTTGAAAATTTTGAAAGGGTTTAATCCGTATGTTAGCTAGGGAGGAATGCTGCTGTACAAAGCATTAATTGTGGCTTGGACTCTTGGCCTGTTGTTCTGCAGGATCAGTGTAACAGGCCAAGATGTGTTTGTGTGTGTGTCTGTGTGTTTTGCTAAATCCGGACAGACGTTCCTTTTTGGGAAAACAAGAACATACTTATGGGACGAGAGAAGGGAGGAGAGAGAGAGACAGAGGCAGGGATAGAGACAGAGTAAGAGACTGGGGGTTAAACAAACTGCACGGATTACAGCGACACAGTTGACCGCATCTAACCCCATGTGCACCAGCTGCTCTACCCAAGCAATGCAAGTGAGTAAAAGATAAAGGGAGAGAGAGAAAATAAATTATTTAAAAAATCAATAATGCATCTGAGAGGTAGAGAAGGAAGATGATGAGAAAAAAGAAGCAATGAAATTCATATACTTGATCTGAGTGTGGTCACATATCGTGTGGGTGTGTAATGGCGACTGTGTGGCCCTCACCTATGCTGCTGTGTGTGTCTCTGCCATACAGTGATCGCAGCAGGGATCGACACAAACCTCGCAGTCGTGACGGCAGCAACCGCTCAGACAAGAATGTCACCATTAGCACCCCGTCTGCGGAGACAGGAGCGCCGGAGCAAACCCCTGCCAGCACCGATCCGCAGGTCAGTAGACAGAGCCTGTCTCATGCAAACACACACACACACACACAACCATGGCTATTAAACCAGAAGGTGCCTGACCCTATCTATAACTAGTCTCAAACTCAGTAACCAAAGTTTCCTCGCCCTCTTTTACGAAATAAAAATGATAGTATATTCAAAATATTACGATTTTCCCCTGCATAACTCCAGATCCAAAACAATCTTTAACCATAAATTTATCATGAAAAAGCCAAATCAGCTTTATTGTTTGTGGAAAACTGCTTGACAGCAAATACATTTTTCAGAAGATTCAAAAATTTGTGAGCTAATATGAATAATTTGTACATGGCACAAATACACACATTGCGGTATGTTAGTTCTGCATTTGCAGTGAATATTAAGTAAGATAATGTGGAGTACCTGAGCTATAAAATTGACATTAACCTCTGTTAGGTAGCTAATGAAAGATACCAAAAGATAATTAAACATTACAGATAAGAAGAAACAATTAATGAACACAGATTAGCCTTTATAGGACACTCTACCTAAATGTGCTAATGTGGCTAACAAGTAATGAAATCTAACAGCATATTGATTGGTCAGTACGGGAAGTTTTACCTAAAAAAGTTTATGAGGCTAGCAATTAAATAAATCTAAAGCCGTTGTTAGCAAGTACACAGTACTTCTCAAAGATACTTATCTAACTTGCAAACTCATGAAATGGTAGACTGCCCGTGTGCTAGCATGCTAGCATCAGAAGATGCTTGTGTGACTAATAATAAATTAAACTGTAATGGAATAGAAGTTAGCCTTTTTTTGTAATTCTGTGAGAGTGAAAAACAAGTAAACTTGCCTGATTTTAACTTTAAATAATCTGTTAATAAGAACTGGAACTAATATGAAATAGTTCATTCATCTGTTGTAAAGTGAAGCTTTAACCAGGTTGCTCTTACTCCATGAACTGTACACTTCAGGACAGTTTAAGATTGAAGTTTTCATTTGTTCAAGATGTCAGCACTTGAACTGAAAAACATGGACAAAATTAATATAACAGTGCTTTGATGACATGTCACTCTCTCTTCAAATGTTAACGCATGGCCAAAACATGGCACATGTCTTGTGAGATACACACTTACTCATAAAGTTAGTCCTTAAAGTCAGTCCAGGTAGATTTTAACAGGATCCTATAGTTTAATGCTAAAAATACCAACCAATAAATAAAGCTTCCACGTAAAACCACTAGCGCAGCTACTTAGGATAGTTCCTATTGATCCACTTCGGTGTGTTACTTTTATATAGAAACTCATTTGCTTTAAGGCCTTTAATATAAACTGACCCAACAGTTGGAAATATATTAAATGAATAAATTGGACTGTCACTCTTAAAGAACAAAGGCGTTTGTGTGTGTGTGTTTGTGTGTGTTAGAGAGAGAGAGAAAGAGAAACAGCGAGAGCGAGAGATGCTGCCCCAGGCTTCTTAACAGACCACAGTTATTCTGACCTACTTGGCTGTCTCTCAGTGGGAGATGACACACAGTTTTTACAAGTCCTCATGTCTGTCGCAATTTATTTGTGTTGTCTTGCGTGTATCGTTTATGTGTCTATGTGTGTGTGCTGGGTTGCCCGTCATTAAACATAAACTCTATCAAAAAATCCCAAATGCTTTGGCCTAGAAAAATGGCCACAACACCAAAAAAGATATATTGCAAAAGTGAAATAAGTGTAGTTTTATGTGTATTAAGGCTATAGTCAACACCTGAGATTTAGTTTGATTGGTGAATTTGTATTAGGAATATGTAAGTGCAACATAGCCTTATGTTCATAAATTTCACTTTCCAAACACAAGGAATGACTGAACCCAAATAGTTTCAAAAATGTGTATAAAATGAAAATGTTAATAAAATATTAAAATAACAAATGATAATGTAAAAGTGTTACAGTCTCACATAATCATTACAAGAATATATGCATACATTCACAAATGGTTTTATTGTCATAATCAGTATAACATGCTTTATAATCCATATAAATTATTTGAATCTTTATTGAGAGTTTTAGCTTTCCAGTTAGTTATTTTTTGTAAAGATGCTAACAGTGGCAGCTCAACACGAAATGAGACCATTAGCCAAACTACTCAAGCGTGTGAATGTATGGGCTTCAGTGGATGAGCTTGTATGCGCACACACACACACAGTCTTGTATTACTATCTTTGTGAGGTCCTTCCATAGACTCCCATAATGACTAAAGTACATAATTTTACACCTACACCTAATCCTAACCCTAACGTTAACCTCAGTAACCAAAAACACATCTTTTACCTCTTTTAGTTTCTCAAATAAAACAAGCACATTTTCTATAAAGTCATTTCTCCTCATGGGGACCTCTCAAATGTCCCCACAAAGCCCAAAAAACAGATAAAAGTGACTTTAGGGGACAAAAGGTCCCCACAATGCGATAAATACATGGCCACACACACACACACACACACACACATTGCTAAAGAGTCCCATTTTGGGTGTCCCTTGCGTCAGACACAGGAACAAAGGAAAGCCTTTGGCATTGCTAGCAGGCTAATGCTAATCCCTGACTGCTTGTCATGTTAGCTCAGAGATCTTTTCTTCCCAGCGTAATGCAGCCATGTTGGCTCACAGACCCTGTATAATGCTTGTCACACAGTCTGGCAGTGTGTGAAATGTAATCTACAGTGAGGAAACTAGAGACAGAGAGAGGAATGCTTTCACATAGCAACACATGCCTCAGAAGTCGATTTCAAACCTGTGTGTGTGGGTCGGTTTATTTGCCCATTTAAGTGTTTGTCTGTGTTCATTAGGAGACTTGGGTACTAATGGAATCCATGTTGTAAATGCTGAAATAAGCAATACATGTAATAACTGTATTGAAAAAAAAAAATCTTTGTTTATGTTAGGTTTTTTAAAAAGCAAGTCAGCGTTAGGCAACAGAATAGAATGCTTTGATACCGATTAATATTGATGTGTGTGTGTGAGACGGGGTGTGTATGTGAGCATGTTGTAGACATGGGTTTCCCGTTTCCCGCTGTTTGAAAGAGTTTGTTTCATTGTGTTCATCTGTATTTTCACTGTGGATGTTAATTAATCACTGTTGCTGTGGACTGTTCTGAATATTCCCTGTAAAATGTAAATCAGTAACACGGCTCAGTCAGACTGAGTAAAGGGCAGTTCGACTGGAAGTGTAAAGCAGTGTTTGATGCTCGATGACTTGTAAAAGATTCCTGATGACAATAAAAATTGTAGGTGTCTTATTGTGGTGGAACGTTTTGCAGCAGTTAGCAGTGTAACGGTTAGGGAGTTGGTCCCCGTGATCGGATGTATTGCCGGTTCAAGTCCCGGTACCACCCAAGCACTGCCAAAGCTGCAGAGGTCATGTTTTCATTTACTATAAGAGATATTCTGTACTAGATCTATATGTGTACGGCTGATATGTGTTTGTGCATTTCTGTTTTTACTTGTGTACATGATTGGTGGATGTCATCATTTCTGATCCTCTATATTTTTTGCTTATTGTCATTGAATAAGAAGATTATAGACCCACGGGTGAATCTAAGCCTGTGTGTGTATATACGCGTATAAGTGTATGTGTGTCTGTGTGTGTGTTTGTGTGTATGTGTGTGTGTGTGAGTGCATGCATGCATGAGTGTGTACATGTGATCCTTTCTGCTTTGTGCCAATACAATAAATCAGATTGAAAGTAATCTTTTTTCCAGCACTGCCTCTTCAAGCCATTAATATACAGGATCTGGATCTTTAATACACAGGATATCAGTGACCTTATATTAATTCTATTACACACGTAATCCAGCTATCTTGATTTACTGTCATTTATCGCAATTATGAATATTAACAGGGTTCATATTAAAAAGAGTTTGCTAAGGTCTCAGCACCTGCAAGTGGCATTCAGGCTGCTCTCTTGAAAAAACCTTTGGGTGGTGAAAGGAATCTGATTTGGGAGCACTTTGGTGGTATTAAAGCAAGTCCAATTTAGTAGTGTGAAGTGAGTCTGATTTTTGAGGTTTGAAATGAATCTGATTTAGGAGTGTGAAATAAGTCTGATTTTTGAGGTTTGAAGTGAGTCCGATTTAGGAGTGCAAAGTGAGTTTGATTTCTGATTTTTGAGGTGTGGTGGTGTTTGAGTATCCATTCAATAATGGATGTTATTAGTCCTTGGTTACACAAATCAGGGAAGCAACCTACAAACACTCAAGTTCAGGAGCTGGAGGATGGCGACTTGAATTAAACAAGGGAGTGATTTAGGAGCGTGAAGTGTGTGATGTTTTAGAAGTGAAGTTTGAAGTGAGTCTGGTTTAAGAGTTTGAGGTTTATCTGATTTTTATAATCATTTCACATCTCAATGTCATGTTCATCATATGCTTGTGTAATAACTGGCAGGTGAACCCAAACACAGTCTCAAAAACCAGGTCGAGGGCACAAAGATGAATTGACTGAACTCAAGGTATTTATTCAGACAAGGGTCAAATCCAAAATACGCAGTCCGCGGGGCAATCAAATCCAAATTACAGAGAACAGAAGAGTAGTCCAAAAACACAGTCAGGGTCAAGACAGGAAGACAATAACAGAGAATGCTTGGTACGCAGCGCTAGGCATAAAATACTTCTCAGAGAACACTTGCAAGCAGAAGGCCTTAAATACAGGTGATGTGGGAATGATTGGATAGAACTCAGGTGACGCTGATCTGGTAATCAGGGGTGGTTGTGAAGATCTGGAACTGGAGTCTTTGTCATGGGTGTGGTCGCGGTGAGGAGAAGGGAAGGGAATGAGGGCACTGTTGCAGGCAGAGTGACAGTTTATTGAGGGCAGGTGAGACAAAAGGGAAAAACAAGTCCAAAAACACATGAAAACTCAGCACAAAGTAACAGAAAGGTGAGGCCCGTGCTCCCAATCATAGGCATTGGGTAAATGGAGGAGAACCTCCCCAAGTAAGCGGAACAAGCGAGGTCCTTACGCTTGACGACTCAGACTCAGTAGCCTTCAAGGCAGTCTGGCCAACCGGGGAAAACACACTGGGAGTCACAAGCCTGGGGAGAAAACACAGGAGAAAGGTGTGAGGATGAGGTGACACAAAGGGTAATCCAAACAGAGAACAAAAACCAAACCAGAATCAAAAAGGGTCCAAAGCCCAAACAAAGAGGAGGAGCAGGAAGGGTCCAGGAAATCCACAAAGCATAACACCAGCAACCACACAAATTATGAGGGAGACAGACTCGAGAACACATCCGTTAAACTGACTTAAATAAGGCCACAGAACTCAACAAACGAGTGCTTGCACCAATCCCAAACTCAAGGCAGAACGAGACACAGCTGAACTCAATAACAAGCGAGGGGGTGTTCTAAACAGACACTGACCTACTAGGTAGGGAGCACGCAGTGCAAACAACATACCAGGAAGCGGGGTGTGCTCTAAACAGATAGTGAATACTCAGAAGGGCACGAGGTGCAGACACAGAACCCAGAAGTGAGGAGCAAGCTAACACAGAAAGCTAAGGCTAACCCGAGGAGACACGAGGAGCACACGCACCCACACACACCACAGACACACCACCCGAAGTGAACCCAGAAGGCAGGAAACAACAAACAGACACTTAGCTGGGTTCACAGTGGCACGGCCCCATCTAGGTTGGGCGGGACCGTGACAGTCTTGAAGTCGGAGGGCCTTTCCGAGGAGGTAGATTCCTCTCTCGGTCTGGGCTGAGGTCTTACGATATGCATGTCAGCGAAACTGAGAAAACTCCACATTCAGTGCCAACTTCTTCCAAATATATGAATGCCTCTTTTAGCAAAATCTTAATAATAACTGGTGTGTTCAGATTTATTTTTGTAAAGTTCATAGGGTAAGTGGACATGGTATTAAGTGTGAAAATCACTGTTACAATATGTAACGTGATCTGCAACTGGAGTACTGTTTCTGAGTCTGATGTTGGTTTGTGAGTTGTTTAGTTGCCATTATTGCCCTCCTGGGTGCATGTGCAAATATTTATACTCGTGTCTCATTAATCATGAATCATAATCAATTATTCAAGACTGGGGGAGTTCTATCACTGTGTGTGTGTGTGTGAGAGAGAGAGAGAGAGAGTACCATGTTTTTATGCATTGTGGGGACCTCTTTGGGTCTTTTTGTCCCCTGTAATCACTTTTATGCATTTTTATGGCTTTGTGGGCACAGTTGAGAGATCCCCATGAGCAAAAATGACTTTCTAGAAAATCTGCATGTTTTATTTTCAAAAACTAAAAGAGGTAAAAGATGTGCATTTGGTTTGGTTACTAAGGTTAAGGTTAGGATTAGTTGTAGAATTATATACATCTAGCCATTATGGGAGTCTAAGGAATGTCCCCACAATGATAGTTGTACATGTGTGTGTGTGTGTGTGTGTGTGTGTGTGTCTGTGTGTGTGTGTGTGTGTGTGAGTGTCACATGTGCATAGTGTACTGTGGGAGGTGAGAACAATATTTTGAACGCGGCTTCTCTGGAGGGTGAGTGGGAATGTGCTGTTCTCGGGTCTGCAGCTACAACTCCCACAAGGCTTTGCAGCGTATCTGCTTAGAGCCTAAGTTCCTTCACGTTTTGTGGTCTGTGTGAACGAGATCGAAAAACTACACTCTATTATTTAGGAAAGAATGAGAGGAAAGAGACAGGGAGGGTTTTGGGAGGAGAGAGGAAGGAAGGAGACGAGAGGGCAGGACGGAAGAGAGCGAGAGAGAGAGAGAGAGAGAGAGAGAGAGAGAGAGAAAAAAAAAAAGGTGAAGGGAGGGGAGAGTAGGAGAGGAGGAAGGGGGGTGCACAGAACTTACACACACTCGTTTAGCACTTCCTCTCTTCCCGCTGCCATGTTGCTACTTATGCCCACAGTCTGACTCTCCTAATGAGCAGGAAATGAACAGGGACATAAACACAGATCAATAGAGACAGTGAGTGTGTGTGTATGTGAGAGAGAGAGAGAGACCATTGCTACTTGTTGTGTTTGATTCCATTGTTCTTCTTTCTAACTGTGGTACCCAGAACATAATATATCCTGCAAAGGCAGTGGCGTGTGTGTCGTTGTGTGGTCCGGGGGAGTGTTATTTGTGCTTGTGGGAAGAATCTGGATGCTTGTGTGTGTGTGTGTGTGAAAATTACTTTCTAAACTTATAAAAGCAGGTCAGTGTTACTTTTCACAAATGTAAAATAGTTATGACAAAGTCGTAAAAATGTTTATAGTCTTTAAGACTTTTTTCCCGCCTCCACCCGTCCCACTTACACGCACTGTCGCACATACATTATATATACCATTTTATTATTATTCTGCACACGATTAAATCCTGCACAGTGCAGACGATGAATTTTTCCTATTGATTTTCTCTGCTGCTTTACTAGAAGAGATGTTGAGCCGCAGAATTAAACTCCTCATGCCTCTTCTGTTTGACTTTCATGTGTTACTCTGTTATTCTGCATATATCCTACTTTTCCTCTCTCTCTCATGTCCGATAGCTTCTTTTTTCCTCCGTGTTTTTGTTATTGGCTCTGTCATGCCACTTTGTGTGGAATGAATCTTTCTTTTCTGCCTCGAGATGAAAGACTGAGCCCTAGCCTCTAAACAGCGCCGCACCAACAAATAAATAAGTAAATAGCAGTAAATAAAGCGGATTAATGCATTTCCTCCCTCGGCTGTAATCCAGAGCGCTTATGTCCCGCCTCCCTATTAACACGTCACTGCTCTGATTGGCTAGGCCGTGATTCCTCTCGGCTCTGTCTCATTCACATGTAAATATGCAGGCAAGCGAGGCCCTGTGGGAATGTGCTGACGAGGGAGAGATTTACATCCGAAAGAGAGAGAGAGAGAGGCTTTAAGAACCCTAAAGCTGTTTGGTTATTGTAGTTCTTCAGGAACTTATTGAAATTATTCGATCCACTGTCATTCTCTCTCTCCCTCTCTCTCCACGCAGAAAGGTCCCAAGACCGACCTGGGTTGCTCTAAATTGCCGCCATAGGTGTGAATGTGAGTGTGTGTGCCCTGTGGCGTGTTGGAACTCACCCAGGGTTGGTCTCCGCTTTATGTCCATATATCCGGGATAGGCTCTGGTTCCCGCAACTCCAATTGGGATTAAGCGATTTAGATAATGAATGAATGAACATTGTCATTAAAGGTGTATCAGGTGTACTTACTTTATTTCATTTTCTGGATTTGAGTTTAATTTGCTTGTGTCAAAACAGGTTTACAAATGTTTTACTCATACTGTATGTCTCCATGATGTATTGCCTATTTTTTATGTTTTTTATTTGTTTTCCCAATCGATGCATAGTTGCTTCGTGTTCATTGACTCTTCCACTAATGAGATTTGTGTTTGTGTGTTTGTATGTACTTTGTCTTCTTAATTCTGAGTTAAAGTTAATACTGTTCAGTGTTTCACTGTAATAAAAGCCTGTGTTTGTACTTATTCAGGCCTCTGTGTTTCTGTACGGAGAGCTTTCCAGTATTCTTAGTAGTAACCGACCTTCTCTCTTTCCAGGATGATAATTGGGCGGAGACCACCACAGCCGTTACAGGCACCTCGGACCACAGCCTCTCCCAGGAGGACCTGGCAGGCTTTGGGAAGGACGTGGCGATGACAGCGGAGGACGAGAAGCGGAGTTGCGCCAAGTTGCTGCCACCGGCCCTGGTGCTGGTGCTTGGGCTACTGGTGCTGAGCACACCGTTGGCTTTCCTGACGCTGCCCCGGCTGCTGTGGGCCGAACGGCTGCAGGCCTGTGGCACGGCGTGTGAGGGCCTCTTCCTCTCGCTGGCCTTCAAGCTCCTTATCCTGCTGCTGGCCGGTTGGGCGCTGTTCCTGCGTCCACTGCGTGCTGCCCTGCCACGTCTGGCCGTCTTCAGGGGCCTACTGGCGGTACTCACTTTGCTGCTGCTGCTCTCCTACTGGCTCTTCTACGGAGTGCGCATCCTTGACTCACAGGTTAGAGCTGTGCGTTTATCTAAAACAGCTGCCCCCTCGTCTTTTTCTCTGTGTTGGCCACTACCTACATTGACTGACTTTGAGGCCCTTTTTCTATGGAAAGACCTAAAGCCCACCTCAATACCCTGCTTCCATGTAAATCTTTAAAATGTATATCAGACTGTGTCACTTTTTATTGAACAGGAGGTTTGTCTTTTATTAGTTTATCTCAAATGCTCTGATGCATTTTCCAAAATATTAATGTCTTTCTTAAAACCCCCAAATCTTTGAAAGCAGTTATCACAACACTTTATCACAAGCGCTAGAGGAACAAAATTGGCCAAAACATTAACACGTAAAAAAACACACAACTTGGCCAATGCGTAAGTACTGCCCACCAAAAGGCTATGCACTTGAGCCAAAACCAACTCTCTTTACCACCAGAATGAGGAAGTTGTTGAATCCTGAATTGGCCAAAACATGAATCCAAAAATTCAACAATGCAGATGCTGTATCTGTTACAACCACGTTTCTGCTCTGGCTCTGTCGTGTTCTGTCCAGCTCTGACTCCTCCTTTGTGTGACTGCGGCGACTTACGTTCAATAGACGTTTACATTAGAATCCTTGGTTGCGTGTTCTGAAGGGCCTCCGGTAATGAATGGAATTGCCGAAATTTATTTGAGAGAGGATAAACGTGGAACAGAAAAATACTGTCATGTAATTTATTTATTGTTAACAATCTAACTGTATTCTGATTACCATCTATTTAAACTGTAACGGAATACAGTTATAATTTGTGATCTGAATACATGGCGTCTGTGCGTGTACTCTGTTACTCCGCAACGCTGGCTATATGCTTGAAACACTATTTATTTCCTTGTCAGTTTACATTATACAGATCTATGCAAAAATATCCAGTATACATTCAAATATAACTATCAAATGATGACATACCGTCTGCCAAATGAATGCACTGAACATTGTACATTATATTTAGCAAGCAGTGATTTATACAACGACTCGTGCTAATATGAATGAAAAATGTATATTTCTACATGATCAAAGGACACTCTATTCTGATTGTCTGTTTAAGTGAAAGTGAGTGATTATTTGTCATTGTGAACACAGCACAGCACAACAAATAGTGCACCACAACCAAATGTGACCTCTGCATTTAACCCATCCGTAAAAGACCAGTGGGCAGCGCCCGGGGAGCAGTGCTTGGGGACGGTACCTCACTCATGAGTACCTCTAAAAAAAAGCTACAGTTACAGTACTGGAACTGTTTTTTTAATTAAATGTGCATGTGACCTCCAGAACTTTAATATGAATATTCTAAACAGATAATCTACTAAATAACAATCAGTATCTCTATCAAATCTAAGCTTGAAACAGAAAATGAAGATGTGCAGTTTAGTTATTTGGGGAGTTTAAATAGCAGACAAGTGGACAAAACTACAGTTAGAATCATGGAATGTACAGCAGTTTAACATGAGTATAAAGGAGGGATGGGTTTTTTTTCAAAGTCAAAGTAAACTTTGTCATCTCTGCTTTATACTGTACAGATATACATAGAGACATTTATATTTACAGCATTTAGCAGATGCTCTTATCCAGAGCGACTTACGTTTCCTAATTTCAGGAACAGTTCCCCTGAGAGCAGCTTAGGGTTAAGGGTCTTGCTCAGGGACCCAATGTTGGTTAACGCCAAAGGTCAGATTCGAACTCACAACCTCTTGGTCCAAAGGCAAGTGTCCTACCACTAGGCCACCAACACCCTGTGTTGGTGACGAGAGACGAGACGACGTGGCTCCAGTTTTTACAGTGCCATAAGAAAGAGGGAACAAAGAACCAATAAGCCACATGGAATAAACAATATATAAATAGAATACAAAATATACATTTTAAACTAGGAATGGAGTACTCTAAACTAGAACTAGAAATAGAGGTAGACAGAGAGACAGTTTGGATGCAGTATTACCTACAAAAGTGGAAATTGACTTTTATACTGGATGTGCAAGAGGTTAGAAACAGTTTCAATATGAAAAATTCTATATGATGGATTTTAAATGATTTTATTTACTTCTCTATTCGTATGTATGTATCTGTGCTTCACAGGTATGAAGCAGAAGCAGTTAAACAATGTTTAACAGCTTGGTTTATTTAAACCTGCATTATCTGTGTGTGTTTATGCGCATGTGTAACAGGAAGAGAATTATCACGGCATTGTGCAGTTTGCTGTGTCTCTGGTCGATGCCCTGCTGTTCACACACTACCTTGCTGTGGTGCTGCTGGAGGTTCGACAGCTTCAGCCCTGCTTCTGTCTGTCTGTCATCCGCTCCACTGATGGAGAGACGCGCCACTACAACCTGGGACAGCTCAGGTATCACACCTGTGTATGTGTGTGTGTGTGTGCGTTGGAGCCCGAATGAGTAAATTGTGCGCCGATGGTATCAGCCGATATGAGCTAATAATAAACGGGTACCTGGTGATAAACAGCACCGAAAAGGAAGATGTTTTGAGTGTTTTGCAGTGGTTTCTCTACCAGACAACACCCTGCTACACTGTCAGGAACACAGCTGAACTCTTAATAATCTATTGTCTATTTAAACCTTAGATTGGATTAAAAAATATTTTAAAGTCATGTTTGTGTGTGGGTAAAAAGAGAAGAAACCAAACATTGCCACACAAAATGTAATTGCGTAATTACGAGCTTTTATGAGGTTTGCTTCGGTTTCATTTTATTCTTTTATTGTGCTTTTTATTGTCAATGCTATTTTTCATTGTCATTGACTATTGTTTTGTTCCTTCTAGTAATAGGGATAGAGGTGTGTATGTGTGTGTCTGTGTGTGTTTACTGTTTCATGCATAAATCATGTGCTGGGTCCAGGCCAAGGCCAAAGTGGACCATTAATCACCTAGTTCCTACTCAGCTCTCCTCTCTGACTCTATCTCTTTCATCAGTCACTCTCCCTTCATTCCTCCCTCTCATTCCTTTTTCATTCTTTTATTACTCCCCTCTCTCTCTGTCTTTTTCTTCTTGTTCGTTGTTTTGCTATCTCTTTTATTTTATTGCTTCTCAGTCACATTTTTGTGGTTCTTTCTTCTCATTGCCTTTTTTTTACTGTCTCATTTTTCTTTAGTGGTTGTGCATTTTTCAGTATCAGCCTAAACTCACACACATTCTTTTCTTATTTGATCACCTTTTGTGTGATTTTGTGCATTGTCATTGATTCTCTCTTCCCCTCTCCAGCATACAGAGAGCAGCTCTGGTCCTCTTGGAGCACTACTATAAGGATTTTCCAGTCCACAACTCTGCTCTGCTAACAGCTGCTAAGTCCAGAACAGCCAAGCACTTGGCCAACCTGAAGGTCTACACAGTGGATGGTGAGTTCATCTCCAGCTCTTTGTGTTTGTCTTCACACCGGAATATCATCGCAGTTTTAGGTTCCGGCCGCAGAGCTCATTATCATAACGTCTCTCTATTCACCATAAAAGTAATTATTATCCCAAGGAAATCAAAAATGTAATATAAGAAATGCAGTAGGAATCAAATCAAATTTTAAACTTTCTTATTCTAGCAAATTTAGAGCAGTTTTCACACCTTTAGTAGTTGCAGGGAAGTTCTGATTGGGTTGGTTTTATCTAAAAACGCGTGAAGGTGGCGATGCAGCTTTACATTTACATTCATTTTTCCATAACCACTGTGGGAGAAGTTGCTGTAAAACATGGGAAATTCCATTAACTGTAGCAGTTGTACTGACTCTCATTTTACAGAGCAAAAATGATAACTAGATGAGAAAATATGAAAACTAAATCATAGCAACTGCAGTTAAGCCAATGTGTAATTGGCTTAACACACACCCAGACTCTTAACTGGCTCTATTACACCTTTGCACTGTTTTAATGCACGTTTCATGCCACACTGAAACTGTTCCATTATTCCCACTCTTCCACTCGGCTATTTGTTAAACCACTGCCAGTCTTCACTATATTACTGCACAAGTGGAATTGTATTTCATGACTGAAACTGTAAAATTGGACTGCTGCTATAATATTTGGATATATTATGGGAACACTTTGCACATACTACCAATGGTATTTGGACGTCTTATTGGACATTATTGTACACCGCCTGTTTACAATTCTCATATTTAATTGCCGCAGATCATATGCACATCCAATACAAAAGAAATTGGAGTAAGAAATATTGAGTATATATTTCACGATTCTACGTGATTCTATGCATTCATATATTTTATATATACTTTTTACTTATGTACCTTATCTGTTCAAAGTGTAAAACGTGTACATAGTTGAGATGACACAGCTTACTTTGACTATATCCTGGGGAACAATGACGAAAAAACGGCTAAATTCACAATGTTGTCTTTCATTGTCTTCCCTTTTTCCAGTTATTGTGGTTTTTGTCATGTGCAACTGGCCTGGATAGAGAAGGCTTTGCACAAGTTGCATTTCTGTGTGTGTATTATTTTTGGGGGGCTCTCACTCTCTCTGATAAGTCGAAAAATCTGTTCAGACTGTAAGTTAAAACCTAGGAATGCACACAGGAACTTTCACCAGGTGCCGGTTTTCATTTCGTGAAATAATAGAAGCCACGGCGCCATAGTTAATAGGAGAAGAGGAACACTATCCTTTTACACCAATACACACACATAACACACACACTTGCACATACACAAATTTGCACACAACGCATATACTGTAGTATATCATTACTCGCATGTGCACTGCTTATTTACTCTTACACCTCAACACACACACTCTCTGACACACTCAGTGTGGTGTAGGTATCACTAATACATTCTTGTTCTGAAGGGCAGCTAAACTCAGTCTGAGCCATGAAGCTCGACAGAGTCAAGGCAACGTTGAAGCACTAATCAATATCAATAATGAATAACTGGAAAGCCAATAGTCATTCTGTGTCTCACTGTTTTTCTGTGTGTGTGAGTGTGTGGGACTTTGGGTATGTGTGATTGTGTGTGTTTTACTTTACTTTTGTACATCAGACTCACCACCTTCTTACTTCCATAATGAGTGGAACATTTCTACACTAATATCTCCTGCTAAATATAAAACTTTCCATTTCAGGCTCTTTAGCTCAAGCCCCATGTGGTACTAGCACATCTCCATTTTTTCCATCGTTTAACAGTCTAATGATGACCTAATTCTGCTTTGATATTTTAATTGAAAGGAACACCCACACCGGCAACAATGGACCAGAACAGAGAATCAAGAACACACTGAGGCTTTTTAAAAAACCCGCAAACCCGCAGTATCCAAATGTTCATTTGAAATTACCGTCATTGTGAACACACCTCAGCACAGCACACAGTGCACCACAACGAAATGTGACCTCTGCATTTGATCCATCCGTAAAAGACCAGTGGGCAGCGCCCGGGGAGCAGTGCTTGGGGACGGTACCTCGCTCATGAGTACCTCAGTGATACCTTTACCATTCCGACTTTCCGGGAGGAACTCTCTAACTGTTACACTGTCAACTGCCGCACATTTAATCGTATGCTTAGCCCACAGCTTTTGGTAAATATCTGTAAAAACATCTGAAGACTAGCAATTCCTTCTTTAAGTCGTCCAAGCAACATTTGACATGTTACTGACCTCCAAGCTCAAAACTTTGATCTGCATTGGTGCTAATCTGCAGCTGGTTGATGGACTTCGGAACCAACAGCAAAAAAAACATTCTTATTTAGATGATTAATTTCTATAATAATTTACTAACTCACTTTACATTACTCAGGTCGCTCTCCGATGCTTAACATCCTGTGGCGTTCCTTAACCTGAGGATCCTGACCCAAAAGTGGGTCACAAAGGCCTTAGGCATCCTATCTAATGTTATATTATAAACCTACAGTATTAACACATTAATATGATGACGTTAAAGAGTATGTCTCAAAAAATCCCCGTGTCGCCCTCTTGTGTTGACCTGAGATTGCGACTCAAACTTGGTTCAGCAAGTCAGTACCTGCACACTACTAAAACTAAACCCCCCAGTTAACAAGTTTATTTTTAAACCTTTATTGGCAGGTTAGTTTAAATTAAATATTAATAAAAATTAAAATAAAAGTTTTCATCACATACACATGGAAAAAGTTTAAAGATGTTATCATTTTACTTTGTTGAAGTGTAGTTTTTAACCAAACTACAGCTAGTCGGGAAGCTGATTATGTAATAAATAACGTTAAATGACAATGATTTAGCTTGTGCAAAACGAAGTCAGCAATTGTGTTGCTTACATTATTCAATGCAATACTTTTTTAGAAACAAATTTCACTGTTTTATGTCAAATGCATGTTAAAGAGATTGTTCCAGCTCAGTATAGCTGAACTTGGCTCTCCCATCACTGCGCAAAGCACCATGCTACAGAAAGTCCCCCTTCCCTGCAAACATGCATTATTAATCTGTTACCTGGAAGAGCATGAATATGCAAACCACGGTGTATTCCCTTATGTCTCCAGGCATGAATATTCATGTAGAGCTAATGTGCATCTTATTATATATGATCATACTGACTTGTGGGTGCATAACGATTAGGGCGGTTCTTTAAATATTCACTACGGCTGCTTATTGCTGTAGACATGGCCTGACTTCTCCTGCAGGGTCTGATCCTGAGGGGTTTTTGGATTCATTTCATTCCTATTTTGCGACCTCTGCTTTTTCTCCATTTGAGAAAGAGACATGCTCTGGCTGTAGCTCATGTGAGCGTCGCCTGCGAGTAGCTTAAATTGAACCGTGACTTTCCGATCAACTCCCTGTTACACTATTGCTGCCCAGTATTTTGCATGTCTCTGTAACTCCCTCCCAGGGGTAAATGCGGAAGTGTTATTGTTGGCCTTGATTACAACATGTTTAGATGACTGCAACGCCCCTCCGTTTGGGCTCCAATGTATTCTAACTTGTGCATTTAGAATACATTAAAAACTCAGAAACCGGACTTCTCTCTCATACTAAACATATTTACCATAGGACTCCTGTCAGTGGCTGCTTTAAGAATACATTATTATTTTAATGCCCTTGATACTCAGTGCCCTCGGTGGTTAGCGTTGCCACTTCATAGCAAGAAGGTCCTGGGTTCGATCCCCAGGTCGAGTGTAGGGCCTTTCTGTGTGGAGTTTGCGTGTTCATCCCCTGGGGACTCCGGTTTCCTCCCACAATCCAAGAGCATGCAATATAGATTCATTGGCGACTCTAAATTGGCCCTGTAAGGTGTGACTGAGAGTGTGATTGTGTGAGTGTGTGTGCCCTGCCCAGGGTTGGCCTCCACCTTGTGCCCGTAGTTCCCAGGATGGGCTCCAAACCCCTCCCGCGACCCCGGTTGGGGTTAAGCAGTGAATGCCCTCAATACGACATCCTGCACCTTAAGGTCAACTGATATTGGACACCCAAATAAAGATTATCTTACAAGGGAGTTAAAGCCTTCAAATCACGTCCCCCAAAATCTTTGAGAATCCTTTTGCATTTTGGAACTTTAGTTACTTCAGAAGTCATATTTTTGTTGTATTTCCGAATTGCTGCCGGCAGAGTTACTTAAGTTTCTAAACCCTTGAGTACGGGCCAAAAGTTAGCATCTACAATCATGAAAGCATTTATATAAGTGCTTAATACACTGCTTGCAGAAGAGATATTTTAGTAAAATATGAACATTTTCAGTAGAATAAGTGCTGTTAGTCCCATAATTGCATGTGTCTTCACCTCTCATCTTAAAATATCTTATCAGAGGATTTGATGTGTCTGAGAGGTAAAATGGATATTAATGAGATCAGTCATGTTGGTTGGAGCTGTAAAGAGCTTTAAAGACAAGTAATAAAGCCTTAAAACCAACTGCAGGCGTGACAAGTAGAAGGAGAATAGTCAACACCAGAAGAGATGAATGAGTGCAATATCTGATAAGAGCTTCTGATACTTAAATGTAAATACTGTAACTATTGAGATGGTTAATACCATTCTTCTTCCCTTTCAGGTCCGGGCAGTGACGGTGCGGCCAGTCAGTCTCGAGCCAAGATGGCTGCGGCTGCCCGACACAGGGATGCTGGTCACAGCGAGCTGTATTACGAGGAGGCGGAACAGGAGAGGAGAGTCCGTAAACGCAGAGCACGGTAGGAGAGAGCGAGTCAGAGATGAATACATTTGCTTAAGTGATAAGATGAAAGCTGTAATGATTTCCTCCCAGGCTGGTGGTGGCGGTTGAGGAGGCCTTCACACACGTGCGGCGACTGCAGGAGGAGGAAAAGAAGAAGCCTCCGGGAGATGTGATGGATCCTCGCGAGGCGGCTCAGGCTGTCTTCCCCTCCATGGCCCGCGCCTTGCAGAAATACCTCCGCACCACGCGCCAGCAGCACTGCCACAGCATGGACAGCATCCAGACCCACCTCGCGTTCTGCATCACCAACAACATGACCCCCAAGGTTTGTCTTTTAAAAATCTCGGTGTTGTCCTGGAATCGGTCGTATTTGTACTCAGTCTTGTCGTGGACTCGGATTTTATTTCAAAACCAGCCGAGACCACAACTCTGAGAATGTTACTATTAAAACTCTTTGAGACCGACGCAGGCATTTTGCGGTGTTTATTATTAGTTTTAATAATTCTGAATCCGTTTATAGAAACACACATACTGTCAGAATCACAAGACCTTGAACTTTGAACATTATATTCATTCCTCTGTATGTTAAATTATTTCTGAGTAATTCCATGCACAAAAACTGAAGTTATTGTGTAAAAAGGCATTAATTACACTAAACACTCGCGTTAGCGCTTGTGACTAGTATCATGTGCAGAAATGTAGTTTTCTTCCAAAGAGGCCAAAAGCAACTCATTTTATAGCCCGAATCAGTCCAAAACTTGAGTATTTCATTTTCAATTGATCAGAAAATATATCTTTTTTTTTTCCATTTTATGTTTTAAAGTGTTATTTGTTAACAAATAAGTGTTGCTTAGGCTTTGCATGTTCCACTTATTTGTCATTTAGTGTAAAACGTGCATTGGTCCCGTCTCGGTCTGGACCTGGTCTCACTCTGCTCTGGTCTCAGCCTTGTCTTGTCTCGATTTTGGCCCTTCAGAGTCTTGGTCTTGGTCTGGTCTCGGTCTCGGCTTAGGTGGTCTTGTTCCCAACTCTGTCAGACACACACATGAAAAGCACAAAGACCAACAACATATGCTTTTTAGCTTTGTTTTGTGGTGTTACTGGAGTTTCTGTACCTTCCACGATAAAGTTGCAAAAATACAAGAGATTTTTGCTGAACACAATTATCAAGATGCTTTAACTGAAATATTTTATGATCCAGATGCTAAACTATGGACTGAGCTCTTGTAGTGTTTAGTCTATATGATGCTCTCTTGTGTTCATTAAGGATTTAGGTGTTTGTGCATGATTTCTACTTATAAAGAGAAGTCTAACATCCTTGTTGACAGATAGCTGAACAAATACTTTATTTGCTGTATGAGATGATTTCAGTGTTACAGTCTCTTGTACTCACATTCCTTGATCCGAACACAACATTCCAAATAAAGTCAAATTACACATGAATGAACATGCATCCCACTGTTTATTACTATGGTAAAGTGTAGTAAAGTTTATATTGTGTTTAAACCAGTTTTTTTAACCAAAACTCCCATGTTCACAAAAGTGATCAGATCTAAACGACCTCCACCAGAGGGCGCATGTTCTTCTCAGTGCTGTGACTTTTTTCTTGTTTGTTGAGGTCAAAAGGATTTGATTTGAAATCAAAATGGGATATTGAAATTAGGAAATGGAATATTTATCATATCACACTCCTAGTTGTATTTTTGTGCCGAGCTATTTAAAATCTACTAGGTCCGGGAGTCATAACAATGTTGACATCCAGAATGAAAGCTTGACAGAATTCAGACTTGCTGAAGGCAGATTTTAACATTGCTGGTTACTGTAGTCAGCAATCAGTAAACCAAAGCAACTACCTATGAGGTCAACTCAAGAACCTGGTGTTGAGAACTGTTTAATGCATACGAATGTGAACACAGGCAATTAAAGTTACATTAAAGCACATTATAAAGCCCATAATGTCTCCATCTGTAAGCCTGTTTTATGTGTTTGTTCCAGGCATTTCTGGAAAGCTATCTGACCCCAGGCCCCACTCTGCAGTATGGTAGGGACTGTTGGCAGGCTTTGCAGTGGACTCTGGTCAGCGAGGCCTCAGTCACCAGTCCCCTGCGCAACGGCACAGAGTTCCAGCTCAGGAACCCTGACTTCACCCTGGTGGTGAGCAGCAAAGCCATCCCCCACCTCAAACTCGGCGAAGAGTATGTCCATCCCAAATCGCACAAGTTCGTACTCCGCCTGCAGTCCGAGACCTCTGTCTGACCCGAGAGCGATCTCGACTCTGCCTCTTTCCCGCAGAAAAGCTCGGCACACTGAATAAACTGCTTTTTATTATCAACATTTTCCCCACTTTTTAGAAGTCACATTTCTCAAGTTAAAGGTATTTTGATACACTACAGTGTCTTTTTCTTGTGGGATCAAAAAGTATTTATGTACAGTCACATGGGCCTAGTGTTTGCTTTGTAGAGTCCAACCAATAAATGATCAATAAAAAAGAAGACAGATGGAGGATGAATCCTTTAACCGTGTCATGAGTGTTGGCAGCACAATTTTCTTCAATTTTTTGCTTTGTAATTTTCATGACAAAGCAGATCTATTTTTAAACTACATTATGTCATGTTATGAAGAAGTAGAATCTTCAATAATTAGACAGACAATATTACATGAAGTCTTGTTTATTTTTTGTTTTTCTAAATGATAGTGCAATTGAAATACTGAAATTCATTCTTTCATTCATTATCCCAACCGCTGAATCCCAACTGGGGTCAAAGGGGGATCGGAGCCCACCCCAGGAACTATGGGCGCAAGTGGGGGACCAACCCTGGGCAGGCGCCAACACACCACAGGGCAAATATTGAAATTGCTATTGTTTTTTAAATTACTATATTGGTCAGACTCTACTGCAAATGTGTGTACATGTTGGTGTATGAGTGTTTGTGTGTGTTTTGGACAGTGTTGATTTTTGAACAAATACAGACGTGGACATAATTGTTGGTACCCTTCCGTTACAGAAAGAAAAACCCACAGTGGTCACTGAAATAACTTGAAACTGACAAAAGGAATAATACATAACAATTTACTGAAAATTAACAAATAAAAATCAGACACTGCTTTTGAATTGAGGTTCAACAGAATTATTTAAAAAAAGAAACTTATGAAACTGGCCTGGACAAAAATGATGGTACCCTTAACCTAATATTTTGTTGCACAACCTTTTGAGGCAATCACTGCAATCAAGCGATTCCTGTAACTCTCCATGAGACTTCTAGACCTGTCGACAGGTATTCTGGCCCACTCATTGTGAGCAGACTGCTCCAGCTGTCTCAGGTTTGAAGGGTGCCTTCTCCAGACTGCACGTTTCAGCTCCTTCCGCAGATGTTTGATAGGATTTAAATCAGGGCTCATAGAAGGCCACTTCAGAACAGTCCAATGTTTTGTATTTAGCCATTCTTGGGTGTTTTGAGCTGCATGTTTTGGGTCATCATCCTGTTGGAGGACCCATGACCTGCGACTGAGACCAAGCTTTCTGACGCTGGGTAGCACATTTTGCTCCAGAATGCTTGATAGTCTCAAGATTTCAGTGTACCTTGCACAGATTCAAGACTCCCTGTGCCAGACGCAGCCCCAGATCATAACTGAACCTCATCCATGTTCCACAGTAGGTACAGTGTTCTTTTTCTTTGTATGCTTCATTTTTGCATCTGTGAACATGGAGCTGATGGAACTTGCCAAAAAGCTCCAGTTTTTTCTCATCTGTCCAAAGGACATTCTGCCAGAGGCTTTGTGGTTTGTCAATATGCATTATGGCAAATTCCAGTCTCGCTTTATGATTGGCTTTCAACAGTGGTGTCCTCCTCGGTCGTCTTCCATTAAGTCCACTTTGGCTCAAACAGAGACGGATGGTGCGATCTGACACAGATGTACCTTGTCCTTGGAGTTCACCTCTAATCTCTTTGGATGTTGTTCTGCGCTCTTTGGTTACCATTCATATTATCCGTCTTTTCAATTTGTCACCAATTTTCCTCTTGCGGCCACGTCCAGGGAGGTTGGCTACAGTCCCGTGGACCTTAAACTTCTGAATAATATGTGCAACTGTTGTCACAGGAACATCAAGTTGCTTGGAGGTGGTCTTATAGCCGTTACCTTTAACATGCTTGTCTATAATTTTCTTTCTAATCTCTTGAGACAGTTCTCTCCTTATCTGTCTATCATCCATGTTCAGTGTGGTGCACACCATAATACCAAACAGCACAGGGACTACATTTCACCCTTTAAATAGGCAGACTGACTGATGGCAAGCTTGAAGACACCTGTGATGCTAATTACAGGACACACCTTATTTTAACTCGTCCCTACAGTCAAATTATTTTTAGTCTTTTCTAGGGCTACCATCATTTTTGTCCAGGCCAGTTTCATAAGTTTGTTTTTTTTAATAATTCTGTTGAACCTCAATTCAAAAGCAATGTCTGATTTTTATTTGTTAATTTTCAGTAAATTGTTATGTATTATTCCTTTTGTCAGTTTCAAGTTATTTCAGTGACCATTGTGGGTTTTTCTTTCTGTAACGGAAGGGTACCAACAATTTTGTCCACGTCTGTACTTAAATGTAATGTAATGGTGGTGACTTGAAGTTTAAAAAAGTGGGACAGTGATAAATGTCACGAGAGCATTACATGTCATTGGAATGCCTGCCAATCAGAATAAAAAGTTGTTTAGACACAGTTCATAGAGGGATGAGTACGGACATGTTGCTTACTGATATGGCAAATTTCTTTTTGTAAATCTCATGTTTTGATGCAAATACTTTATTTTTTGGTATCCCCAAAGTCCTAAAAGGACTAACTCATAAAAACTGCTAATCGCCTTCTTTTTTTCATGTAATGTAAATTTTAGTCACTGTATTAAAACTACAAACCCATAAAATATGAAAATACAAACACAAGAATGAAGCCAAATTCTTACTGATAAACCTATGACAGTCTCATGCTTTATACATTTAAAATTTTAGACAACTACATTGAAAATTGTTTCACAAAAAGTGGGCATCGAATCATTCATTCTGGTCAGGTTTTATATGTTGCTGATAAAAGTGTTGAATTTTTTATATGATGAAGTTTTATCTATTTTGTTTCACGTCTTTGGTTTTGTTTCTTATGTTCCTCATAAAAACGGCATGGCATCTCTTTTTTAAATCTTGGTATTAGCAGATGCATTTTTTGTAACGGTGATGATGAAATATTTTGTAATTTTGGTTATTGTTGGAATGTGTACATATATGTGTATATATTTAATTTATGAGTAAATGTACAAACATTTTTATACCGTCTGTATATATTTATATAAAGGTATTCGTTAGCTTTTTCTATGTAAGTGTACAGCTGCTTCTTGTCATTTTCCTGTAAGTGCTCTCACATCCTCCTAAATTTACTTGCAAGAATATATCCTCTGAGAAGAATTTAAAGGGAAAATCAATTCCAATAAATTGTTCCTCTACAACAAATAAGGTCACAGGGCTTGTTATTTGTGGCATGAAATCTCTCAAATTATCAAGAGTTGGCAAGAGTGATATTGCCGCCGATGAATTTAGACAGTGTGCTTTTGGACAGTGGGAGGAAACCAGAGCACCCGGAAAACCTCAAGGTGACACAGGTGAGCAGACGAACTCCACACACACATAAAGGCCCCCATGGCTAACCTGGGGGTCGACACCAGGACCCTCTTGCTGTGAGGCTGCAGCCCTACACACTAATTTACTTCAGATTTCACTGTGGAAGTCACTTCGCTTCATTACACTCAAGTGCGCCGTCTAGTGGTGGTGTCGCGGTTTACACGTGCAAACGTTTAAGACAGTAGTCGGCCATTAGGGGCTGCTGAATGTGGATTTAAACTTGCTGTCGTTTAAAAAGAAAATAAGGTGATTTTGTAGAAACTTTACAAAATATTACATTACAGTAAAGAAAATGTAAAATTTGTATATTTCCATTCAAAAGTTCAGAAGTTACGTTAGCCACAGGTCGTTTCAAATTTAACGTGACGTGCGGGAACAGTTCGTTTAAAGAATATTAGATTACAGCAAAATATATTAGTATTTAATCATATTTCAAATATTAAATTATTAGTATTAAATATAAAATTCACATCTTTAAGACACTTTATGTACGTACAATGTGTATTAATGGCGCAGTGCAGATATTGGTCACCAAACGTGTATTGTAAAGATGGAAAGATGTGTTTATTTTGTGTGCACGATATGTCAGTAGATTAGTCTTCAATCTGCTGGTGGTGTACAATAGCTACAGCTGCCAGTAAACATTAAGTTTCAGAAACCAAGTGAAAATATTTAAATGTATAAACTGCCGTTTCTTATTGAAAGAAATGTAACAAAGTATATGATCTGGAGTATTCCCAAAAAACTTTATGAAATCCATGAGCAGATTCTTGATGTGTAAAATAAATTAAGCTGATCTGCAATGTTATAAGCAGCTCTGTAAGCTTTACAAAGTTGTACAAAAATGTACAATACAATATATATAGATTCTGGATGTTGTCTTTACAAATTAATCGTCATCGTCATCGTCATCGTCGTCATCGTCGTCATCATCAAGATTGCCATTATTGTCGTCATCGTCGTCGTCGTCGTCGTCGTCGTCATCCTCATCATCATCATCATCATCATCATCATCATCCTCATCATCATCATCATCTTCAGTGTTGACTTTTCCTGAGAGCACATCCTCTATCCAGGTTTCCAACTCCTCAGCAGTGGGCAGGTCTTCATCACTATCAATGTCTAGCCACACACTGTCCGCCTGTCAGAAGAGGATGATCCACATAAACAAATATATGTATGCTTTAACTTTATAAAAACACAAATTAGTATCACATATACTAGCCTAACTAGCCCAAAAATGCTTAAATTACTCACAGAAGAATTTACTTTTCACGCTTACGCCTATGATATTTTAAACATATAACTCATGATTCAGGACCTCTACAAGTGATATTTTGATTCTTTATGAAGTGGCCACATGGCAGTTTATGAGTACTCATGTTCAATACTCCGTCACTTCCAGGTCTCATCATATTTAAAAGATTCTGATTCATTCATTCATTCATTCATTGACTGGCCCTTGCATGATCTTGCTTTAACTGATTCAGTTTCAAGATTCAAAAATATCTTACGCTGTGAGCCACTTACATCAGTGACATTGACAATTCCAATCTGAGGTCTAAAGAGGTCAACCTTAAAGGTCTTCTCCCAGTATGGAATTAGCTGAAAGAAAAGAACAGCAAAATGGGTAAAGAAAACAATAAATGAATAGTCAAGACTGATGAATATCTGACACAGGTATCACTTTAAATGCCATGCCTTAACTATATGTCTTCCAGATACTTACCAGAGGGAAGTCATCTGGATCAATCCAGACAATACTCAGTCCAGGGTTCTCTGTGTTGTCCCTGGCAACTTCTTTCAGAATCTCCAAGAACTCGTAACCATCTGAATACAATAAAACGTTTGGGGCACAAATTCTCCAAGCTTGAACAGCTTTTCTAAAAGTTTGTGCTGGGTTTTTTGGATACCTGGGTCTTCCACTTCTGCAAATGCCACAATGTGAATCCCGTTCAAGTCGTCCTCCTGAGAAACAGCGTGATTTTTGTCAGTAGATATTATTGTTTGAATAAAATAATGGTTAGAAGATCATATTAGAAAAAAATGGTCACAGAATGAAATTCTACAATTTTAGCAAGTCACATATACTAGAGTAACTTATCTCTCACCCAAGTTTCAAACATGTCTTCAGCCTTAAGTTTTCTCAGCGTTGGTCTGTGATGGCAAAAAGTGTAAAAAAGGTCAATTATGCATGCAAACGACTGAAAATATAGCGATTGCTTAGGTAACATTGTGCTGCACAAGAACTTATAGATCTCTCTATCCAGCCATCAATATTTATCAGTTCATTTCTTCTAACATGTGTTCATTCATTCACCCATATGTTTGTTAATTCCCATATACAAATATTTATTCATTCCTTCATCCATTTACTTATCATATAAACAATCATTCATTTCCACATCCATCTATTCTTGTGCCCTCCATCCACCCAGGTTACCTCCTATGCTCTGTGATAAAGGCTATAATCTCCTCCTCTGAGTGAGGCTTGTCTGGAATGGTGACAGGTTCTTCCATGAAGGGCTCATAGAAGTCGACTTCATTCATCTTGAGAGTAAGTTCCTTAGCCACCTTAGCGATGAGACACAGTACGACAAAATAGATCTTACTTGAAAATCCAGAAAACTAATGTGATGACGGAAGACTAAAAGCACCTAGAAGACACTTACAGATTTATCAAAGGTGGCAAAGAATTTGATAAAAGGCTGGAATTGTTCTGCTGCTTCCTGGAAAGCCAAAAAATCTGAAGAGAAGGGAAGACAAGAGAAGAGAAGAGATAAACATTAAAAACTGTCTTAACATTCAGTTGGAACTCTTCCATTCAGCTGAATGAACTGCATTATAATGCAGAATTCACTAATAACACAATTCTGAGCAATTACTATGCTCATCCTATAATATAATTATATAATTAACAATTTTCTTGTCATTCAGCTAGCAACCATTGACCCAATGAGAAATTTAAGACAGGGGACAGAATAGCCGATGTCCATTCTTCAGCTCATATGTCCAGACCCAAAACTCACTCACGCTCCAAAATTGCCCACCGCATAAATTTAATCTCTCTCTCTTCTCTCTCTCTCTCTCTTTCACACACACACACAAACACAAACACACTTACGTTCTGATTCTGTGCTCTTAAAGTAGCCAATGAGCCTGATGTCCTCTTCCATTCTGTCAAAGGCCTGAAGTTCAAGAGCATTATCAATGACCTCAACTGGGTCCTCCAACAACTAAAGGGAGAACAGTGTATGGTCAGATGGCTGTTGCAAAATTGCTGGTCTGTTGCTGGCATGACACTAGTCAATCTGGTTTATAAAAGCAAAATACAGCTGGTTTGTAAAAATTATTTGGTACTACAAAATCATCTTGCTCAAGGACAATGTTAGAGACATTAAGGACTTACATCCAGCAGAAACTCAACAATGGTGTCTGCAGAAAGCAGTCCATCAAACTCAAGCACGCGGTCATCTTTAAAAACATATACGCTGCCCTCTTCATGTAGACCTGCCAGAAAATGTAACAGTATTAGCAGATATCTGCACAAGAACACACAATACTGCAAAAATCAATTCATATGCTTACTATTCTAAAACAAATTAGAATAATGAGCTGTTCCCGCAATTGTGTATTTATTTAGCATTTATTTTCTAGATTTTTTTTTGCAGTAGAAGAGCTTTGCATTACTCCAACCACTGTGATTAATTAACGTACAATTTCTGAAATTGTAAAATCATGAATGTACACACAATAAATGAAAACTATTAAGAAATTGTTAGCCATGCCACCAAGTTAGACATTTATAAGCATTCATTTGCCAATAGTCACATTGGCATCTGGGGCTTACCTAGCTTTTTTGCGACCTTCGCGTCCTTCTCTGAGTCCACCATTCCAAAACCAATGTCCTTCTCCTCCAAGACCTGAGCTGCCAGCTGCAGTTAAACACACCCCACAGGTGGAAATGCATTCATTCAGAAGCAAACTTTAAATATCATCTAATTAGAGATCATAATGTTACTTTTAATAAAATTTTCTTAATACATGATGGTAAATCACACCAAGTAAATCAAATGGACTTTTATTCCTGGAACATTGGTTGTCAGGATGCTTAAATTCTTGGCTAAAGTCTTTTTAATCTGGGATCTAGATGTATAAACTGTCTGGTGCCTGCTGTAGAGGGTTCTGTAGTACCTCACTGGATTAAGTGTAACTGTGAACCATCATAAGACAGACAGTGATGTTTTCAGGGCATCTGGACATGTCACTGATCTTACAAAGAAAGGACAGACTGATATAAACTGTTCCACATGTTAAGATTGAAAATAACTCTTTAGTCATATCTACATATTCTATAGTTTACATAAGGTTCTCCTGCAGAAGCTATTACGGTTTGCAAATTGTTTCCTGACCAAACTAATATTAGTAGATAAAGACCATGTCGCCCTAAATATTGATTACAAAATAAATTCGGGCAACATTTTGGCATAATAGATAACCACAACATAGTAGAACATGCTGGAAAATTCATGAACAGTGCACAAGTGTTTTATCCATTATTGAGTGTAATGTTCCTGGCTGGACATATTAAGTTTAGCTCTGTAGAGTGACTCTTAGACTGTACTGAAGGATTAGTAAGTGGAGGGGGTGCAATGGTAGGGGTGCAATTCACCCAAAGAGCAAGTGGTTGTATTTTTTTCTATTGGTGAAAAGTTGGAAAGAGAACTGTACAACTATTTAGCAAATGAAGTTCTCTCTTAGAGGATTTGAAAGTTAACCACTTAGTGAACTAATGAAATGTATAAACTAGCACAAGCTGAGAATAAAACACTTAAATGATTGTAAAGACAAAGAATATTTTAGAATCTTGGCCGTTGAAAGGATTTAATTCTGTTTAAGCATGTCTCACCTCTAGCACAAGTTCAGTCATCTGAAACTGTTTCTGCAGCTCTTTGCTGGCTGGTGCAGGCTCGTGATAGAGCAGACACAGCATTCGGTGACTCTTCAGGGCTTTGCGGTAATTCTTGCCATCAATGTCTAGCACTCGGTCCTTGCCGTCATATCGGGGGAACTCCAGGCCCTTCTCGGCCCAAGCCAGAGCTACCATAGTCAGGCACATCAGCACCAGCAACCAGGGCGTCCTCATGGCCACAACTATCACACACACCTTGTATTAAAACACACACTCAGAGCTGTCTGAGAGCCTTCTGTGTAGGTCTGAACAAGTTAGAAAAGAGTCGTGCTCCAAAAGGTGGACGAAAAATCAAAACAACAAAAACCAAACCAAGTCAATAAACCCAGAGTTCAGTTTTTAGTGTCTTCCCAGTTTTATGACCCTTTCATTGGAAAATCAGACTGTCTCTCTTGGCCTCCCTCTCACATTCGCTGCTGACTGGAGACAAAGCCCAGAGCTTGCATTGGGTGCTAGGATTAGGAGGACGGAGAAGGGGTTACCTTACATAGCTGTGGCCCTCTGTCTCCCTCCCTGGGTCTTTTTTTAGGAGCCCAGTTGTTTCAGGGCTAAAAATACCCGAGTTAAACAGTGACAGGCAGGAACACTGACGGTCTGTTCAAATGATATTTTATCACAAGGAGTCCAAGTGTGAGTTTGATAAGGTAGGGTTAATTTTAATGTTAATTTAGCGCCCCTGGAAGGTAATCATGTGAGAGCAAACTGTTCCAAAAGCATATGTGTGGGAATCTATATGTGTGTGGGTGGGTGTGTGTAACATTTTTATGCGTTATGCCTTTTGGGGCTTTTTGTCCCCTAAAATCACTTTTACTCAGGTTTTCTTTGGCTTTGTGGGGATTTGAGAGGTCCCCATGAGGAAAAATGACTATAGAAAAGAGGTAAAAGATGTGCATTTGGTTACTGAGGTTAAGGTTAGGGTTAGAATTGCTGTAGAATTATATACAGTACATCTAGTCATTATGGAAGTCCCCACAAGATAGTTGTGCAAGGTTGTGTGTGTGTGTGTGTGTGTGTGTGTGTGCGTGTGTGTGTAAAATGATAAATCATTTGTGTGTCCAGGCATACTGTACTGTAACAAGACACTAATGTACTAGATGAAGGACAGGAACTGGGCTCTGTGGTATTTGGTCGGGTACCATCAGTTTAATCAAATAAAATATCTATGTCCTGTAGATGTGAGACACATAAAAAACTGCAGGTCTCAAAACAATCAAAAATAATTCAGTCAAAACTGAAAAAAAAAACCCATTTTCATCAGGGCAGTAGTTTATTATTGCATAAAACCCCTTACAGTTCTCCTCATGCATGCATGTGTGTGTGTGTGTGTGTGTGTGTTCATGTATTTATGGCATTGTGGGGACCTTTTTGTCCCCTAAAATCACTTTTATCTGTTTTTTGGGTTTTGTGGGGACATTTGAAAGGTCCCATGATGAAAAATGACTTTATAGAAAGTGTGCTTGTTTTATTTAAGAAACTAAAAGAGGTAAAAGATGTGCTTTTGATTACTGAGGTTAAGGTTAGGGTTAGGATTAGGTGTAGGTGTAAAATTATATACATCTAGTCATTATGGGAGTCTATAGAAAGACCTCACAAAGATAGTAATACAAGACTGTGTGTGTGTGTGTGTGTGTGTGTGTGGGTGTGTGTGTGTGTGTGGGTGTGTGTGGAGACAGACAAGGCAATCGTGCAACTACTCTGTAAATAGCCTTTTCGACAAGACAGCTGGACAATTAGCAGTAGGCCATAACTGGACAAGCTGTAACAGTAGGAGCCAAATGTACTATCAATCTCCAAGCGCTCTATTGATTCTGCTTATGACCAATTCTGCATGCATAGTTAATATGGTTCTACAGTGGGTTTGTTGATGTCAGGTATTTGAATGACATTGACTGATTACTAAAGAGGGAATATTTTTAAGCTATGTGTAGATTTTTTTGGTATAAAATCATTCTTGTTTAAGATAAAAAGGTATAAGGATACACATTTACAGGTGCCATATGTGGAGCCATAGACTGGCAGGTAACATATGTGGAGCTTTTTTCCAGATTAACCGTCCTGTTACATTGCGGCTTAAATTGAGCCATAAAAAAGTATTTAAAGTATAAAAAGTATTAAAAGTATATTTTTTTCAGTATGAAACTTCTTGTGCTTGGTTTAATAAGGGTAATCAACATATAACATAAAATGTGCAACGAGTGAATTATCCTCATTAAACCATGATCTGTGAGAGGTAAGTAACACCATTACACCAAATATTGATTGAAGTGGTTAGTAATGGAGTTAATAATGAGATATAAACAATGTTTACTGGGATTTCTTGGTTTCTGACACTTTGGGATAATTAAACATGCCCCGGGTCAAACTGACCCAAGAACATCATTGGTGTTCCTGAGAAACAAACATAACAAAATGGTTAAGTAAGTGGATATACTCTCCCCTAAAACTTTTCAAAAATGAAAGTTAAAAATTGTATGTATCTTTCTCTTCTTCATAAGGTGAAATGCATAATTTACTTGTCCAGTCCAAAACCTTCCCTTTTCATCTTCATTGAAGCTTTTATTAATATGCCAGTGTGTTTTGGGTCATTGTTTTGTAGCTTAATGAAGTTCCCTCAATAAGTTTTCTTTCTTCATTATTTTTTTTACCGCTGAAGAGTGTTTTGCGTCTTCCAGCCTGCCCTCTATATGGTTGTTTTCTTCAAACTGTGGACTGTAGGGGTGGAAATTGATATGATTTTATCAATATTAATGCCATTGTCGATTCTGCCAATCAATCCCATTCCTTATAAATTCTCTTATCGATTCCCGAGTAGTTTTTTGAGTGCAAGGAGTTCTACACCAAAACAACCCTTTTATTTTCCACAAAATGTACAAGACTGTCAACCTAAACACATTCTCAATCATGTTTTTATTGTGCAGATATTAATTTACAGTAAATGGCTGTACTGCGAATAGAACGGTGGTTGTTTTTGTTATTTATCAGCTAAAATATAAGTTTCCCACTCCTAGTGGACTGTGATTTCACCTTGGTTGGCCATTTTGTTTTTTTCTTTACTGCTCTCACCATTGGTGTCATCAGTGGTTAATTTCCTTGGATAATCGTATTTGCTTGGCTTCTTTTTCAGGACATTCTGAATTGTGCTACTGGCTATACCAAATGTTTTAAAAAATACCTCTCTACTTCTCTCCCATGAGCAGCTCTCTGGTCCTCATGTTGGGCTACCCTTCTTAACCACAAATGCAATCTTTACAGCTGAAAGCCAAATCTTAAAGTGAGATTAGATATCCAGGGCTGTTTAATGATTAAGCAATCTTATATGACACACTGGGGTATTAGGAAACACATGTAGCCTCAAATGTTCCAATATTTCTGCTCATTTAAAAAATATTGGGTGGTACAGTAGGCTCTGTGGTACATGTTTAGTATATCTAGGAATAAATACGAAGGAATAAAAGCTAAAGCTGTGATCTCTCTTCTCATGTTCGTCTTTTGATCTCACACACAAATTCCTTCAGTGTGAAGTAAAAACAAATTAATTAGCCTTGCTGTTCCAATACTTTTGGAGGGGCCTTCGTGCAGTAATCCTGAAAATACACTTAGGTTATTTGTAGCTTAGCAGGCATGAGAAACTCGATACCCGTCCCTCTCATTGTCACCAGGGTATTACAGTAGACCTATATGGCCAACAATGTGTGTTGTAAATATTCTGTGTGTAGCTTTAGATGTTAGGCTTTACTATTAAAATGGTATTGATATATTACAGTTTTTCTTGATTGCTTTGACCTGCTTAAAGAAACTGGGAACCACTCGGTTTTCATCATCACTCTCTCAGCAGAGCAGAGAACATCTCTTGCAAATGTGTTAACCCTTTCTCATTGGATTGACACATTTTTCCCACCCTTTTGCAAAACAGTTAACACGGATGTCATTCAAGCAGTCCAAGCTCCACTGTTTTAGCTATAACAACCAAACAGAAACCACATATTCCTAACTATTAGAAACTACCTGGATCAGTATGCAATCACTGAAGCACATGTTTGACACTCCTTCACACAAATCTTCAATCAGCAATCAGTCTGTACACCTCTGTGTTACTTGTTATAGATACAGAATGCGATGTGGATGAAAACATGGCCCTGTTGTCTTGAGTAAATAGACTGAATGTCCATGGTGGCTACTTAAACTACTTTATTTTATTACAGTAGGTTTCATTTTGGTTTCTTTTCTGCAATATTTACAATATTTCAGTTTTCAGCCACAGTTTGGAAAAATAATGGCATGGAATCAAAAAAATGTGTTTCCAAGTATTTCTGATTCTGAATCCAATTCTTTACAAGATGGTAAATTTGGCACATACCCTACATGTAAAAGTCATCAAATGGCACAGGCATAAAGGCAAGCACAATTTCAGGGACTGTTTCACACTGATTGCTTTATTTTATATTTTGTTGTCCATTGTGTAATAATCGATAGGAAGAGTGCATACACTTGTTTGCAAGTTGTGTTGTTTGAAGGTAAAATTTGCTTTTGTTGCATATTTTAACTGTTTTGACATGGTTAGAGCCTTTTGCAAACACTGCAAAAAATAAAAATCTGTACAAGTATAACTGACTTGAATTCAGCATTTTAATCTTGTTACACCATTTTTTGGATTTATTTTCTTGGTAAGACTGAATATTGTTTAGATTATTTGACTTGTTTCAAGAAAATTTATCAAGGTAATTTTTTTCTTATTTTTAAAAAGGCATTTTTTGCAGTGAACAAAATGTGTAATTTTGACCATAAGTGCCACTGTTTAGGCCTGTGTGTTAACTGTTTTGAAAATGTGGAGTTTGAGTTGACTGCTGCATCAAAGCAATCAAGAAAAACTGTAAATGGTTAGCATGATAAATAGTAAATGTTGATAGGTAAATAAATGCATATTGTAGAAAATTGCTATTGATATGCTGCATGTCTTATATGGCAGAGCACATGTTGATTTGTATATGCTCAATATTACAAATTGGAAAAGTAAGTTAAATTTATTTGTAAAGCTGACACAGGTCACAAGGAGCTGAAGAATGAGAAAATAATAATGCAAACGTGCATTATTGCAAGTAATAATACAAAATAAAAGTAAAACTGAACAAATTCTGTACATTTACCTAAAAATGATGCTACCCAAATGCCTGAATAAACAAATGTGTTTTGAGTTGCTTCTTAAATAGTTCACTTGATGGAGGTGATTTTGAGAGACAGTGTGTCATTGAAAGACTGTTTCATAACTTTGGGACAACAGGCTGAAATGCATGTACCCCACATCTTTAATCTGGAACAGGGAACTGGAAGAAGACACTATTAAGTAGATTTCAAAGTATGGTGACAGCCGAGGTAATGTAGAAGAAGGTCAGTAATATATTGGGAGGGGGACTGGTCATGCAAGGCTGTGGAAGAGTGTTACACTTTTGAAATGGACCTTGTATTCCACTGGGCGTCAGTAAAAAGAAGAAAAAAATGTACGATGTAAGACATGCAGCTGCATCTTGGATTACATGAAGATAAGACAAACAAACCTGCATTGTCAAGACAGGTAAAAAATAATAATAATTTAGTAATCTGAGAACAAAGACTTTTCAAGAGACCTGGCATGAGCATCAAAGCTCAGAGTCAGATCCAAAATAACAGATAAGCGCACCACTGAAAACTGGTAGAATAAATGTGCATTGGTATATTGAATGCCTGGTTTTGTAATTGGGTAAAGTAAGTGTTTGTCATGGTGCAGCCGGGTGAAAGGACAGAAGGCAAAATGCATGTAAGTAGACAGGACAACTTAGTGACCTGGAGAAAAACTAACATGTCAAACCCCCAGGTTATTCCCTGAACTAAGAGAACAAAACCTTAAACAGGAGCAATGATATTTATATCAGGACAGAACAGCCCACTGCAAGCATCATTTACATCACATCACAACATAAAAGAGTTGCAAGGGGAAATAGACAGGCTTCAGTAAAGACAAACCCAGTTGTAGCACTTTAAGGCACCTTTACAAAGACTGGGAAAACAAGATATGATGGCATCCAGTGACTTAGCAGGTGATCTCAGAAGCAATAATGTTGATATTTTAATGCCCAATATGTCAGTAAATGTTGATAGGGTTATTAACTTTGTATACCAAAATAGTAGAAAATGGTGACTAGCACACTATTGCAAATGGACAAATATTGACTGGTTGTCACAGTGCATGGCATGGCGGGAAAAAGCAATATGCAGATGCAAGACAACAAAGGTTTTTATTGGGCAAAGCATAAACAAACAAATTGCTCAGTTATACTCTGAGTCTTGAAAGCAAATATAGAAAAAAAAACAAGTCCACTACCCTAAAACACACATACAAGTATGGACGCCAGCAGGCATTACTTACTAGAACAACAGATGCTAAACAAGTGGCAAATATTATCATATTAAATGTTTGGAATGGTAAATTGGGAGAGTAAATGTAATTAGAATGGTTACTGCCTGGATGTTTGAATAGTGTCTAACATTAAACACACCCTAAAGCAAGGTTTTTACAATCACAATGCTCAAGTTGAAACAAAACAAAAAAGCTCAGGACCTTTGCATGTTTGCATTTTCCATTTGACAAAAGAACAGTTGAATTAGCTTGAGTCAAACCACTGAAACTGAGTGGTCACACAAAGTGTGCTTTGGGGCCAGAGATGAGTTAAGATGAACCGGGGCCGTCATAGGTTGCATAAGTGTTGAAGAGATGGCATTGCTCTGGTTGTAGGCCTAAATCTGCGGCTGGGAGCTCCAGTCTCCCTCGATGTACTTATGGTAGGGGTCATTGGAGTGCTCTCTGCGCTTAGACTTCACAGTGCTCACCAGAATGGCCACCACAATGAAGGCTAACATGCCGATCATTACAATCAGGTACCAAATAACGTCGCGAAAGTTTTCCTCGGCCAGACGGGCGTCCAGGGTGCGTTGAGCCTGGGTGGTGTTCCATTGCCAGTGTTGCAGGAAATCACCCAAAGCATTTATCAGTGAATCCTGTAGATGGAGTGTCAGGTTTGACCAATCAGTTGGCATCTGCATCTGGCTTGTGGATAAGACATTAAAAAATCAGTAAGTAGGTTTATATTTAGAACAGAATGACTGAGTCAGCAGTATCAATTTTGTAAGAAAGCAACATAGTTACATTCACCGGCCAGTTAATTTGGACAACAAACTACCTTGCAAAGTCACTTTTAGGGTGTACTATCACAGAGAGTAACTCCAGTTCTTGAGTCACAGTATAGAAATTCCTAGCCAAAAATTACTCCAAGTTCATGCATTCATTCATTCATTTTCCGAACTGCTTAATCCCAACTGGGGTCGCGGGGGGACCGGAGCTTATCCCGGGAACTACGGGCAGCAAGGCAGGAACCAACGCTGGAGAGGCGCCAACACACTGAGGGGCGCACACACACTCACACAATCACAATTTAGAGTTGCCAGTTAACTTATACTGCATGCCTTTGGACTGTGGGAGGAAACCAGAGCACCCGGAGGAAACCCACGCAAACATGGGGAGATCATGCAAACTCCAAACAGAAAGGCCCTACACCACTGTGCCACTGCCACTCCAACAAGTTGTTCACCCAATTTGTATTTGAATTAAAGTGCTAGGGCACTTGCTTTAAAAGTAAAGTATGAGCTAAAATAAAGTAAACAAATATCTGTGTTACAAATATCTTAACAGCCCTATCTGTGTTGTGTTCATAATGACAAATAATATCACTCACTCACTCACTCACTCACACTGTGTTATAGTGTAAATTGTCACATCAAAATTTACTTTACTTTAGTACTTTAGTTCGGCCTTTCAGCACTCCATTGGAGCATTGGATACAAAATGAGTGCAAAAAATGTATTAAGTTCTGTTTATATACCTACTTTAATCGTAAATGCTCAAACTACATCGATGCTAACTATGTTAGCAACTATGCTAACTTTGTTAGCTATGTACACTATGTTAGTTGCTAATATACACTATGTACACAATGTTAGTTGCTAATGTACGCTATGTTAGTTGCTAATGTACACTATGTTAGTTGCTAATGTACACTATGTTAGTTGCTAACATAGTAGAAACTATGCTTATATAGCTACGTTAATCTTTAATGCTCACACTACAGTAACTATGCTAACTAAGTTAGCTATGTACAGTATGTTAGTTGCTAATGTTCACTATGTCAGTTGCTAATGTACACTATGTTAGTTGCTAATGTACACTATATTAGTTGCTAATGTACACTATGTTAGTTGCTAGTGTACACTATGTTAGTTGCTAACATAGTAGCAACTATGCTTATATAGCTACTTTAATCTCAATTGCTCACACTACAGCAACTATGCTAACTAAGTTAGCTATGTACAGTATGTTAGTTGCTAATGTTCACTATGTTAGTTGCTAATGTACACTATGTTAGTTGCTAATGTACACTATGTTAGTTGCTAACATAGTAGCAACTATGCTTATATAGCTACTTTAATCTCAACTGCTCACACTACAGCAACTATGCTAACTAAGTTAGCTATGTACAGTATGTTAATGTACACTACATTAATGCTAATGTACACTATGTTAGTTGCTAATATACACTATGTTAGTTGCTAATGTGCACTACGTACTGTATGTTAGTTGCTAATGTACACTATGTCAGTTCCTAATGTACACTAAGTTGCTAATATAGTAGCAGCTATGCTTTTGGGAAACGCAACCCTGGATGAGTCACTTTTTCTATACTAGTTCTGTGCTTTAGAGGTTTGACAGGTAAGTTTTAGTGTGTTAATCAGGATTTTAGACAGTCTGTGGCTGTCTGAAACTATACATCTAAACATTTACATGAAGTTTATAAAGAACTCCCAAGAATAGCCTTAATTAAATGAAGAATTATTTACAATAACCATCTGTTTAACCATATGGTAAAACTAATATAATATATTTTTGCATTTCTAAAAATCTGTGTTGATATTTTCTTACTATAGGTTTACTGGCAACAATATGCTTAGCACAATGACATTCTTGATAATGTTCTATTGTTTTTTATATAAGAACATTAAAAAAAATAACTGAAAGAAAGAAGCTGAGATAAGCTACATTATTTCTAGTTCAGTTCTGCTTTTTAATGAGAAGAAACTAAGTCAACTAAGTGCCAGGCTCTTATTCTACTTTTTAGTGTTTATCTAACAAAGTGTTAATGTGTGTAATATTGTGTGTGTGTGTGTGTGTGTTGTGTGTGTGTGTGTGTGTGTGTGTGTGTGTGTGCATTACTCCCACTTACATATCTAGTGTTTTGCTAATCTCGTTTTCAAGGACATTAGATTTTCCTTAGAAAGGATCCGTCCTGAGTCATTATGTTTCAAGCTGCAAGGAAATCAAATTGAGAAGGATCCTACATCCCATTCCTAAATTTGTGTGTTCAACTGCTGCATTCAGAAAAAGAAAAACAAAAAATATATGCCAAAAATGAAAATGAAATGCACCAAATGACAAAATGTCATCACGATTTTCACCACCAGGTGGCAGCCAACATTGGTATTCTTCAAAATGCACCTCATGGGGTAGAAGGGAGAGAATGAATGCATTGGACCAAAACACACAAAATATTAATATTAAAATGACCCAGAAAGAAATCATAAGTATTTATTATATGAAGACATTTCATATTGCCTAAAATAACTGATTATTGTTCCTTCCACATGTGGTGTTTAAATACATAACGTACATAACAACTAGAACAGAAACAATCATACATCATTACTAACACCTAACAAAAACTACAACAGCAACACTAATTGTTGGAGCCATTTTGTGTGCATGAATGTACGAATATTTGGATTTAATATTTCACAACTATTTGCAATGGAAAGTAGAGATATACTGTTTCTGGAACTTTCCATAACTTTCCATGTACATTGTTACATAATAGAACTATATTAATACATATACACGTTAAATGTACTAGTATGTAACAATAGAAGTAATACTTGCCTTACGTGTCGTAATCTGATTGGATCCTGAAATATATATGAAGATGCAAGAAGGTATAGAACTAGAACTGTATTAGAGCTGAGAACTCAGGAGCGTTACAGTCTTTTGACCGTCACGTAAAGTATCTTTGTAGTCCTAGGAACTCATCTTTTGCTTGTAAAACTCAAAGTTGTAGTAAAGAAAAAGACAACAAAAGAAAAGACTGGACTCAAGACTCTTTTGGATATGTGTCGCATGCAAAGAATCTTCGGAGTTTGAGGCTAGTGAGACAGCGAAAGCTGCACCCACACTAATAATCCCACTAAATGTGGTGCATTAATGCTCAAATAATAACAAAAGCAGCAACAACATTGACAGCAAAAATAATCCCTCTAAATGTGGTGCTTGCAAACATAACAACAATGATATCAAAAGCAAAAAGCATTAAAAGATCAAATCTGGTAGCGTAACGTATCAGGAAGGTCTGAAGGTTCATAAGGATATGACGGTTACCAGTTCAAGTCCTGGACCGGTGAAGGTAACCCTGACGTGCTTGTGAGCAAGGTACCGTTCCCAAGTACTGCTCCGTCACGGATATGTCAAATGCAGTGGTCACATTTTGCTGTGGTGCACTGTGTGCTGTGCTGTGGTCTGATGTATTCGTAATGACACTCAAGTTCATCTCTTCATGTTATTCCACCGCCTTTGTGTTCCTTTGAATTTCTTTATATTTTATTAATGCATGTGCAATAAAATGTTTGCAGTGCTTAAGGTTTAAGCATTTTACTATTTCATCTTGGCCATTTCACTGGCACTGCATTAAGTTTAGATAAAGTCTTCTATTAAAACTGTTGCTTCTTTTTCACTAAGTGCCTTTTGCTGTCTATATTTTTTATATGGAATCAGAATCAGTATCAGAATGAAGTTTATTGCCAAGTACAGTGCCTTCCAAAAGTATTCACCCCCTTGGCATTTTTCATGTTTTGTTGCCTCACAACCTGGAATTAAAATGGATTGTTTGAGAGTTCGCACCATTGCACCAAAATGGCAGCGCGCTAGGACGCAGCGGCCACACCGGGCTCCAACCTTTGTGCGATTTTTGTGATTTATTGTATTTTTGTTCCGCTTTAAGTGGTTATAAAGTGCGTCGGAACTATGGATAATCACATCTATGACCGTCATCAACTGCTGCATATTAGAAAACGTCATAAAACTCGACCAGACGGAGAAACGCTAGAACAACTGCGTCGCCTTGGCATTCTCCGAGCCCCGATCAGGCGGACCGCGGCACCACCAAAATCCCGCGCCTGCCCGGAAGTTCGGCGAAAGTGGTGTGCGAGGAGGCGGAAGCACAGTAAGTGAGCCGGTATCCATGCTAGGCTAAAAGCTAACCATAGCCGACCGGCGCTGCCATTGCTTCTCCTCTCCAATGTTCGCTCCTCAGACAATAAACTAGACTGCATACGACTGCTCCTGACTTCCCAGAATGAGATATGGCACTGTTGTGTTTTAATTTTTACCGAGACGTGGTTGCATGAGGGCATCATGGATTCCGCTATCCAACTGGATGCGCTAATCAGCTACCGCGCCAATAAGAACGCCTCATCGGGTAAGACATGCGGCGGCAGGCTGTGTGTTTACATCAATCACAGCTGGTGTAGAAATGCTGCGATCGTCTCTGTGCACTGTTTGGAACTTGTGGAGGTTTTAGCAGTCAGATGCAGACCGTTTTACATCCTGAGAGAGTTTACTGCGGTGATCATCGTTGCTGTTTACATCCCGCCTAGCGCTAGCATTAATGCTAAAGCTAGTGTTGCAATCGGTGAACTCTACCAGATTATTAGTGATCTACAGGCAGTTCACCCGGACGGCTTCTTCATCATCGCGGGGGATTTCAATAAAGCTTCACTCAAGTCAGTTCTACCAATGTTTCATCAGAACATTGATTTTGCAACAAGGGGCAACAATATGCTTGACCTTGTTTACACAAACATCCAGCATGCATACAAGGCTGCACCCCTCCCCCACCTTGGACAATCAGACCACATTTCCATACTTCTCACTCCAATCTACAGACCCATCAACAAGCAGATCAGACCAGCCATCAGAGATGTGAAAACGTTGCCCCAGGAGGCCATCTCTGCCCTTCAGGACTGTTTTGACTGCACAGACTGGGAGATGTTCAGAGAAACAGCCACCTACGAACACTCAGTGGACTTGGAGGAGTACACAGACTCAGTCACTAGCTACATCAGCAAGTGCATTAAGGATGTCACCGTCTCCAAGATCATTATCACTCGATCAAACCATAAACCCTGGTTCTCTGCGGAGCTGCGCAACTTCAAAGTCAAAGTCAAAGTCAAAGTCAACTTTATTGTCATCTCTGCTATATACTGTACAGATACATAGAGAGACGAGACGACGTGGCTCCAGGTTATTTCCAATCAGAGACTCTGCCTTCAAGTCCAAAGACAAAGAGGCTTATGCAAAGTGGGCTTATGCAGAGAAAATAAACAGACACTTCACATCCACAAAAGACACGCAGCGCATGTGGCAGGGCATCCAGACCATCACAGGCTACAAGCCAGCATGTCAGGCCTGCAGCAGTGAGCCCTCCCTGCCAGATGAGCTGAATGACTTTTTTGCACGTTTTGAGACAGAGATCAAAGACCCATTAAAGAAGATGGTCCTATCACTGGATGACCACGTACTCCAGCTTTCTGCAGGCGACATTAGAACAACTCTGCAGAGTGAACCCGCAAAAAGCAGCAGGACCTGACAACCTACCTGGTTGGGTGCTACGGGAGTGTGCTGATCAGCTGGCGAACATCTTGACAGACATTTTCAACTCATCGCTGAGTTCGAATGTGGTCCCTACCTGTCTCAAAACTACCAAAATCAACCAAAAACTACCAAAATCATCCCAGTGCCAAAGAAATCAACAGTGTCCTGTCTCAACGACTACTGGCCTGTAGCACTCACTCCCATCATCATGAAGTGCTTCGAGAGGCTGGTACTGAGGTATGTGAAAACAGAACTCCCACAGAACCTGGACCTATTACAGTTTGCCTACCGCCCAAACCGCTCTATAGACGATGCCATTTCGTCTGCCCTTCACCTGACCCTCTCCCATTTGGACAAAAAGGACACTTAGGTCAGAATGCTGTTCACTGACTTCAGCTCAGCATTCAACACTGTCATTCCTCAGAATGAAGTAAGCAAGTTAGACCTGCTGGGAATAAATGCCCCCTTCTGCAATCTGTCTCCATAGGAAATAACACCTCCAAGGTCCTCAGACTGAGCATTGATTCCCCACAAGGATGCGTGCTCAGCCCACTGCTGTGCACTCTACTGACTCACGATTGTGCTGCACAGTACTGTTCAAACAAAATCAAGTTTGCAGATGACACAACATTGGTGGGTCTCATCACCAACAATGATGAGTCTGCGTACAGAGAGGAGGTGAAACAACTGGTGGACTGGTGTCAGAGCAACAACTTGTCTCTCAATGTCAGCAAGACCAAAGAGATGGTTGTTAACTTCAGGAAGAAGATGGCTACATCGATGGGTCCGCTGTTGAGATTGTCAGCATCATGAAGTTCTTAGGTGTGCACATGACTGACAACCTCTCCTGGAGCCTCAACACCACCTCCATCACTAAGAAAGCCCAGCAACGACTACACTTCCTTCGAAAGCTGAAGAAGGCCAGCCTCCCTCCTCCCATCCTCACATCATTCTTTCGGGGGACCATTGAGAGTGTACTCTGCTCCTACATCACTGTCTGGTACGGAAACTGCACCATCGCTGAGCAGAAGGCCCTACAGCGGATAGGGAGAACAGCAGAGCGCATTATCGGGGTTTCTCTCCCACCCATCTCCCAGCTGTATGAGAAACACCTCATCCATCAAGCTTGCAGCATCGTGAAGGACTACTTCCACCCCTCGCATGCACTGTTTTCCCTCCTGCCATCTGGCAGACGGTTCCGAAGCATCAGAACTCTAACTGCCAGACACTGCAGGAGCTTCTTCCCACAAGCTGTCAGAGCTCTCAATTTACTGCCACCACCAAAGAACTGATAAAATTTCAGGAAATGCAACTTTTTGGACAAATTTTGACATTTGCACAATAATCACAAATTTCACAAATATGCACAATTTTACCTCATTTTACCTTATGCTAAATTTGCTCATGCTTATTTTGTACATCTGACATTTTTGCCTTGTCCTGTTCTGTTTTGTCTTCACAACATCCTGGAAATTATAATGCACAGTCACTTTTGAAGCATCTTGATATGTCTTCCTGCTGTCCCTGTTTAGTGTACAGAGATTTTTACAGTTTTTATAAGTACTTAAGTGTGTACAGATATTTTTGTAGTCCTCATAGGTATTTAAGTTTGAGTCTTCTATTCTACGCACCTGGGGGGGGGGCGCGAAACGGCATTTCAATACACTGTATACTATGTAAATTGTTGTATTGACAATAAATCCCTCTTGAATCTTGAATCTTGAATTCATTCACAGAACATGCCTACAACTTTGAAGATTTCTTTTATTATTGTGAAGCAAACAACAAATAGGACAAAATAACAGAAAACTTCAGCATGCATAACTCCTCACCACCCTAAAGTCAGTAATTTGTAGAGCCACCTTTTGCTGCAATTACAGCTGCAAATCGCTTTGGATAAGTCTCTATGAGCTTGCCACATCTTGCCACTGGGATTTTTGCCCATTCCCCAAGGCAAAACCGCTCCAGCTCTTTCATGTTTTCACTTTCATCTTCAAGTCTGACAACAGATTCTCAATTGGATTGAGGTCTGGACTTTGACTAGGCCATTCTAACACATTTAAATGTTTCCCCGTAAACCACTCGAGTGCTGCTTTAGCAGTATACTTCGAGTCATTGTCCTGCTGAAAGGTGAACCCCCGTCCCAGTCTCAAATCACAGGCGTACTGACACAGGTTTTGCTCAAGAATATCCCCGTATTTAGCACCATCCATCTTTCCCTCAACTTGGACCAGTTTCCCAGTCCCTGCTGCTGAAAAACATCCCCACAGCATGATGCTGCCACCACCATGTTTCACTTTAGTCTCATCTGACCAGAGCACCTTCCTCCATACATTTGGGGAGTCGCCTACATGCCTTTTGGCAAACTCAAAATGTGTCTTCTTATTGATAACACTTAGTAATGGCTTTTTTCTGTCCACTCTTCCATAAAGACCATCTCTATGGAGTGTATGGCTTATTGTGGTCCTATGGACAGACACTCCAGTCTCTGCTGTGGAACTCTGCAACTCCTTCAGGGTTACCTTTGGTCTCTGTGCTGCCTCTCTGATTAATGCCTCCTTGTCCGCTCTGTGAGTTTTGGTGGATGGCCCTCTCTTGGCAGGTTTGTTGTGGTACCATGTTCTTTCCATTTGAAGATGATGGATTCGATGGTGCTCTGGGGGATCATCAAAGATTTGGATATTTTTTTATAACCCAGCCCTGACTTGTACTTCTCAACAACTTTCTGCCTGACTTGTTTGGAGAGCTCTTTGATCTTCATGGTAGCCTCTGGGGCCTTTCAGAGAAGATGTGTTTATACTGAAAGATCATGTGACACTTAGAGTGCACACAGGTGAACTTCATTTCACTAATTATGTGACTTTTGAAGGTAATTGGTTGCACCAGAACTTTTTAGGGGCTTCATAGCAAAGGGGATGAATACATGTGCACATGCCAATTTTCAGTTTGTTTGTTTTTTTAATTCTTTTATATATTTTTTTTTCTCATTGCACTTCAACTTGCAACTCAGACTATTTTGTGCAGATCCATTGCATAAAATAAGATTAAAAAACATTTAAATTATAGGTTGGAATGTAACAAAATGGGTAAAAAGCCAAGGGGGGTGAATACTTTTGCAAGGCACTGTATGTTATCACAAACAAGGAACTTGCTTTGGTGGTTAATGCTAAGAAAATAGAAAAATGTGTACAAGATACTAGTATAAAAAGAAATATAAAAAAGTGTGGCTATTGCTGTACTATTGAAAATGATAGCCATTTAATAGGTAAGAGAGTGCAAGGAAAGTCATTTACAAGGTTTATCTGTTCAGAACACAGAATGAGAAAAGACATGATATGAATGAGCCTGAAGTGTAGAATGTGTGCAATAAATATGGATAAATAATCAACTGTACAATCCGAGCTTAGGATGTGCAGTAGTGCAATTTTCACAGTGTAAGAAGCTTGATATCACAATATACAGTATGTGTCCAGTTGTAGTCTCTAGCCTTATTGATGAGGCTAGTTGGAATGGAGAAAAAGCTGGCTTTATGTTGTGAGGTTTTGCTTTTGATGGCCCGCAACCTTCTGCCAGATGGGAGAGTCCAGGGTGAGAGGGATCTACTACAATCCTTCTTGCCCTTTTCAAGGTCCTGTAAAGGTGGAAACTGGCAGTGGCAGCAGAATTCCAGACGGTATTGGAGGAAGTGAGGATGGCCTCTATGTTGGCAGAGTAGAAATGCATATCTTTGTCTTTTGGCAGATTGAACGTCTTCAGCTGCCTCAGGAAGAACATCCTCTGCTATGCATTTTGGTGATGACACATAATCACCCAGGACCTCTCCTACTTGTGGTGCCCAGGAAGTGGAAATACTCCATAGTGCTGACTGACGACTTCAGCAGGGTGATGGGGAAGGTGTGGCAGAGCACTTCCTGAAGTCCACAATCACCTCCACTGTTTTCAGGGTGTTGAGCTCTAATTTGTTCCCTTTACACCAGGACACCTGGACCTTCATTGGAGATGAGGGTGGTGTTGTCTGCAAACTTCAGGAGCTTGACAGACTGATGACTGGAGGTGAGACAGTCTTTTCCCATCTTTACATGTTGCTTTTTGTCAGAAAGGAAGTCTTTAATCCACCTGCAGCTTCAGTTAGTCACGTTCAGCACGGAGAGCTTTTCAGGGGGGCAGGGATGATGGTGTTGAAGGCAGAGCTGAAATCCACGAACAGAGTTCTAGCGTATGTTCCTGGAGACTCCAAGTGGATGAAATGAAGGGCCATGTTGACTGGATCATCTACAGATTATGGATAAGAGCTGATATTTCTTAGAGCTTCAGAACAGAAAGTGTCACTTAAAATTAGCAGTATTCGCTAGTTGCATATAGGGACAGTTTACGATTGGCAGTTTTCATTGGTGGGCGGCAGCATTTCCGGTCAAATTTCTGCATCATTAACAATGCCAGTAATACCTGCCAAGGATAGCGGTTAACGATATACATCAAATAATTCAAGTATCATCCTCGGCTGCCAAGAGCAAGAGGGGAAAAGGTTTCTAAGATATATAGTGCATCATTCATCGCGAATTACGAAGGTTAGTTATGCAATGTAGTTAGCTAGCTCTAGCCATAGCAATGATGCCAGGCAGGCTAAAAATAGACCATTAGAAATACCTATTAAACTGTTCAAATTAGTGGTTTGCTGAGGTGTTCACTTTACTATCTGACGTTGAATAATTTTATAAGAATGACGTATTTTACCCATTTATACATGTATTGATAATATGCGGTTATCCCCAGTATCAAGTAAAGGAAACATGAGGAAACATGAGAAACCTCACAACATCAGAGTAGGATGGAAGACAGTTCAGTTGTTTGTCTATTCCAGTTCTGTCCTGAGGCTTTGATGATAGGTTAAACTAGCAAACAAAGTTATAACTAGCAAACAAAGTTCAACATCTTAGAACACACTACAACTCTGTGTCATTGCCCGCCATTATTATTGACACGCATTATTGTTATTACTGTTGCCATGGTTACTGTTCTCATTTGTGGTATGTAAATCATTTAAGTTATTTAAGGCACGCGCACAAGAGAACTAAACACATCATTGTTTTAGGAAAACTGTGTTACCCATTTACACGTATCCACAGAATCCTCAGTTTTAGGTGAGGAAAAGTGTTTATGCGTAAACGGAAGGCCCAAATTTATAAAAATATGCATTTATAAAAATATCTACATGTAAACAGGCCCTTAGAGTTGCCACTTGATTGTCCCTTATTCTTAACATTTTACGTACACTCACTGATAGCTTACACAGGAAATACCCCCGCCCACCACATAGATTTTGAACATTAGTTGCCCCATCTTGGCATCATAGTGTAAGCCGAACAAAAAGGGGCCTTCAGGAAATCATTAAGTAATTCATACAGTACTGTGCAAAAGTTTTAGGCAGGTGTGAAAAAATGCTGTAAACAGTAGTTTGTAGTCATTATATTATTTTGTAGGATTATAGGATTATAGATCTGTGGTTAGTTCTCCAAGATGTTTGGAACAACCTACCAGCCGAGTTCCTTCAAAAACTGTATGCAAGTGTACCTAGAAGAACTGATGCTGTTTTGAAGGCAAAGGGTGGTCACACCAAATATTGATTTGATTTAGATTTCTCTTTTGTTCATTCACTGCATTTTGTTGATTGATGAAAATAAATGATTAGCACTTCCATTTTTGAAAGCATTCTTTGTTTACAGCATTTTATCACACCTGCCCAAAACTTTTGCACAGTACTGTATGTGAGTGATCACACACAGGTTGCTTTAACTGTGATCTGGGATGCCAGATGTTCTGATTTGCTTCTGTTTTTTTTCTCTACAGCAGGGAAGAGAATGTCTGCTTAGTCCTCTTTCACAACAAATTTGTCATTTTTAATCAATCTAAAGCACAGTTTGGATGTGGGTGTGTGTGATTTTTCCATAAAGCTCAATAGTAGCAGCTAATATTGAAAAATCCAACACAATCTGTTCTATATTCTCAGCTCCTATTACTCAAACAACTTATTTAATATTGTGATGCGATGTAATGGTACTTTAAAAGCACCAGATACAGATGTCTCCATAAACAAAACAATGACATCAGTTACTATGGAATTTTTTTAAAACATACCGGTTTATAAATCATGCAAATTATGTCCTGCTTTTGACAGGTGAGTCATGCTTCCAACCGTTCTTGCTTAAAACAGGTTTCTTGAGAAGCCTCCTCCCAAAATACACAAAATCCAATGTCAAACTCTGAAATAAGGATTTAGGAGAGTCACTGTGCTGATTTCAGTTGGCCCTAAAACACTATTCCACTATCAGCTGTCCATCCAAGGGTGTTGTTAGTAATCTGTTAATTCTGACTTTTTTTATTACTTATTCTGTAAAAATTCTGTTCATACCTTTAGTTTTAAGAATATATACTTAATATTACGTATTACCTTGTGTAGCTAAAGACAATAAATGTCCAAATTCAAATAGTCTAGTGTTAGTCTTAGTATAACAAAATACACAGAAGAAATAAAAATTCCCTCCCCCCAAAAAACAATTTCTGCACATTGTGTAAAGTTTCTGTATTTGCTTTGGATTACTGTAGCCAACAAACTAATTTTTGTTATTCTTACTATTAAGATTATTAGGTGGAGTAGTGCTAAGATTCCACACCCTCTTCACCATGCTATGAGTTTCACAGAGCTGGATTTGTCAGTTTGCTATGAAACTTCAGAAGATGGCACTGTAAAACCAGAAAGTCTCCTCTGTCGTCTGTAGTTGGGACAGTTTCTCTTTTAAAATAAACTTTATTGCCATTTCTGCTATATACTGTACAAATGTACAGAGAGACAAGACGACGTGGCTCCAGTTTTCACAGTGCAACAAGAAACAGAGAACAAAGAACAAATAGGCCATATAGAATAAACAATATATAAAGAGAATAAAAAAATATACACTTTAAACTAGAAATTGAGTATTAAATATAAAGTTTAAACTTGAGGTACAATGAGAAGGCACCTGTCCACAGAATCAGTTTCTTCCATTACAACCTCTCCATCACCATGGGCAAGACTAAAGGGTTCTCAAAGGACGTCAGGGACAAGTTTGTAGACCTGGACAAATGACTATCAGTCGCCCTTGATCTGGAGCTCCATGCAAGATCTTGCCTCATGGGGTGAGGAGGATCATGAGAAAGGTGAGGGATCAGCCCACAACTACACGGGAGGAGCGTGTTAGTGATCTGAAGGCAGCTGGGACCACAGTCACCAAGAACACCATTGGTAACACACTATGTCATAATGGATTGAAGCCTTGCAGTGCCCGCAGGGTCCCCCTGCTCGAGAAGGCACATGTATAGGCCCATCTTAAGTTTGCCAGTGAAGGGTCTTTCAGCATGACATAAAACATACAGCCAAGGCAACAAAGGAGTTGCTAAAGAAGAGGCACATTAAGGTTATGGAGTGGCCTAGCCAGTCTCCAGACCATAATTCTATCGAAAATCTGTGAAGAGAGCTGAAGCTTCGAGTTGCCAAGCGGCAGCCAAGAAACATAAAGGACTTAGAGAGTTTCTGTAAAGAGGAGTGGCCCAAAGTCCCTCCTGAGATGTGTACAAACCTGGTGACCAACTACAATACAAGAAACGTCTTACCGCTGTGCTTGCCAACAAAGGTTTCTCCACCAAGTACTAAGTTGTATTTTACTTGGGGATCAAATACTTATTTCTCTCAATAAAATGCAAATAAATGTATAACTTTTATGTAGTGTGTTTTTTCTGGATTTCTGGTTGATATTCTGTCTTTCGTCGTTAAAATAAATCTACCATAAAAAGTAGATACTGTCCATTTCTTTGTAAGTGTGCAAACTTACAAAATCAACAGGGGATCAAATAATTATTTCCCCCACTGTAGAAGTAGAAAAAGACAATTAGGATGCAGTATTAACCTACAACTATGGCCTTGGAATTGACTTGCACTGAATGTGCATCAGGTTAGTAACAGTTTCAAAATGAAAAATGTACTAAATACACCTTATGGTGCAACCTGGGCACATCTTCAGTGATGTAACCGGGGTCACTGGGTGTTTTGGGTCTTACATCAGACACCCTCATCCGGGTGATCCAGCCAGGGATGATAAGGCCCCGACTTGTGTCCAGGTAGCACACTACGGCACGCATTCCCCCTCCTCAACCAGAGCAAACGTGAAGCCTTTTCAGCAGCTTCCATGATGTCCTTCATAGATCTTCGCCTCTGCAGTCTGCAGATCCCTAGGAGTCCCAGGACCCGATGTAACGACTGGCCTGCAAAGCCCCTGCAACGCACTTCAATGGGCTTGCAGCGGGCTTTCCACCCATTCCTCCGACACTGAGTCACCAAATCAGCATACTTGGCCTTCTTCTGTTCTTGAGGTTCCTCCATCCGCTCTTCCCAAGGGACAGTTAGCTCCAATAGCACCACCTGCTTGCTCACCCTGGACATCAAGACTATATCTGGCTGGAATGTTGTTGCTACAATGATGTTCGGGAATCTCAACTGTCTCCCAAAGTCAACCAGAAGATGCCAGTCCCTCACTGTTGCAAGCAGGCCCCCCTGGGTCTTCGTAGGGTGCTGGGGCTTCTTGCCTGTTTGAACAAAGGTGATGATACACTTCTAGGGTTACACTTCTAACCCTAACCCTAACCCTAGAATGGTGTTGCCATTTACTGTTGTTGATGCCAGTGCAGATGGTGTCTGCAACTGCCTGCAGAACCTGGTCATGGCACCACCGATACCAACCATCTCCCAAGGCCTTTGAGCAGCAGTTGAGGATATGTTCTAAGGATCCTCTTTTCTGGCAGAGTTGGCAAGCAGGTGAGTCCTCCAGTCCCCAGGTAAACAAGTTGGCAGGGCTTGGGAGATTGTCATACACTGACTGGACCAGAAACTTGAAATGGTGTGGCTCCACCCTCCAAAGTTCCGCCCAGGTGAAGCTGTATGAGCTGTATGCTCCCACTTGGTCCAGGTCCCCTGCCTGGACATGCTCTCCTGGATCAGCTTCTGTTTCTCCTTTTCACTGGCTTTACTGTAGCTCGGTTTTGGATTGCTGCCCAGCCTAGCCTGCCCAACAGCCACTGTGCCCACCAGGGGGCTATATCACTACCTTGCATCTGCCCGTTCCACTGCATCCTGGGCGTGCCATTTCCGCCTTGTTTTGACCTCTGCACCCGCTGAGGAGACCTTGGTGTCGACAGAATCTCTGTAGAGTAGGACTTCTCTGGATCGGGTGACCTTGAACTCCTCTGCCAGACTGCTGAATTGAAGCTCATTCTTGCCCATATCATGAACCGCTCAAGGCCTTGGAGAAGCCACCTGCATCCAGGCACTGATGTCATAGTTACAGTGAGATCATACATGCTCTGATCGGGGGTTGTCAGGTGCCAGATCTTGACACTGGACCTCTGCACTCAACTTCAGCCGACTTCACATGCATATTCATGGCCAATGCAAACGGGGCACAGAAATTGTGCAGCCAGTGATGATGCCCTTCTCTAGACGATGCCACTCTGATGTTGAAGTCCCAGAGGATACCCTCAGACTAAAGTTGTTATAATAGTCAAGAATAAGGTTCTTATTTCCTCTGGGATGTGGTATCTGCTCATGGCCAGCTCCACCAGCTTGTGTGGTATCGACCCATAAGCATTGGCAAGGTTGAGCCACAGCACTGCCAAATCCCCCTTACTCTCCCGTGCCTCTCAGATCAATTGAGTCACCACCCCTGTGTGCTCAATACACACTGGGACACCTGGAACTCCTCCCTTCTACACTGAGGTGTCAATATAGGTGGTCTTCAGGAGAAATCCCATAAGGTGATTGGCCATGATCTTAAAGAAGGTCTTGCACTCAACACTCAGGAGAGAGATTATCCTAAACTGCCTGATGTCATTAGCCTTCTTCTCCTTGGGGATCCACACAGCCTCTGCATATCTCCACTGCTTAGGTACATTCTCTTTCCTCCAGATGACTCTGTAGATCCTCCAAAGCCATTCCAAAAACCTGGGGCAGTTCTTAAAGACCTTATATGGTACACCACTGGGGCCTGGTACTGATGCTGTTCTGGCAGATTTGATGACCTCTCTGACTTCCTTGAGAGTGGGTTCATTGATGTTAAACAGGATACTGGGTTCAGATGGACATATGAGAGCTGCGCAGTGTCTGAGGTCTTTCTCTCTCATGCCATCGCTATAGGTATTACTAAGGTAGCGGTTGATGTCCTCCTCTGGACATGTGAGTTTACCACTGCATTTCTCTTCCAGCAATTTCCTTGTGAAACCAAATGGATTGGCAATGAAGGCACTGTGCTTGTGGGCCCTCTCCTTGCCCCTCTTCCTGTGCCACTCAGCATGCTGAAGAGTGGTTAACCTTTCTCACACCACACCTCTAAGTTCTGCCAGGGCTACCTTCCCTTCGTCACTTGCTTTCTTGTACTTGCTCCTGAGTGTCTGTAGCTCGTGTCTGAGCTGGGCGATCATTACCTTGCATCGGTTTGGAATAGGTGCTGCGGTAGTAGTCTTGGCAGCACGTTGTTCCTTGATGCCAAACCTGTTTGATCCGATGCTCATTATGAAGCTGCTCATCATCCTCAGCCTTTGGTCCACATCTCCCTTGGCTGTTCCCTCAGGACTGTATCAACATCTAAGTCAAACTGGTGCCACTCTGACTCTCTGCTGGCAGTGGGCCACAAAATCCAACGATGTTCTGATGGTCTGCTTTGGGGTAAAGCTTGTGGTGCTTGGACATTCTGGGCACTGTGGGGTCTGTCTGGGCCTAGCTCCTCCTCACCAGGTGCTGTATCAAGTACTGGCACTGTGCATTGCACCACCAACTTCCTCATGCAGCCCATCTTGGTCTGGTGTGTCTTCAGACCTGCTGGGTTTTTGCAGACTCTGCCACATCTGCAAACTGCACTTGTAATTGATTGAACATTTGCATCAGTCATTACCAAAATATCCGTCCATTCGGGGTGCTCATTCTTCCCCGGTCTCAGGAGCGCCTGGGGGTATTTCTTCTTAGGGTTCTTCACAGCATATGTTGGGTGCTCCCTTTCAAGAGCTGCAGCTTAGGTTGCTAACCCCCCTGCCCTGGGTACTGTCTCTCCAAGCTGTCCACTGTCTCTCCAGTTGTCACCAAACTTTCGAGGTTGTCACCCAACCTTTCCTGGAAGTCAATGGCACCGCCATGTTGGATACTACTGTACTAAATACACCTTATGATGCAACCTATAATTAATAAAACATTATCTCTTAAAAAGTATGACTAAGATTTAAGTTGGATCACGTATGTGCAGGTATTGTAACAGCAGTGGAGTATAGCTTAAAATGAAAATGGGTCTTTTGGTAAAATAACCCACCGGGGTATTTGTGGCATGGCCTGGACAAATGCAAACCACAAATATTGCAGTACTATGAAGCCAAAAATGTTAATATTTTTAGTTTTGTACACATGCAATACAGCATATACGAGAGTCTTGTTTTCTGTACTGTAATACTATCACAATATTGCTGAGTTATTACAGGATCTGCTGAGGGCAAAGATGTTTTTACAATGGACACAGATCACCAGCAATAAGAAAATGGCTAGAAAACCCTAGTGGGAAATCAGACCGCTCAAAAATCTATTTATACTCAGGCAGGAATGCAGGCAGCCTCTCCAGAGTCTGGTCCAAAAACCATGTCCAAACACAGACGTGCTGGCAGACTAATCTAAGATCACAGCTTAATTTTTCAAGTGTGTTTAGTACTTTGACTGCATTTTTAGTACTTTGTGCAGGTCTAATGTGCTGATTTTTCCAGGGTAAATGATTAATACTGAAATAGACAAATAAGAAACTGAGCCCATTACTGCTCAGCATTAATATGACACACAATGGAAAAGTTGACACAGGCTGTGCTGGCCTGCATTAGCCCAGAGGATTGACTGGATTTATAAATAGCCGTTTTTCAGCTTCTCATTCCGATCCAACCTAATTCTTTCACCCACATATTATGCCTGGGGATAGTGTTATTTTATTCTAAAGCTTAAAATGTGTCATTGTGCGGTTATAGTGGCAAGGAGGTGAGGACACCGTTGCAGGCATAACAAAAAAGGGTTTATTGAAGGGAACAAGCAGAGTGAATGCAATGGTGGCAAAAAGGCAGCAATATAAACCTGGGCAAAAAGACACACAAAAACCAAGGCAAAAATGCAGGGGGAAAACCCAGGACAAAAATACATGGAAAAAAAACAGGAACAATGTCACGGCCGCGCCCCTCTCACCGGCCGTGCCACGCCCGCGATCGCCGGAGTTCTGACCTGGTGGTATTGTTCTGTCCTCTGGGTAACACTTTCGGTGTCCAGTCTTGTGTGTCTGTCTTCCCTCTTGTTTCTCCGGTTAGCCTAGTCGCCCCGCTAGCTCACTTCCGGGTTCTCTTGTCTTGCTCGCGCGAGTAGTTCACTCCCCACCTAGAGCGCACTTCACTTCCGCGTTGTTGTCTCCCCTGCGTGTGTCCTTCCTAGTAGGTTAGGATCTGTTTAGGACACCCCTTGTTCATCATTGTTTTCAGGTGGCGCTCGTTACTTTCGTTATTGGGGAATTGGGACACTCACTCTTTCGTCTTTGTTTTGCGCCGTATTTAAACCCGCCGAGCCAGCCACACCTCGGTTCGTTCTCCCTCATTTCGTGGATTTGTTTCGATTGTCTCCTTATTTGAATCTCCCGCTTATCCTGCATTTATTTCGCTCCTGTCGCGTTATTGTGAATCTCATTCCGCTTTTTGCTCTCGGTTTTTTTTTCGGTGTGGCTTGACGTTAGGCTTTTTGTTTTTTCCAGCTCTTTTTCTCCGCTCTCGTTTGGACTCCCGCTTTGGATCTTCAGTTTGGATTATTTCAGCCCCGTTTCTCTCACCTGATTTTCACCAGCCCTGTTTTTTGTTTCTCCGCAGGCTCGTGTTCCCCACTGAGATCCTCTCCCCGCTCCGATCCGGCGCAGCGCCGGGATCGCTTCTGCGTCGCCTCGTGGGTCTTTGAGGAGCACAAGGCGCTCCTTCTCCTGGTTTCCCCACGGAGGCTCTCCCGTTTCGGCCACGGCCACGCTCACTGGAGGCACGGGCTCCACCTGAGCGAGGATTATTTGGACTTCCGTTTTTTACTTTCGGTTTTGTGGACTCTGATTTTTCCCGTTTTTTGCCCTGCCAGTTTTTGTCCTTGTGTTTGCACCTTTTTCAATAAACTGTTTTTTCTTGTATCCGTTGCGTCCTCGCCTGCGTCAAGCCGACACCATGACAAAGTACAAAAACAGGAACAAAGTACAAATGAAAGATGGGGCTTGTGCTCCCAGTACTTATTCTGTGGTGAACTGAGGAATCCTCTGTGGGGAAACCAGGAGAGCAATATCCTGGTGCTCTATTACCTATGACGCAAAAACTGAAACGATCCAGACACTGGAAGCAAACGGCAGCCTGATCGGACGGGGATCTACTGGGAGACACAAGCCTGGGGAAAAACACAAGAAACAAAAGTGAACAACATGAGCAAAAAAACAGAATAAAATGGAATCCAAAAAAATCCAGGGGGAAGAGCAGAGCTGAGACAGGGTAAGAAACAGCCAAGAACCAAAACATAAACCACAACCACACATATCAGAGGGAGACAGTCTTGGGGGGAAAGATGGGTCAAACTGGATTAAATAAAGCCACACAACTCAACAAACAAGTGCTTGCACCAATTCCAAACTCAAGGCAAACGAGACACAGGTGAAAGTAATAATAAGCATGGGGGTGTTCTAAACAGACACTGACCTACTAGATAGGGAGCATGCAGTGCATACAACACATACGGAAGTGGGGTGTGCTCTTAACAGAGAGGGAACTACTCATGAAGACACAGAAACCCGGAAGTGAGGAGCAAGCTAACAGGGAAAGCTAAGGCTAGCCGAGGACACACAAGGTGGACTAGACATAACAGGAATAACAGTGAAAGTGAACCCAGAGAACAAGAGAAACAAAGAACATCTACTTAGCTGGGTTCAAGGGAGCACTGTCCGGTCAAAGTCTCAAGGAGCTGTGACAAAATGGAAACACAAACATGAACATAAGAGCATCAACTCTGAAGAACTCTGCCATGAGGTATGGTTCTCACTGGAGCTGTAGGTCAGTTAAAATCCTGACTCCTGCTGTGCTTGGATCCAATTGTGTTCAGAGATTTTAGTACGTAATGAAGTCAAAGGTCAAAGTCAAAGTAAACTTTATTGTCCTCTCTGCAATGTACTGTACAGGTATACAGAAAGACGGGACGACGTGGCTCCAGTTTTAGCAGTGTAAACAACAAAGAACAAGGTACAAAGAACCAATAGGGCACATAGAATAAACAATATATAAGTAGAATATACGTAAAATCTGCACTTTAAAAGAGAAGTAGAAATAGACACAATTACGATTAGGTATTCAACTTACAATTATGGTCTCTGTCTTTTACACTGAATGTGCATGAGATCAGTAACAGTTTCAATATTAAAAATTCTATACAGACCGTCTATTAAATAAAACAGTATCTCTATGAATGTCTTCAAGTCAGATGAAGCTGCTGGATGGTATTTTATGGAAGGCTGATATTCTGTAGCATCAAAAATGCTCTATATCAATTTCAACACACACACCTGGGTATACTGTATATACTGCCAAAACAGCTTTGACTGGTCAAAATAGACATTTATGGCATTTATTAGATGCTCTTATCCAGAGGGACTTCCTAATAAACAGGAACTGTCTGTTTGTCTGTCTGTCTGTCTGGAGCAACCAGGGCAACACCTTCAGTCTCTGCTCACAGAGACCCATAGACTTACTGGTTGTTATACTGAGTCATACTGACCTCTGTCCACTGTTGGAACCATTGTTAGTAATCATTAGACTATGACCTTTCAACAATGTGAGCAAGATCACTTTGGGCAGTAATGGTGAAAGGTAAACTAAAACTCTCTACTGGTGAACCTAAGATTAGAATCCTTGTAGTGTCTAAAACCACTGAACAAGGCCCTTAACCCATGTTACTTCATGGATACTGTCCCTGTAAGTAAGAACTGTTTAAACATAAGTCAGAATGTCTGATGAATGCAGTCAGTGTCATCCAGGCTTCAGAATTAAGTTGATATGCAGAGAAAGTGAGGGTTAATATGACATGAGCTAAGGGTATGAGGGACAATAAACACCAGGATTTAATAAAAACAGATCATTTTGGCTGAATATCGACTTGAGATTGACTGGAATTGAATTTTTTCTCTTGAATTTGCAGTCCCAACAAAAATCTAAATTTTTATTATATATGTGTTTTTACTAAGTATTTTATAAATTACAACATTCAGGCCACCTCAAACACTCATAAAAACTTGTAGATGTTAAGTGGAGGATTAAACACTTTTGCCCATTAAAACTGAGTTGGATCATACAGTAATTCATAAGATGAACAAAGATGATTATAGCTCTTGCATATGATGTTGCCTTTGAGTTGCCAATGACATCAGTTCTTTCTGAGTCAAAGCTTTGCTCTTTGATTGTGTGACCTTTTATCTGCCAACCGTCCAAAAAAAAACGGTTCACTTCACATCACTTATCAGGAGGCTGACTCTCTCCCTCAACTGAGAATACAAAAATGCAACTGGAATGCAACTAGAATGTGTTTCTTTGATTTAAAAAAAAATTACTATACATTTCCTATTATTATTATTTTCTTATTATTACTTTGTTATTATAAAAATAGCTTCTAGGGAATGCATCATTCTCCACATATTGGCCATCATTTCCCAACAAACTATTCAGATTATGACATCTGACATCATACCCAGCTAACTATCAATAAGTACAGCTGGTGGATTCCCTTAGAGCCAGATAGCTGTACAAAGTTCAAACAACAAGTGCCAACTTACTTGGGACTATGTCCTTACATGCCCAGTTAATGGCACAAACCGATGTGTTTGAGGTTTTGCCTTATTTTTCTACAAAACTTTAGCATGCTAGATTATTTGATGCTTTGCTTTTTAGCATAATTATTTGTTGTTACATACCATTCCTTTATTTGTTATCATATAGTTTTTACATGCACTATGTTTAAGAAAACTCTTCTGTACTCTGGCTTCTGTTTTTGGGGATGAGAAGAGCTTGGCACACTGGAGGGTGAGCTGGTTTAAAAATGGATCCTGGTTTTAGTTGTGGTTTGTTAATTGATGGGCTAAAATCAATTCTCCTTTCCTGTCAATTAGTTGACCACTTGTACATGGTAGTTAATCAGAAGGCTTACAGGTGTCTGTGCAATTCTTCCACAAGAATTATGTTGTTAACCTTGTGATTGTGATCAATTAAAAAAACTGTGGTTAAATAAAACATATGTAATAAATTTTATTTTAAATGATATATTGATGGCACAGGTGGTACAGAGGCTTTAAACCCCCGGTTGCTACAGTTGCCCCTGCTAAGGGTCACCACAGCAGATCATTGCAGTCTGCATATTGAAATGGCAAAGGTTTTACACCAGATGCCATTCATCTCATAACCTTCCACATTTACATGATTTTATTTGACAGTTGGGAACAGCTCTCTGTTCCGTTGTCAGTTGCTATGTTATGTTTTCATCACTTAATACTCCTTTCTTAAGATTCCACACTGCCATCTGAATTTCTGTCTGATTTTCAGCTTTTCATCTTATTGTCCACCCATCTGTTCCCTAAGTAAATCATATACATGATGGGTCTGTCCATATGGTGCAACAGATAATGCAATCCAACTGATTCAACCATACAGGAAGCAATTAGCAGCTGATATTTTAGGAAGCAATCTGCGTTGATACTCCTCACATGTGAGAAGTTAGAGGTTATTTCATTGTTAAACAACTTAGACCTAATTAGCTGTGTAAATACTTCTTTTCTTAAATCTTCATTTCTAAAATAAAATGTCATTTGTGAAGTCAGGATCTAGTTCTGTCACGTGAGTGCTCCTAGTAGATGCTTTTGCCAGCGGACACAAGTCAACATGGCATACAGAGGAAGGCTGGATGTACTCTCCTTAAGCAAATGCTCTTATCTAGAGATACTTACACTTCCATATCATAAGAACAGTCCTCTCTTCAGCAATGTGGGGTTAACCGTCCTCCACAGGGGCCCAATGCTGTTCAGTAGGTATGTTGGGCACCAAAGGCAATGTACTGTGTTATTTTCTTACAGTTATTTGTTTAAAAACTATATGACATGTATTGATATGGTTTATTACTCAGATCAACATAAAAATACAGACAGACAGGAGATACAATGTCAACTGTCAAGTTTAAGGCTCACAGCGCCTAATGAAATACAACCTGTGCTAAAACTAAGACAAATTACAAAATACTTATATAACCCTTAAGGCCTTACAGCAAAGAATTCAAGGAATAAGGAACAACATTGCTGCAATGCTGCAGCACTGCAATGCAAAATATTTCACCAACTCCCCCACTGAAAGTTGAGGTATTTGCTGGCATTTTAAGAAGGCAACCAGCTTTGTGAGTTTCCATAAAAAGCTGTGTTCATTATCAACCAGCTGCAACCCTTCTTCCAAACTGAGTAGACAGACGTTGCTCTGCGGCATTTCTTTGCCTCAAGGTTTCTTGTTTTGCTTCAGGCTCACAGGACATCTAAATGTGTTACTCATCCTGGTGTATTAGAGGTCATCGCCTCAGAGAGAGAATGGGAGTGCGAGTTAAGATGGAATTTTCCACTAACGCGTGAAGAACAGTTAATCTAATACCAGGCCAAAACCGATGTAATCTGCATTTGTCCCTCCGCAGCTCTCCAGAAAATACTCTCTTACAGTCAAAAGCACCTGCTGAAGGGCCCTTAGGTGTTCGCTCATTTATGTAACACATGCTGTGGCCTGATGCTAGGGCAGGAAGCCATACACCACAAGCATTACTTTGGCCAGCTCAGAGGCCTTGCAAGGTCTGGCCAGTGACTGAAGTCGAGCAGACAGTTTAACTCGGCGTGCAGGCATGACCTGAAGGGAGTTGAATTAAATAAAAAATTGAAAACACACATGGTCATTTGAGTACAAGTTACATAGAAGTACATGCTTAAGGGAAGATTACGCAGCTGACTTGACATCATTGGAGTGGACATCATTGGTTATGCAAATGCCACATGCGTATATAGGAATGATGTAACACTCATGCTCAGATGCACACATACTTGATCATAAATACACACACCATGAACCACAGAACACCTGTGAGGTTGTCAGTGGAGGAATCAAGGAGGGGAAGCAGGAAAATTCACTTGAACAGGATTCATGGAATAAGCCACAATCTATCCACTTAAATATATTTTTAAAATCACGCTGCTTTTTAGAGGGTATGGGGTCCTGACAAACTGCATGAATCACAGATCTTAGATAACACCTCATGCATAAGTGCATATATAAATGTTAGTCTGCTTTTAAAGATCATTATTGATGATACAGTTCATGGTCATAACTTTACTACATTAACAAACCTTTCTATTAACACCTATTTCTATACTCTGATATATGCAGTTTTAATTGTTATAATGTTGACCGTTTAGTCAAAATCGAATTTGGGTTAACCACCACGCTACACGGGCTAACAGCTAACGGCTTTCTGTAATATCCTAACCAGATCCCTGACAGAAACAAAATTCTATATAAACCGAATTCAAATCCACATGCAAAAACATGCCTTTCTAGGTCTCAGTTCTTTATATGCTGCTAATACATACCTCGCTGTTACAATAACTTATACTGTACATGTCCATGCTATTACATGCTGCTATTACATACCTCATATCGTTGTTACGATAACTATACTGTAAATTTGTCCATGTTATTATATGCTGCTAATACATACCTCTTATAAAAAAATAAGTGTTACGATAACTTATACTGGTTGCCACTTCAATGTACAATGCTGCAGCTGCACTTGGCACTTTAAAAAAAATCATCTCTTTGCACCTGTCCTGCCCTAGCACATTTACATTTAAAATTTTTACAATGTTTACATTCTCAGGTTTGCACATTTAACTTATTTAACTTTATGTTCCTTATGTTCCTTATTGTATAATGTATAGTTTTATTTTTGTCCTGTTACCCCAGCCTCCGTATTTAAGTTAGTATTTATGTTTGTAAGTTTGTATTGCGTCTCTATCTTCCTTGTCTATTGCACAGTTAAAGAGCGGATCAGGATACATTTCACTGCTTGTTGTACCTGTATAACTTGCACGTGACAAATAAAGAATCTTGAATCTTGAATCTTGAAAAAAACAGAAGTAAGACACAGATTAAGCGGAGATACCGACTTAAGCAGGTGTGGCACAATTGGCAAATGAACCCCAGAAATTTAATGGCAAGAAGGGAAACAGACGTCTCTAGTTGTCTGGTGGGAGGACTACAACACCATGCTTTTAAACCCAGATTTACAAATGTGAAGAGTCTGAAAATACATAATTTCTCATATTTTCAGCAGTGGGCCTGAACTTCTCCTGGAAGACATCCCACCACCTCAAGTTGAATTATAGTAAGACTTCTGTACATTACAACCAATATACAAATTTGCCATTTCATGTCAGAATTCTTGTATTGTTGCACAAGAAAGTATGAAACTTGCCATAACGTATACACAAGGAACTGGTTTTTCACATTGACAATGTTTCCAAAACATGCAGCACAACCTTTTTAGAACATCATAAGAATACAACCATAGCTAATGATGCAGCTTTATGAGTCACATGAATTAAACCACCACCTTCGATTACATGGGGATGTCTTAATGAGAAGAGGAAGCTTCTCCTCTGAAGCATAGCAGATAAATGTTATTAATAATAGAAGTAACATTATCATCATTACATCCTCATTTCATGCAAATCAGAACAGCTCACACTCTCAAATATTCAGAACAACAAACATGTTATTTTTTTCAGAAATGTGTGAGAGGGAACAGAGAGATTCCATGTTAACTACGAGCATTACTGTTATGAGTATGTATTCTATATAATACTCCAGAAATCTGAAATGCATCAATACCCTGATAAATGCTTTAAACTACAAAAACTATAATGGCCAAGATATTTGTTTGCTTAATTCAGATATGCCCAGTTAAAGTTCATTTCTTGCTGCATTTAACTAAATATCTACATATCTGCACAATGCCAGATGGCATTCTCTACCTCATGACTGTATTATTTATTTTAATATAGAAGCCAAAATGTTACGTATGATAACAATATATAATATTACTACAGTCACTTGTCCTCCTTTCACTTTAATGCTATTTGAATTGTCATACATATAAATAACTTATTTCACCGAAGTTACTGTTGTTGTAATAATCACTGTTGCAGAAGACCAGAGTTGCATTTTGAAGTGAAAGTGAGTGATTGTCATTGTGAACACACCACAGCACAGCACACAGTGCACCACAACAAAATGTGACCTCTGCATTTGACCTATCCATGAAGGAGCAGTGGGCAGCTAACAAGGGCAGCGTCCAGGGAGCAGTGCTTGGGGACGGTACCTTGCACATGAGTACCTCAGTGGTAACTTTACCGGCCCTGGATTCGAACCTGCGACCTTCTGATCACGGGGCGAACACCCTACCGTTACACCAGCAATTTTGCTGAATCCTGTACCTATGTAACGACATATATGACAAATTTGATTCTTGAATATTGTATCTAGTGTTAAGTGTAATTTCTGCATATAATTCTGTATTGTATGTATTAGAGATATGTAATTGTATGTAATAGGGATACCGTGAGTGAATGATAAATGATTCATTTGAAAAATGATGCCAACATTGCCAGTCCAACGGCTCAGTGGTGATAAGTTCTTAAGGATAGAGTCAGACTTGAATCCACAACCTATTGGTATATAACCTAGGCTACAATTTAAATAACTTGATCAACTCTACACAATTCTTCAAAGCCAAAACAACATTACAAAGACTCTGGTAAGACAACAACAAATTGCCTCTCTGCCAAAAAGAGATATAGCGGTTTTTGACGGTGATATCTTGCAGTACCAGTCATTCATCCGGTCTTTTGAACAAATTATTGAATCCAAAGTGGAGAGCAGTGAAGAAAGACTGTCTTTTCTTGAACAGTACACAAAGGGCCCAGCTCAAGTCCTTGTTAAGAGTTGTCTGCATTTGCCTTCTGATAGAAGTTTTCAAACAGTTAAACGTCTGTTAAAAGACAATTATGGAAATGAATATAGAATTGCAAACGCCTGTATAGAAAAGGCTCTTTCCTGGTCATCAATTAAAGCAGAAGATCCGAAAGCATTGCAGGCTTACACACTGTTTCTTAGAAGCTGCTGCAATTCAATGGAAAGTATGATGTACATGGATGAATTGAATCTGGCATCCAACCTCAAAGTCATAGTGTTTAAACTTCCTCACAAAATCCGTGACAGATGGAGGTCAGTTGCCTCAAATATGCGAACAGTAAGCAATACAAGAGTAACATTCCACAATCTTGTGGAATTCCTTGAAAAACAAGTTCGCATCTATTCTGACCCAGTGTTTGGCAACATCCTAGATGGCTCTCAGAGCAAAGACAAATCAAAACTTTTAGCCAAGCCTAAATCTACTGGAAACTTTGCCACAAGAACTGATTGATCAGTTAGTTCAACCGGTACATTGTGGATTCTGCAGGGGTAAGCACACAATTTCACAGTGCTCAAGTTTAAGAAAAAAGTCAAATAAAGAGAAAATTGAAAAATATCGATTTTTCTTTTTTGAAGACCTTTTCTTTCATATTAGACCAAAAAAGAAAAATCAGTATTTTTAATGTTTTTCAACATAATCGGCCCGTATCTAAATAAATAGAACGCCGACTTCCGACTCATTACGGCAGATCGGGTCACAAATGTAGGAATGGATTACTTCAGACCAATCGAAACAAAGCGGACCAGAAGCCTTGTGAAATGGTATGGGGTAATCTTTACTTGCATGTCCAGCAGGGCAGTGCACCTTGAGATGGCATATTCTCTAGATGCAGACTCGTGCATCAGTGCCATTAGAAGATTTATATGTCGCAGAGGTCAAGTTTCTCACGTTCGTTCAGATAATGGCACCAACTTGGTAGCGGCTGAAAAAGAATTAAGAAAAGCTCTTGTGAGTTTGGATCAGGATAAAATAAGAAATTCCCTGCTTAAAGATAACATCAAATGGTCTTTCAACCCCCCAGCAGCATCACATCATGGCGGCGTGTGGGAGAGGATCATCAGAATGGTGAGAAAAGTGCTTTTGTCAGTTCTACACCAGCAAGTACTTGATGATGAAGGCCTGTGTACTATCCTATGTGAGGTAGAGGCAATCCTCAACAGTCAGCCCATCACCACCATGTCACCTGACCCTCATGATCTCGAAGTTCTAATGCCTAACCATGTTCTGCTTTTAAAATCTAAACCTGTTCAACCACCAGGGATTTTTCAGAGGTCTGACATGTATTTGAGGCGTAGGTGGAAGCAAGCCCAATACATGGCTGATTTATTTTGGAAAAGATGGACTCAAGAATACTTACCACTGTTACAAGAACGGCAAAAATGGACTAATACAAAAAAGAACATTCAAACAGGAGACATAGTTTTGATTGTGAACGCAACAGCACCTCGAGGGTCCTGGATGTTGGGAAGGGTCTTACAAACCTTTCAGGATGGTAAAGGGCTGGTACGTTCAGTAAAGATCAAAACAGAGACAAGTGTTCTTGAACGGCCTATCACAAAAGTCTGTCTGCTGGTGGATGACTGTTCCCCTGACAATCAACCCAACCAACCCAGCGGAAGTATGTAGTTTTATTATTATTATAAAAAAACTCAAAACTCTTTTAGTATGGTTAAAAGCTCCATTTTATCTATGTTTTTGTAATTGTATTATGTTCACACTGCATACAATTAGGGGCCGGATGTTGTTGGAGCCAAAATGAACCCTTTCTGTGTGAGTCTTTTGTGCACCGTCTCCAGGCCTGGAGTGTAGTGTCTCCACCCCAAAGATATAATTACCTGTCCAGAGCCGGAGCAGGTGTGGCTGATTGGAGGCAACAGCTTTCTTACGTCTGTCTCTTGCCCTCACAAGCTTTGGATTACTTACTTACATTTCTTGCTTTATTTTGTTAAATAAAACCTCAACCATTTGAGTTTAAACTGTAATCTCCATTATGGACAATCTGTTTTGAGCAAAGAGAGCAAGGACAGTCAGTCATGAAACTACTCACCGTCAGTCACCTGGAATTATGGTAAAAGACCATTACATTATTAGATAGACCAGTGACACACAAACTTATTGGCTATGTCACCAAAGCAAGACTGTTCTTTTCATCAAACTTGTAATAAACATTTATTGAAATATGCATTTATCTTGATTTTTTTTAGAAAGCATGAGTTCCACTTTAATTAACTAATCAGGGGTGCATTTCCCAAAAGTATAGATGCTAACTATGTTAGAAACTAACATAGTGTACTTACGCAACTAACAGTGTTTGCTAATTTGACTAATTTGACTTTTCACTCAGACAATATAGCTAAAAAACCTTCTTTGTAAAACTTATTAGATCAGATTCTGCTCAGCATTCCACTCATCTGAATAGGTAAGAAGCTCTTACCTGAGTGAGCATTTATCACTGTGAACACAGCACAGCACACAGTGCACCACAATGAAATGTGACATCTGCATGTGACCTATCTGTGAAGGAGTAGTGGGCAGTTGACGCGCAGTAGTGCTTGGAGATGGAATGCTCATGTGTACCTCAGTGGTAACTTTCTCTGATCACAGGGCCAACAAAAAACACCTGAGTCAGCCAGGTATCGAACCTAGAATCTTCTGATGACTGACTGATCTATGACTGATATGTGATACAGAGAAAGAGAAAGATGTTTTTGTGGCAGAGCTCAGTGCACAGTTTTGCTCTGTACTTTTCCATCAAATTATCCTCCTTTCTGTTTACCTCTGTCCCCTCCTTCCCCAAGGCTCCCCTATTGACTTTGCAAGATAACATTCTAGTGTTGTGGCTACACTGCTTCCACTGTCATTCCATCAACAAAATGACCAACCATGCACAAGGCAGGGTGACGCTCCAACAGTCAGTTAATTGCAATGTTTGCTGTTTTTCTCACGGCATGGAACAGGTTTGTTCCTAAAATTGACATGATTAAGTTAACAAACTGACATCTCATGATAGCAGATGATTTGCAAATGTTTGATGCTGGAGTACATGGGATCCTCTTTAGTGATGTCATTGCTATTTTAGAAGGGCAAATGGTCTTCTGTTAACCCAAAAGGCATTCCTAGAATTTACAGGGAAAGATGAAAGTAAGTAAATGTCAGAAGCCTTTCCATTTGACAAAGGTCATGCCAACAGACCAATAACTCTTTAGCTAAAGGAATGTCTCATATGTTTTTACATAATATTTTTATATTACTCACTGTTGGAACAGTAAAAAATGGATAAGTCTGTTTAAGGTTCACCAACAAACTCAAAGTGACATAACCAGGTGCTATGCTCTCTGCACACTAGTAGGGACTGTGTGGACTTCCACCATGTTCACAGATTTTCTCCTTCTAAGTCATTGTGTATGTAAGATAATTTCAACTTGTGAATGTGATTAAATATTGCCAATCTAGTTGTGTACTAAGCCTTTTCATCCTACATTGTTGATTAAAACTGATTTCTGTCTATGTACTAGCTCTGTACCTTTTCATTTGACTACGCTTTTTTGTTCTTTGTCCTTAAAATAAATTCTGTTACATTATGTCCATTTATGTTAAATTACTATACTCAAAAGCATGTGAAGCAGGCCTGTGTTCTGAACAACCAGAATTCAAACAGAACCATAATAAACTACAAACCTCAGTTAACCACAGCAGGCCCATAATCAGAATTCAGACTATCCCATACTTTGTTGTCAATAGTGCTTCACTCTATCCACACCTTCATAGCTGACTCTATTCTCCCAGCGCTGGTAAATATTTCCTTTACCTTTTCCGGGGAATGATTCCATTAGCACTGGGATCTATGGTCCGTCAGTGTGGAGATTTACTGACCGCTCATATGGAATTCTGGGAACGATAGGAATCCATGTTTGGGTTTCTCAGGCAGGGCGTAATTGGTATGGGCAGCGTGGAATTGTGTAAATCACTGTATGTGACCAGTAGGGCTGGTGTTTGGCTGCTGTCTCGGCACACTTACATAACGTTAGGGTGTATCGTTAAAATTCAGAATAGACGTTTGTTAATGTTTTACCCATTTACAAGTTTATTTATATAGAATATGTTCATATAAAGAGGTCATTCAATGGGCTATAAAAATAAAATGATAAGGGACAAGCATTAAAACTAACAGAATGAAAGAATTTAAACAATTAAATACTATTGTTGTAACATGTATGCTATTAAAAAGGGCAAAGCCAAGACAGCCAAGATAAAATTCTTTCAATTAAGAAAAAGGGAAAAATATTTCTGCTTAATCACTCATTTTAGGTAAGAAAGTACTCTAATGGCACAGCAATTTTTTAATAGAATGGCATTACTTGGTCTGACACTGGTGTCTATTAAAATCAAAACATCGAACGTAAACAATCCCCAATAGGTAGAGGCAAAAAGGCTATGACATAACAGGATTAGAGATCAGGCAAAGTTTCAGAAGTTTGAGATTAACATTTGAAAATAGCAGTCTTGGTGAATTAAAAACACTCCACTCCATCTACCAACTGTTTTGGCATCATCTAAAACAGGTTAAAATAGCTTTTATTTTCAAAATGAAAGTTCACATTGAATGTTTATCATTTCACATTATGAGAACATTCAGCCTGGTGAAGGGAAAATGGATAAACTAGCTCCATCTTGCAGTTGCAGTAATAACGACCACAGCACATTACTTATGAGAGTTACAGAGTTACAATACATGTGTTGTAGACCAATGTGTTATCTGTTAATGTTTCCTGATTTTATTATCTTATGTATTTAGCAGGGATTACAACACTAACGTGTTTTAATTCAAACTTTAATTCTTGGTATGGGAGTCATTTACTCTTTTCTTGATATTTGTTAGAGCATTTTGAAGCTGTCGAATGAGTTTGTGCAGCTGACTAATGATCTTTTTGAGATATTTCATATGTCAGGCATTGCAATAGTCAGACCCGCAAAGAAAATAGGCTTTACTTTTTCTACGTCATTACTTTCTCTACATCATTCTTACACACAATAACTCTACATTTAGGTGCAGGTCCCAAAATATTGCAGCTTCAGTTACACTTTTGATATGGTCAATAAACTTATATTTCTGTCCAAGAATATAAAAAGATTTAAGTGCCCTGATTCCATCAAAGTACTGCTTAACTTTCCTCCATCTTACCAAACAAAATTATCTCATAATTGAAGAAAATGTAGCGCACCTACCATGCTTTTCAGAGCTGTCTGCAACTGAATTTACAGATGTATTGTGTTTTTATTCTGTCAGCTAGTTAGCTTTGGTTGAATCAGAGGGAAAAAATGTGAAATTAAGATAAACACTCATTACTGCGAAGTATATAATGAATATAAAACATTCTTAAACAAAGCATGCTAATGGATCTTCATTTGACATTTAAAATACCAGCGCTATGAGTGGTGTGCTTTTATTTTATATTTTTGTCCATGTATGCCTAAAAGTTTGTTCTCATACACAAGTTAATGCAGTTAAGAGGTAAATATATGCAATATTAAAGATGTATGGATATATTTCTTATAATGTGATCTTATAATGTCATCAATATAGCTCTTGTTGTAGATGCCTCAGTTATGTAACCAAAATATTACTGCACTAATCTATCTCATATTCTCTCCCTCGCCAGAACACAGCGATACCAAACTAATTAGCTGGGAGTCCAAGGGGCAAGATGGCACTTGCTCGGGTTTGTTTTTCCAGTGACAATCTGGCATTGTTATTGTCTGAGGCAAAAGTGACACTAAAGACTGTCGAAAACATCCGTACAACCAGGGCCATTGTGTTCTGAAATATATGTCCCAAAACACACACACATTCACGCACACAGTTGTACACATCCACTACTCTCCATCATTCCCTTATGTTAGAACTGTGGCTGGTTGTCACTGTATAATCAGATTCTGTGTATAATAGGATTTTGGATATTATGGCAGAGATGAAATGATCTCTGTCATAGAGCCCAAATCTGGTACTTTTGGTATGATTCCTTCATACATTATGGCAGAGCACCTACAGATATCTCCAAACAAACAGGATTAGAGACATTTGCAACAAGAGTGTCCTGACTTCCAAATTTCCCAAAGCATTCTATTAATGTTTTCATTTTCAAAAGAAAGTTTCAAACTTGTATAAATGCTGGCTTGAAATTGAAAGTCAATCAAAATGTTAAATATTACCGATTTACAACACATTGTACTTGGGAAGTTTGTCAGAGTTTGGCAGATCGAACCACATTCCAATGTATAAAGGCATGTATCATTCCTGATCAGGGTGTGTTGTGATGTGAAAAAGCTACTGTGCGACAGAGGCAAAGAAAAGCATAATAAAATGAGTGGTTTCAAGATTCAAGAAGCTATTTGCCAATGCATTCAGTAATTATGTTTGGGATGAAAGGATTTTCTCCTTTCCCTTAGGCACTGGTGAACTCTATGGCCTTAGATACTTACTTCTTTGAAGACATAAAATGTTTTGAGCAAAGATTTTAATGGAATAACAAGCTTGGTAAAAAGCCAATCCTGAAACTCCTCCTATATGACTCAGCATAACAGTTGCCCATTTCTCAACGGTCTCTTCTCACATCTCTCTTATCTAGAACACTTTCTCACATAGAGGGAAGCCAAAATTCCAGCCAAATTTCTTGAGGTTCCTCCCCATTCTACATCATCCTACCGTTCTCTCTTTAAACCTTAATTAATTAAATTTATGCATAGTCTGCACTGCCATAAAGTCAAGCATGAAGGATTTTGCCATACAACTGGAGGTTTTTAGGTTTCAATGTCCTTCAGTGACATTGTGAAAAGCATTAAGGATATTTTGGACTCTGCAGAAAGGTGATGATCAGTCATCCCTACAGTGTATAAGTAATAGTTTAAAATTCTAGAATCTGTAATTTGCTTCTTCTGCAGCTCTAAATATCATTTAAAGAAGGCATTTCTACAGACCTTTTTCAGCTCCATTGTTCACCAATAGTCAAGGTCAACATGTTGAAACTTGTTGCCAAGGTGGAGGCTGTATCCATCTCTTAACAATTTTGCAAAAACATCCAGTCATTGGCCTTGCTAAAAAATACAACAGAACTAAACAATAATCTGTACAGTTCTAACGCTGAAGCCAACACTTTTTCCTCAAAAAGCAACTAAAGAAACTGAACAAATCCAGGATTAACAGTAAACACTAAATAGTCGAATATCATTATCAAATATAATTATTACTCCTTAGACTCCTACTACCCCCGAAAATTTAAATAAAAGTAAATTGTATTAAACATTTATAGAATATTGTAAGAGTGGGGATTTTTTTCCTTGGCAATTTGGAAAATGTTTTGAGTGTGATGGGAATAGGGCATTAAAGTAATCATTTACAACTTTCCTCATTAACAAGTTGACGATTAATAATCCCAGAATTGTTCCACTGTTCACCGAATTGATCTGCTTTTAAATGCAGTGTCTCCTTGACCTTTGCAGAAGTGTTTTTATTTGCAACCTGAAGAGCAAAAACTCATTTTCTATTTATTATTATAATGCAGAATGCAAACTGCAATAACACAGCATGGAACAGGTCAATTATTATTGTTATATGAGTTTATGCTTCCTCCAGCAATAACAGGTTGGTGGTATTTTGTCCATGTAGATTAATGTTGGATGTTGAAATAGAGCTGTTGCTGTTTCTTGCCGGAGCCACAATGAACAAAGGGCAGCCCACTGCATCAGTCTAACTGCCAGTACTTTTCCACTCTCTGACATAGGAGCACCCGCCCATGAAGACGGAGAGAGCATGAGAGAGAGAGAGAGAGAGAGAGAGAGAGAGAGAGAGAAAGAGAGAGAAATAATAGGTGAGGGAAAACATGAACTAACATGAAAAAAAACCAACCAGAGGAGAGTCAACAAGCAAAATTGTGACAGGATACGATATAGAATTATACAAAACCAAACTCAATCAGACGAAGTGCCGCTGACCTGAACCCTCTCAGTGGAGACGGATAACTTGACTCAATGGATACAAATACAATTAACAAAGCAGGCCACCAGTTTAGGGCTTGGATTACTATCTAGAGGCTGGCAAGTAGCATATTGGTTAGCATTATACCTCTGCATCTCACTACACCATGACTGATGTATTTTTTAATACACATTGAGGTTGCCCAAACAAGGGATCTAAAAAGTCCGCTCCAAGTCTGTAGTTGTTGTTACTGATAAGTGACCCGTATTTACAGCATTTCAAAGATCCTCTGCGCAGTAGGAAGAATCATAATTTTAAGAGAGTGAATCATTGCACATTTAAAGACACGTTTGCTTCAAGTTCTTTACATATTGTAAGGACACTTTTGTGATCTATGCATCGTATTATCAAGTGTATGATTATAACTGGACAACTTTGCTCGTCTCAATACACCAGAATACGCCACTGGAACACGAACACTCCATGCCATTAAAATCCGTGCAAAAAGCAATATTCCGTGCAGCATCTCATCTTATCTCATCTCATCATGTCCTCCTTTATTGTAGAGCCACATGCAAGCTATCAGTGGAAAAGTACTGAAGAGAGAGATAGAGAGAGAGAGAGAGAGAGAGAGAGAGAGAGAGAGAGAGAGAGAGAAATCACCAGACAGAAGACAACAGAGGAAGAATGCAAAGGAGGGTGTAACAGATAAAAATTCTGTAGGGTGCAGCGAGGCCAAGGGCAAGACAGAGAGGAAAGATGAGTGAAGAAGGAACAAACCTGAGAGAAAAAGAAGCCGTCAAATAATCAAAGCGACTAACGTCCTGGATTAAAGTGTATTTGTCCAAAGCTAGCGTGTGTGTGAGCTTGCCTGTGTGAGCTGTTTATTTACACAGCCCCATTTGTGGGAAATGAACCAGCCACCCAGATTTAATTCAGGTATCTTGCTACATAAAATATCCGACATGTCAATGTGTGATAATGATCTACCAACAAAAAAACATTTTAGACATTTAGAAATTATGTAAAATAATAGGGAAATATTATGCATGAAAGAATGCATTCATTGGGGTGGTGGTGAATGTACATAAATGACTGAATTAATGTTAGCTCTATATACTGTACACAAGTTAAGGCTGAATGAAGTCAATTTCACACTTACCAAAATATAGAACCCATCTGGATGTTACAATAGTAGCAAGAAATTGTGCACATAAAAAGTAAATATAAATAAAGAGATAAATAAGTGCGAGAGTAAAAAAGTAAAAAATCTTTATATGTTCAGCTTTACATACGGTATGCCTTTTTAAGGATGCATAGTTTAAGACTGTGTGTGAGTGTGAGTACCAATATCATCTGTGACAAATTACCTTTTAATGCAGTGTTTCCTTTACACTTGCTAAATACTTCATTTCTATCATTGCATCCACTTATATGCCTTCATCTCATCCATTCATCCATTTATCCATCCAATCAATGTAGTTCCTTAGATACACTGTCATCTCAAACAGTGCAGAAACAACAGAACAGGATGCATTTCATACACTTTATACTTTAGATACCTCTGAGTTTGTTTGCTGTACATTTATGAAAAACATGCTGTTAATTATCCCAGTAGTATCCAGCATGTCTCGCATGACTCATTCAGACACTTTTACATTATATTGAAGCCCACTGTCAATGACATTTCACTCAGATAAATGAGACAGAAAAAAGGAGCAGCTTCTGGTGTCTGTATTGATGTTTTCATTTGAAAAGTATGTAGTAGTAGTCCCACATCATTCATGCCATTAAGGGGCTGCACAAACAGGCTACGTTCTGAAGCTACATTAATGTTATACATTAATATTCAACTTAATGTCTAGAGGTCTTTAGAGGCTATTGCAGGATTTGTGACCCAAAATTAGAAGGGGAAAAGAAGGCATGCGAGATATCTGTGGCAGATATTTGTGAGAGAAGTGAACTAGCAACTAGACATTTGTTTGGGTTGAATCCCAAATCTAGTTATTCCTGAGTTGTTAACTGCTGGTACAGCTGCAGCTATATCAGGGGTTAAGTTTTTGGAGGTGATTACTGTAAACCAAAGTCTAGGAACTGGTAGGCAACCAACTGTTAAATAGAAATGCAAAATGTAAGATTAAAACTGCGAAAATGTGTAGAGTAAGAATGATACTGGGAACTGCCACAGCATCAACAGTCAAATACTGTCTGTTTATGTAAAGAGGAACAGTTCTCAGTTTGTAGCTTCGTCACTTAGTCGTCCATTTGATCTTTACTATTTAATTAACGACATTCCAGATTAGCTACTTGTCAGAACAGAACTTAATAACAAAGGTAAAATTTAATTAAATCATCACAAAATCATTTTGTCATGTTGTTCCAAGGAAATAAATACTGACACAAATAATGAAGTCTGTCAGAACTGTCCATTTTAATCACGTTTTCCTTTATTCTTTTATTAAAAAATAAAAGTAGCAAATATTTACTGTACAACTGGTGGCTAAACAAGTGAGTGACTTAAAGCCTTACACTCATCATGGTTCTTGTCCAGCACCACATGTCTGCAACATAAGGAACACCAGAAATTCAATAACAAGCAAACAAATAACCAACATGATTCTTCAATAGAACAAGGAAAATTGGGTCGGGTCTGATGACACTAGGCTACTTATAGGGCATATAAACATGGGCAATCGATTGTTCATCACTCTGAATTGTGTAATATGGAAAAAAAAATGCTAAAATAATGAAAACCTTGTTTAATGTACTTAACACAAAATCAAAACAAATCACAGTGCATTTTTTTCAATCAAAAGAAACACTCAAGGAAAGATGAAAATAAAAAACTACTACATTTAAAAATAAGCCAAAACTTGTTACACATTGAAAATTTCTGGTGAATTTCCCCATTTCTCACTTCTGACTGTAACGTCTTTCATACTGGCTGAAAAAAGGTAACACAGAGAGCTTTGGTTTTACAGACAATACAGTGTGCTTTTCTACCCATGCCTAAAAGGACTGTCCCCTATGTTTGTCAATTGGTCTCAAAGCAAATACTCGCTAAAAAGTGCTTCTCACTCGTTTGAACATAAATGATAATCCAAAGGGTCTAGTAACGGTGGGATTTTCCTGCAATGAAATATGTATCACAATAAACAACAGTTCTCTCAGAAATTCTCCCTGAAAATGCACCCCACCCTTCCAGTTGTGGAGTAGAACCTCACTGGGAATTGTGAGAATATCCAGTCAAACCCCTTAGATTGCACTCAAATTAAACAGAAGCGATATCAACAGATTCTAGCTTGATTTTGTTCTTTCATTCTTTCTCTCTCATTTTTTTTATGTTCCCAAAGATGGAACTGGGGATTGATATCATTTTTTACATCATCTGTGATTTTTTTCCCATAATTGTTGAGATAAATGTTTTTTCCCTTGCCTTCTGTAAAAATGTGTGGATTAAAAGTGTAGACACTTTTCAATCACTTTAATAAAACTACAGTTGATAATGACAGAAAATCACTTCAGACACACTACTGAATGACGTAAATATTTAAACACAAAGACTGAAGGATACATATTTTAATGATACATTGTATTATGTACATTTACTCTTCTACACTTGGTCATGTAGAAGCCCATTCAGTACCAGAAGTTAATAAATTAAATTAAGAATAATTTCATTATTTACCAAACCCTGCATACAAGTGAAAAATGATAATTAAAAATTTGGATTAATTTATAAACCAGAGTGAACTTGAGCCGTTTTCCAACAACAGGTAATAGCCACATTAAATTTACACAATTCTCTGTAGAAAACATCAAAGCAGATTTTTATTATTGTTTTTTGCTTGTTTTGATCTTGAAACCTTAAGTTAAAAACACCATTAAAATACAGTCACATTTTATACTCACTCCCATCCTTTTTTATTACATCACAATCTAAAAATATGGTAAAACACAACTTTCTACTGCCCCATTACAGTCTTTTTGAACAGTATCTTTGCTGGCTTAGACTGTGGCCCTTTTAGCTGGCAACAGTGACTATAGGGGTGGAAAATCATCACAGTATCAATCCCATTCTTACCCAGCAGCACCTTGTGGCTACACAACTTTGCTGGTGCCATGGCAATATAAGCCACGGACCCAGAGAGCAAATCTATGTAAAGTCCACCAGTGACACGACACCAATTTTGACCTCAAAGTCATATTTGGTGAATTCCCCTTCATGCCTGCATTTTCCTGATGCTGACCGCCACCTTTTTTCCCTCTAAAATAGACAGTGCATTCACAGGCAGTAGAACAGTCAACATCTGTTCCACACCACCACAAAGGATATTCTTCTTCTAGAAGAACTAAATAGTAGTTTTTGCACAGCAATAAAAAAAAATTGAGCTCCCAGTCTAAGTTGACCTGTTTTGGGATACCTTTATATGCTTTCACATATTTCTCAAATTCAGATAATCACTGTAGATTATACATCTTTCCTGGCTGGTGTTCGTCCTGTGGAAGTTAATTCCACCTGATGTTCTAAAGTCATCAGGCTGTGCTTTTATTGTGCGCTTCAGAGCTAAATATCAAAGTTTTGAGACACTGGTCACCGGGTTTCTACTAATCGCCTTTTCTAACCCCTCTATAGAGACAGAAATGTCTTTTTTATCTCCCTACCCAAAGGCATTTTGGTAGTTGTGTGTACTAAACATTGCTTTTAAGGAGTGATGACTTGCAGAGCAATACAGTTCAACATATAACTGTGAGGCAATCAAGACAATGACTGACATAAGACCCATTAAGTACCATTAGGATAGTGATGGCATGTTAAGACAAATGTCACAAAACTTGTTTTGGAATACAGCACACAGAACAATATTAATTACAAAAATCCTAAATATAAAGCATAATTAGGAGTGTTTTGAAAACAATGGTAACTTTCGCACCTTTACCCAGCTTTTGCCATTCTACACACAGATTTGTGTGTAAGCTTTTGCTTGGAATTTGGGACAAATATGTATAGATATAAGCTGGCATTTTTTAGAAATGTATTTAGCTTTGATGTAATGATAACTATAAATGCACGTACAACAGATCGGATTCCACACTTATGACTCAACATTTGCGATATAAATATACACATAATGAAGCAAAAACTCTTGAGGCAAAGAATCTGCTGTGGTTTCAGTAAAAGGAGAGTTTATATTAAATAAGGCAGAATTCACAGATTTCTACAACTAATACATACAGTTGATCTAGAATCAGTATAAAAAAAGCCCAACTGTCAGTAGTGTGTTTGGTCACCAACAGTTTCAGAAGAACATCCTGACAAAATTTAGGGCCTTGAAGACAATGGAAAAGTGCCACCTCTAGTGGAACAAGAAGTGCAAAGAGTTCCTCTTATGGAGGCTTCCAAAGCTATTCTTACAGATCTCCCAAAAAGTCTTTTTAATAAACAGTTGGTATATGTGTAGCTTGTGGCGCTGTCTAACAAGCTTGAGCTCGGCCTGTTACAAGGAGAAGTACACAAACATGAATATACCCAGCGAACAGACTACTATCAGCCCAAAGTTGAGTACAGTCTTGACTTTGGGGGACTCGTAAAGCATCTCCTTTACCACTCGTTCATCTTCTTCTGTGACTTTGGGAGTGGAAGCACCAGTCTGCTCCTTGTACCCACAGATCCAATCAAAGATGTGTAGACACATCCCCTTCTCCGTTTGTGCTATGAGCTCCACATGTCCGTTGCTGAAGCCTTCCAGAGGAGTGGATGTGTCCGTGCTGGGGGTCACAGGATCCTGGTCACAAGCGGAAGGCATAAGGAGTTTCATATCAGCCCCATCCAGACATCTCTCTTTCCGTACATCCAGAGGCAGATCTTTCTGGTGCACACCATTACCGTTGCAAGGGGCAGGAGTCTTACTGGTCAGCTTGTATGTCTCCTCTCTGTCACTTGATGGCAGTCTTCCCACATCACGGAGTCCCCAGACGGTGGTACGCTGGACCTTCTCTTCAGCAGGAGGGGAGGTGCAAAGGCTAACCACAACAGCCACAAGGCCAGAAATCCAGAAGAGGCTAGCGGCTATGTACATATAGTGAACATGTGTGATGAAGAGCGGTCGTTCGTCTGGCTGGTCACAGTGGGGCTTGCGATACACGAAACCCAGGATGAGACGCGTGGTACCCAACACAAAACCGGTCATGCCACCCCAGAATGCGCCGGTCTCATTGCAGCGCGTCCAGAAGACACCAAGCAGAAAGAGAGCAGCAATGGGTGGTGTTAGATATCCGGCCATTTCTTGGATGTACAGGTACATTTGTCCACCTTGCATCTCAATGATCACAGGCACCCAGGCAATGCTGATGGTCACCATGAAGATCACAAAGAGTCGGCCGACCACAACCAGTTCACGCGATGAAGCACACTTTCGCATCATCTTGTAGATGTCCAGGGTAAAGATGGTGCTGGCACTGTTGAAAATAGAGTCCAAGTCACTCATGAGGGCAGCGATCATAACAGCCATCATCAGTCCCCGCAATCCTACTGGCATCACGCTCATGACCAGTCGAGGGTAGGCAATGTTAGAACAGCCAGCCTGATTTCCACATACAGCCATACAGTGTTCTGGTCCGATACATGCCAGCTCATCTGCGAACATTATCCGGGAGATCATTCCTGGAATAACAATGATGAACAAGGGAAGAATCTTTAGTACTCCCGCCATAAGGGTGGAGCCCTTGGCATGAGCAATGTTCTTAGCAGCAAGTACTCTCTGCACTATAACCTGGTCTGCACACCAGTACCAAATGGACGCAGGTGTCTGACCTAACAGGAACCCTGGCCAAGGGATGTCCTCATCAAGGGGCTCTCGTAAGAGCTTGAGGGAGTCTGGCTTTGGGTGGATGTGACAGGAATTGGTGTAGGTAAAACTGTAGTTGTAGCTGGCGAGAATGGCAGTGACATTGGGGACAGCTTCCATGTATTTCTCCCGAACACCATCCAGTCCACCCATCTTGATCACGCTGATGACCGTGAGGCTCAAAGCACCACCAATCATGAGCACTGCCTGAAGAGTATCGGTGTAGATGACCGCCACTAGGCCTCCAGTTACTGTCAACAGTGCCGTCATTGCAATGAGCAGTATAATGGACAGATAAAGATTCCAGCCTAAGGACTCCTGAATGAAGAGAGCCCCTGCATACAAGTCCACAGAGAGTTTGGTAAAGATGTAGAGCAAAAGGGAGAGGCAGGCAAAATAAACCTTTAGCCGATGTCCACCATAGCGCTTGGAGAGGTACTCTGGCATGGTGTAGACTCCTGAGTGGATATACACTGGAATGAAGACCCATCCCAAGAGCTGAAGGAGAAGGAGGGCATTGAACTCCCAGGCACCTACAGCAAAGCCACTCGCTGCACCTGAGCCGGCCAGGCCAATGAAGTGTTCACTACCAATGTTGCTGACAAAGAGAGATGCTCCAATCACCACCCAGTTCATACTTCGGCCAGCCAGAAAGTAGCCACTTACAGTGCTGCGGTTGGCCTTCCACATGGAAAAAAAGCCAATTCCAAGCACAAGGACAAAATAAAGGACTACTACTGTAACATCTAATATCTCCATTGCGTTTGCCATCTTTAAACAAATTCACAAGACTGTAAAGTGTTTATTTAAACAAAGATGTAAGTTATGGCAAAAAAGAAAAGCAATTAATCCTTTGGTTTGCTGTCTTTCTGGAAGGAAACTGGTGCATCCACTATCTGTCAGGTGAATTTCTATTTGGTTTGTGCATTTAGGTTTAGATAAATCCAACGGTGCTCATGTGAAGCACAGCCAGGATTTTGGGAAAGTTCTTCAAGGTTAGAGTTTACATTCCTGCAAGACAGCAAAGAGAAAAAGAGAGAGAGAGAGAGAGAGAGAGAGAGACAGACACAGAGACAGAAAAAAGACAAAGGTGCATGCATTAAATCAGGTGTTATGTAATGGTGAGGACACATTTTCACATACAGTTATAAGCACTAAAGTCCACTGGGATTTTGTCTTATTTTAACAAAAAAATATCATCAGTTATTGTACTATATATACAAGCTTGCACACCCTAAAAATAACAAACTCATATTTGTAAATTCTTATCACACTAATTTATATTCATCCTCTAAAAATGTATATTTCCCAGCCTCAAAATAAAAAAAATGGAAATATGTCTTTGTGGATTCAGCAGAATTCTGAAAAGGAGTCTCTCCCCTCTCTTCAGAGCTCCTAAAAAATCCACTCCAGATGACTCCTGATTCCCAGATTACGCTCACTGGAGTACTAGGCCTTTTCCTTTGTCTGCATTAACAGTGTTTCCCTGCCTGGATTCTGGGCTGCAATTTCTGGTTTTTGACTCTGCTTCTTGCTACAGATTAACCCCTTTTGGATACACCCTCTTTTCCTGGTCCCCTGTCTTTGTATTTGTATTTGATTTCTATTTACCACTGTTACTCTGATCTGTTATTTGGATTTGTTTGAGGACTAAGATTCTCTGGGCATGATCTTTTGCCTGTCCCCGACTACTGCATACAACTTTGTTCTTACACTCTGCAAGTGTGTCTGCTTTTACATTACAGTAAAGTAATGGTTGGCTTGGCTTGAGTGATTTTTCACAATTTCAAATGTTTCAAACATGAGAGGGCGTGATCAAGCATGATAATAAAGTGTAAATAATTATCACCATCCCTGAGAATAAAGCTACAGTCACTCCTCTACATAAATCATTTACTCCTTAAGCCTTTTATGCATTATGTCCACTGGAGTGGGTAGCTAATTATAGGAAAATTAATTAGAAAAAAAGGACCATATAACGAGGGGTTAATATTTACCACAAAGAATGACAAAATGACCTATCTCCTCCCTTTTAGTCAGCTAAATGAAAGCGAAATGCTCGATAGTTGTCAGCGTTTTAGTTTAACTCATAATTACAATTATTAATATAAAATGCATACAATCATTTTATTATTGCACAATTACAATTAACCCCCTCCCCTATTTGATGCATAAGTTAGGACATATCTAGATGGTGGTCAAAGCCAATGTGCATGCATGCACAAATGCTGAAATTCAGTGCACACGTTAAGCAGCCCCTTCTCTTCCTTTCACTGCCCCGCCATCTCAAATCTCATGCACATACTAAGGTTGTAATTCCCTGCGAATCAAACATAAGCTTATTGCATAATACAACGTGCCTGCTTCTTAAGTGATTTCTGGTCTTTTTAGGTCATGCTCTCTTCAAAACTGCATTTTTAACCATTAGAATTGTGTATTAATGAGTAAATAGTTCAATTTTGATAAAAACCAGTAAATCCACTTTGTAATTCTGCAGTGTAAACTCTTTTTAATCTATAAAATCATGCCCGGTGATTAGTGAAGTACCATTTCCCTTTTTTACTTCTCTGTGTCATTTAGTGTAGGAATAAGAATGATCATAATACCACAATGATATGTTTACAAAGATAAAGTCAGGGAATCTACTGACACAGTCCAGTTTGACCTTTCATGAGAAACTGTATGTACTGTTGCCCTCTCTTGGTGGTTATGTTGTATGGCATAACATTCACTAAAACTGTAATTTATGTACAATATTCCCTGTCATACAAACTTCCAAACCCTTCCAACATATTTAATTAAAATAATCATGTCATGATGACTGATGACAAATATCACTTTCTGCGAGCTTCCGCTTACAAGTCTAGTACTTAACAATAACTTTTATCTCAGTCAATTAGTTCATAATGAGGTCATGTTGGAAATATGTCTCCTGTATATTAATCATTGAAAATGTGAACAAGGTGGGTTTTCCTATTATATCGTGCAGCAGTTGTTAAATGATGTGCGACTTTGCACGTCCTGCAAGGTGACTATTGTCCATGTGTGTATAACAATAACTATGCTGAAATGATAAAACGCAACCCTCATCTACAAAGTGACGGTCTCAGGCACTGGCAACTGCTTCAGAGAATCATTAAGGTTAGTAATACAACCTGACTGTGCTAATCCCCTTTACTGGGTTCTCCGTCAGTCCAAAAATCAGGAGGTGAGGAAGCCAGCCAACTATCTCCTTTTACACGCTGCCCTCTGCCCCCCGATGAACATCATGCTGGATCTTGTTGCCAATAGGACTGCGTGATATATTATTTCAGCATCAACATCGCAATAATGAAAGTAGGTGCAGTGTTAGGTAAAAATAATAATAATAATAATCAAACACGTAATGCTACACCTTTTTTGCTTCCGGATATGACAGGAAAATTCACCCAGTTCTCACTTCCCATGACAAAATCTCAAACAGAGATCTGCTTGATGTAACATCATTCACTTTTATTTAAGGATTCCTGAATTAAGTTCAAGAAATGATGCTTGGCACAGTTTTCGAGTTGAAGCTTATTTTTCACCTTTTATTTGACTTAAATTCGACCCAAGCCATTCTGGAACATTCCCTTCTTATCGAGCCAATAAATTAATTTAGATTCAAGATACAAGATCTCGAATCTTAAACAAGATCTTGTTTTACATCTCAATATATAGAAAATTGCTCAAAAAATATATACTTCATTTTCCGCAATGGTTCAACATATGCTCCGGTAACCCTTAGCAACAGAGCAAATGCCTCCCAAGCGGGTCAGACGGTGAGAAATGATAAGGACGTGAAAAATTAAGCGCTGCATCGGTACAGTTTAGGAATAAAATTAGCCCTAAATTAAAAAAAAAATGAATTCCTACCAAACTGGTAGTCAGCTTATATGTATATGGTGGTTATTTGGTGATTAGTTTGTAGTTTTCATACGGCGAAATCGACAAAAAGCTGTCAGTTTGAGAAACAGAGAAACTTCCTGTCACCGCGAGGAGAAAAGGGGCGTGGCCCTATTTTTAATACCATTTAAACACGTCAAAAGACCGACCAACGCGAGCGCGAGTTAAGCACGAACACAACAACGTGACCCAAGCGCGTGGAAATTTCCAGAATTTTCGGCGAAGCCTAGAATTCGGTCTCAACCTAGACGTTTTAGTGCAGACGTTTAAAACGTGGCCCGACGCCTCGACGTAGACGGGATACGGTGGCATTTCTACGGCGTGAGAGCGCGTCATCATTTTGCAAAAAGGTCCCGCCAAAATAATAACTAATAATTATTTCATAATGATGCTCAGCTGCATCCCATGAGTCCCTTATCCAGCATGCTCACCTTTTTTAAAAGACTACAGACGAGCACCTAATCTACATCTGTCCACTCCTTTTCATTCTACCACTCACGGCTTGTCAAACCAAATGTGAACGGCGTGGGCAAAGAAACTTACCGTTTTGTCCCTGACACGACTTAAAAGTGCACAATATCGCTATCTTAAGGCGCCAGTTGAATGAATTAACGATTCCGGAAGTGCCATGAAAACGAACGCTGAGCTCTATAGGAAGTTTCCTTTGGCCACGTCTTCCGATCAGCCGCTGGCTCTATAGGCATGACGAAAAACTCCACATATGAGTTACGCATCAGTTCAGCTACGACTGATATTGTTCTCACCTGCTTTTCTGCTCTCGTATTCCCCCTCTGATGGAAAAGGAGCAATAAAACTGCTTTTCTCGGGGTGCTCTTAAATCCTCGCGAATCTAATTTGTCCACGCCCATGTGGGGGGAGGCTTAGACGTCTCAGCGTTCTGCATCTGTGATAAACACGCCCATTATGTAAATAACAAGTAGCATCAATAACTACCTACATTTCAGAATATCTTTACTATTACATGTTGGTATTTGCGATATTATATAGGTATACAACATTGTCTTCTGACTTCACGTTAACTGTGGAAAACGCCAGAAACTTACCCTCATTTAATCAACAGGATAATCTTTCTTGCTAGTTGTTTCTTCTAATCCTTTTAGACGTTGTAGCCAATAAAAAAGACAATCTAGAATTTTGCGGCAGCTCACAACTTTTTAAAGGAATGTTCTTTGCCAAAAGTGATCTGACGCAAGATTAAATCTCAACAACACCTAATATTTCTAGGTGCTTGAAATGAAATGCATCAGCGTTGTTGCAGAGTTATTATTATTATTATTATTATTATTATTATTATTATTTTATATATATTATTATTATTATTATTATTATTACACATTCTGTGTATATTTGTTATATATGTTTGGAGTAAATGAATGAATGGGCGGCAAGTCAGAACTGAAATTTATGGCATACAAATAAGAGAAGAATAAGTCATTATCTGAACCTGCTTATCCTAACTGGGGTCAGTGGGGGAACCGAGCCATCCTGAGGAACAACCCTGGGCAGGCGCAACACACCGCAGGGCACACACACTCACACAATCACACACACATTCACACCTTACGGAGGCCAATTTAGAGTCACCAATTAACAGTGTAAGAAGTTACTTGCAAAGTGTAATATACTTACATTACTTGTTACTGGTATTCAAATGTAATCCGCTACCTTACAATATTACTGTCTCAGAATTGTAATCAAGCATGACTTCTGTAACTTTTCAGTTACTTTCAGCAAAAATAACTGCAAAGATATAACTTGACATTCTAATATGAGAAAAAAATATTCCAGATCATTCCCGAAGTTCAAGTGGCATGATGGCAGATCGTGTGAAACTTAGTTTCTGCTGCTTTGGCTGATCACTCTCGTCGCCCCTTTTCTTTCTCTTCTCACTCAGCTGAGCGTTTGTAAGGCAGCGCTTGAGGTGTTTTTTCAAATTGCTGGTGCTATTTCTCGACGTCGATAGTTCTTTAGGGTTTGGGCAAAGATTGCACTTGACTAAAACATTCTTTGGTCTTTACCCGCGATTTAACCCAAAGTAGCGCAAACTCCACCTCGGCGAAGTACTGTCTTCTGGCATCTCACCGGAGAAGTGTTCATGATGCACTGCAAGGGGCTCAGCTAACCACGAACAGGAAGGCAACTTTTAGATATTTCAGTCATATTTTATGCATAAATATTGACTCTTAGTCAAGCACTTAGTCAAACAAACTTCAACTAGATATGCATTTCAGATCAGATCAGAAACAGGCAGTTATTTTACATTCATTCAGCCGCATAAAAGAATGAATACGATATTATCTGGTGTTTCAAAAGTTTATTCATTTTTACAGGTAAATATGAAACCTTTTGCACTAAATCATTCTATTCTCATATTTAATGCAATGAGACGCTGAATTTAAAAAAAAATGTGAATTTATGAGATATGGGTTCAGGGAAACGCTTTCCTTCCTTAAAAAATGAAGAATCCTTTTCTAGATCGCTGAGTTGCACCAGCCATTACCTCCAAATCAATTTGGTCCTCTCGAACTCTAGGTCTCCCTTTCAGTAATTTCACCAAGGTAAACTACGCTTCCCACAATGCGTCGTCACAGCGCTCACAGAGTTTGCACAAGTCCTTCACGCATGCGCAGCTCCTTTGACCTACACAGTCGCAGGAGAAAATGGCAGCGCTTGGGCTCGGACAGCAGGTATGACATTCTGAATCATTGTGAATATTTTCAGGACCGATGTACACATTTGTGTTTTGTAACATATCACGCGTGTGCTGGTTAAAAGTGTGGAGAAAATTTCATCTGATCATTATATTTGGCTTTATAAACCAGACAGACGCGCGTCGGCCTGCCGGCGTGCAACGTTAACGCTACCGCACATCATCCTTTAATACGACAACTTCGCTGCATTATGCGCTATGCAGCCACCAACGGATTTTTTAACGCATTTGTTTACACACACTACTGACCGCGTATTTCGTGTCCATATCTTTACATCTGTGGCGTGATTACGGCCAATGCTAATGTGGCCACAGTGCGTGAGCAGCGAAGGTTAGCGGAGCTTAATGAGAACTTCGTTGTCATAACTGCAACAGCGTATGTGTATCGTTGCTATAAATTCTGCTGTTTATGTATTAAGGTCATCGGTTTCTTTTAACCTTGTTATATACTCTACAGATGCGACAGTTCAAAGCACGGCGGTGGGTCTGCCGGCCGCAAAGCTTATATGTAAATTAGGAGAAGTACTTTGTCCTGTACTGGTCTACACGATGTTGCTACTAAGACAAATGAGATAGAGGAGAGAGAGACCATTGTGAGGACGTCAGTGTAAAAGTCATCCGTCACCTGTTCACAGACTATTTCTGCAATTACATATACACAGGATTCCCCAGTTTTAATGAAAGTATTTTGTAACTATGAGCATGCGCCACAGTGCACCAAGCAACGAAAAGTGACTGGTGATTTGACCCATCTGTAGTTAGCAGGTGGCAGCTGATGACAGCGCCAGGAGGCACTTTCAGTGGTGGTTTTTGGTCGGTAGGGGGACTTGACCCAGCTTACCTTCTGATCACTGGGTGAACTCCCAATTCATTACGCTACCAATTGGCCCAATTGTTTTAAAAAATCATTCCAGAGCTTTTAAATGGTTAAAGTTTTGCATTTACGTCTCACACTTTGTATGTTTTTGTATTACAGCTATCCTTTTATTTCTTTTCCCTATTTATGTTCATCCTAATCTGTTTGTGTTCCTGCTTATTTTAGGAGCACTGTATAACTACTAAGGGTTATTTTTTTTTTGGTTTGTTTATTTTTTAGTTTCAAATATGTAATTATAACAATCAATTACATTGTAAACACAGGGAAAAAGGTTTAAAAAAGCAGAAGGAAGAAAAAAAACATGACAGTCTCTCATATGTCCCAGTAATTACAGGAGAAGAAGTTTATACTATTTAAATTTACCTCTTACTATTTAATACCTGTTATTTGATATATACCTACACGATACATACATAAACTAAATACAGCCCATTGTCCTTCCAAACCCAACAGTCCAACCACATTTTTACACTGGTCTATATAATTCTGTATAACACCCCTCTAAATCCTGGATACCTTGTAGAAAAATAATCTCTTCATATTTGGTTTTAAACCAAGTTATTTTGGGGCATTGTTTGAATTCCACACTAAAACTATTCCATATTTACACCACATATGGATATGGAACAACGTCTCTTAGTCTTTTGAAGCGGTGGTTCTTTAGTTTCAGTGTGCCCCTTGAATTATACCGCTTCTCAAAGCAAAAAAAAAATTCAGAATGGTTTCTGGCAAACTTTATTTTCTAACATTATACATGATCATTGATGTTTTGGAATTTCTAAGATCACACACAATTGTACTATTTTGTTTTTATATTAGGGTTAAATTTGCTTTTATTTATTAGCATATAGTTATACAAATGTTGCATATAGTGGAAGTTGTTTCTGTGACTTCAGCCCCACAAATGTAAAGTCAAAGCTTATACAGCCAGACATAGCTCTAGCTTTGACAGGATGCAAGTAAGACATATATAAACTGAAATATAAACTCAAAGTTTTAGTCTGAAATGCAAAATTTACAGAAGAAAAAAATACTTAACAGAGATCATTTGAACAAATGTTGCATCAAAGAAATCAAGTGAAAGACACATGTAAACTGGAATCTGAGTGCAGTTATATTAAGTTTATGTGCGTATGATGGCAATGACGGGCCAGTTGATTAGTGAGTAAGACAAAGTATAAAAGAAAGCACAGAGAGGACATATGCAAATTTAACCAGGATTTATTTTAAGAGCTATGTGAAGTGCAAAGTAGGAGTCCAATTTCATAACTATGTGTTTAGGACTCTGGCAGCAGGCAGCCTGTTGAGAGTTATAATTATTTTTGTGTGTCTGTATCTTTAGCCCCTATTCAGGTGTGTGTGTATATGGAGTGGAGGGCCGCAGAGCACTGCTTGTTCTCTGCTGCCAGCAAGGAAAAGTTTAGACAAGGTGGAGAGGAACTGGGTCAGGTGGTGGCTGTGAGTTCAGTTTATAAATTTCTTATTTTGCATGTTATGTGTGTGCTGTTTGTCTAACCTTATCCCTATTCTTTGTTTCAGAGTCTGATTAAGGAACCCGGCATGTCCAGTACAGTATGAACTCCTCACGCCAAGGCTTAAGCATCAAGCAGAAAAACAGTCAATGACGCTTTTGAACAAGGCCAGTTTTCTCCCATCACTATCAATCTCATCAGTGAGCACTTCCTCACCAAAGGACACTGCAGGAATTATTTGAAGCCATAATCCCGAGTATTGCTTTTAGAGCAGAATACGGCTTAAAATGTAAATAATTTTTTCATAATTGGTACTGTGGATAGTTTGAGAGGAACTCAGTGAAAGAAGCATGAATAAACCCCTTTAAATCCTAAGGTTTTACCTTTTTTCCTAAATGTCAATCATTCCTAATAATTGTCTCTGTAAAGAGTAATTAAGAGTTTGGATGCTTTGGTCTTGTGTGATTGTTGCTGTCATGTTCAGCGCCTCTGCAGACGACGGCTGATAACGCCGACCGACCCTGACCCCTCGATGTCATCTCCGGCCAGCAAAAATGATGAGTGCTCACAGGAGAAGTCACATGTTCATTACCACCGCCCAGGTTAGACTCTTACACCCTGAAACTACTCTTCCCTTCCAGTGGATATTTGTTCCTGTAAACTGCTCGCTTGACCTGTCTCATGCTGCCCTTTCATGTTGTCTTGTGATTACAGCCCTTGATGAGGCAAACCTGGCAGAGCTGAAGGTTGTTTCTCCCTAACGGTTCCCGAGCGAAGGAGAGACCATCAAGCTAGAGACTAAGGTGGGTTTTTGGGCCTGGCTGACACTCAGATTTCAGCCAAGATGCTTTTGACACACTCCAAAGCTCCATATATTTCATATTCTACAGATGAAAGTTCGCAGTTCTTCTTCAAAATTAATCAAAATCATGATACAATTGTCCTGGAAAACGATTCGATCTAACTTCAGTCTCTCCAGGAAAATGTGTATATTAAAATGTAGAATATTTTAATTAAATGTAAAAGTAAAAATTACTTGTGTTGGAAATTAATTTAACAATCATTTTATAGGGTTATATAAGATCATTTTAGTGTTCAAATTAGGGCGAGATGATTGATTTGACATAATCACACGGTCTTCAAAAGTTTGGGAATCACTTTATTTGCCCCTTCTCCACCTAAGCATGTCAGAATGTGTGTCTGCTAAGGGTGGGTACTGAAACCTGGTATCGAACAGGCCCCAAGGCTAAATTTATAAAGACTGGAGAGTATGGATAAGCTCTGAAGTTAACAGTATTGCTTTCTGTACGGGAGAAATTACTAAATCAGAATTTTTGTTTCTACGTAAAAGTAATCTTTCCCAGTTGATCTGAGCAGCTGCGTTACTGATGAAGACGTTAATCTAGAGCGCTCGGTAGCGCGCGCCAGCGTGATGCACAGGGAAACACTTGCATCGCCAGTAGCCACACGCACACAGACGCCATTATTCGTGCTTGATTCAGGAAGATATGAACATTCCTCCTGTTCTGCTTATGGTTGTATGTGATTTGTATACTGAGATCTGGAGGAGCTGACCCGATCAGCGAGAGTATGCACAAATTCATAGTTTAATAGTATTATAAGAATATAAACGTGACGCAATCACGATACTTTATCTAGAGTTTGTACGGGTGCTTGAATTACTTGAAGATGCTTGAATTTTAATATTGTGCTTTTAAGGTTTGGAAAATGCTTGAATTTTGGATAAATTGCTGGAAAATGCTTAAAATATATGTCAGGACGCAAGTGGTAGTCCTTCTAACCCAATAGATGACTTTATTACCGGAGAGAAGTAAATAAGTCGGAGTGTAACGAAACCGGCTGGCCCCTGGATGCAGGTTTTTGCCTGTGTACGTGAAAGCCGGTGTGCATCTGGTCTGTGTGACTCGCCTCTGGAGCACAGGGTGTCTGGACCGCGACCAACATGCTGGATGAGTTAAGGTGATACTAACTGCTAATTACATGCTAACGAGAAGCACTGTGTATGATATAATGCGTAGTAGTGTTAGGGATTGCTTGTCAGTTACGCAAGATCATTTATGGTGCAGCTTAACAACAAAGCCAGCACTTCTAAACGTAAACTGTAACATAAGTGGTTTCCCGCCACCAGAACTTATGTTAGTAGACGTAGGCCCAGCACATAGCTAGCCAATGAGTTACGGGTTTTCAGAATCAGCATGTTTCTCCTGATCTCCACTCACCCACAGTTTTCCAAGTTCCTCGGATTATTTTCTGTCGCGATCTTGGAGAACACAAGGTTGTCTATGACTTTGGTAGGTGTGATTAAAAGAATCATGTCTTTAATGTTTTATTAACATAAGTATAAGTAACACATCATAAAATTTAGACATCCCGGACCCTATAGTTGGCTGGCACTGAAACTGATCACATGTTTAGGGTCACTTTTATTTTATCAGTGGCAAACCCGCAAATCCGGTAGCTCAAGTGACAAACACTGAAAATCCCAGCACTAAGAGACGCTTTCATCTTGTGACAGTGCATGATCAAAGCAGAATCTGGTGTGTGTTCAATCTAATCCTGATGATGTATTGACAGATGCTGAACTCAAGTTGAGATCATCGATGCAGAAAAATATCTTGTGATCTCAGAATAATGAACTTGTTTTCTTGAGATTACAAGGAAAAAACAATAACTCAGGGGTCACAAGAAAATGAAAAAGGAAATCTAAAGTTGACGCTGGTTCTAAGTGAGACGCCCGTAAAATATTAAAATGTGTGTTAAAGCGATTAGTTGAAAGTTGTCTGTAGTGTTAAGTTTTAGGGATAAGTGCTTTACATTAACTCCCCCATAGTTACCAAGCAAGGCCTACTTACTAAATGTCGGAACATGACCTTATTACCTTCCAGCGGCCCCCAGTAACCGGTACTAGAAAAGTTTGAAAGAGGACTTTGAAAGTGCTTGAAAAGCACTTATTTATATGCTTTATTTTAATTCTAAAAAAGGTCTTTTTGAGTTTGAAAAGTTTTTTTGTTTAGGAATAATGTGCTAATGCTCAGCTTATAAGTTAAGAATGTTTAAAATAAGTACGGAAATGAGAAAATTTTCATTTTTTGTGTATTTGGAGGGTTGAATTGTTGATCAACTCTTGCTTATTTGTGTAATTGTTATCTGTAAATTTATCATTAGGATTAATCGAGGTATTAGAGGTGTGAACCTTCACCGGTCTCACGATTGAGGATTCGATACGAGCATCACGATGCATCCCATCAATTTTTCCACATTACTTCACATTGTTTTCAAATACAAATATAAGCAGACACGAAGCCCCGCTTTTATTTAACCTGAAAAGGTAAACAGAACAGACCATTACTAGAGGTGTGAACCTTCACTGATCTCACGATTTGATTCGATTCGATCGCGATTGTGACGATATTTTGATGCATCGCGATGCATGCCATCAATTTTTCTACATTACTTCACATTGCACGTAGATTGGGCATGGATCACAGACTGAATTTTTAGGCCACAGCAATGTCATTATGATACAATCCGGAGGTTTTCAGCTGGTTCTGTCTCGTGGACCACCACCAGACTAACTGTTGAGGGAGTATTTTTGTATTACTTTTAAATGTTTGCATTAAATTCATTATTCATAAAGATCAAAGTCAGTAAACTTTGTCATCTCTGCTATATTCTGTACAGATATACAGAGAGCATTCTAGACGACGCGGGTTCCAGCGCACAGTGCAACAAGAAACAAAAAGAACAAAATAGGGCAATAGGGCATATAGAACAAAAAGTATATAAATAGAATACAAAATAGAATTAACTAGAAATGGAGTATTAAATATAAACTGTAAACTTGTACTAGAAAATAAAGCAGAAAGAGACAATTTAGATGCAGTATTAACCTGCTGTGTGGAAATTGACTTTTACACTGTATGTGCAAAAGGTTAGTAACAGTTTCAATATGAAAAATTCTATATCCAGTCTATTAATAAAACAATATCGAAGTTTGTGCAAATATTATAACACCAGTGGAGAACTAGAGTCTCTGTAATACTTTTCAATGATTTGTGCAGATACAGTTAGTTAGAAGGTAACCCGTGATATGTACATTCAACGTTCAAAATATGCCCAAATCGTTGGAAATGTTTTTGAAAATACAAAAGGAATAATTTTTATGAAGTGATTTCAGTAGTAGAGGGGGGCTGCATGTCACAGACCACCTGCAGTGCCGCCGTAGATCGCTAGGGGGCAGCGTGGATCGCCGGGTTGAAAAACTCCTCCGGCATCGACACGACCACCATTGCATCAATGCAGAATCGCCCACATCTTTATAATTTATAATTTCAGCTATCGTTGCCGAAGAGGTCCTGCAAGTGCTCCATCAACCCGGGATTCAAATATCCCTTTGACTACTTTTTGTATCTTTGGTTTTTTAACTAACTAACTAAATAACTAACAACTCATCTTGAACTATTGCTTGTTGTACATTAAATGTTCGTGCACCCGGTCGCCCAGAGGAGGAAGGGGTCTCCGAGTCTTGGTTCCTCTCAAGGTTTCTTCCTACTAGAGGGAGTTTTTCCTTGCCATTGTCGCCTCAGGCTTGCTTGTTGGGGGGTTTAGGCCGGTTATATGTAAAGTGCTTTGTGACAATGACTGTTGTTAAGCGCTTATATAAATAAATTTGAATTGAATTAACAATTGACCTGTATCGTGATGGACGCTATGCGTATTCAGTTCAACACTACCTATCAAGTAATCAAAATAATCGCTAGATTAATCATTTAAAGAACAGTTGCTCTATATTATTTCAATGTATGTTTAATAATAAACATAAAGCTTTAGATGTGTGAAGGAACAAACATCTTCACCAGCTAGTTTAATTTTCTGTAGCGTTAAATCAAGTCCAACATGCTGCTGGTTGGATAAAATTTGAACTTGCTTTTCATCTCTTTTGCACTCCCATAGTGCTGATAATAAAACTCAGTGTTCTGTATTTTTTGCATCAAGAAGCTGCTCTGAGTGCATGTGTAGTCACTTTTTGTTCTAAAGGCCTTAATGATGGGGAAAAACTCATTCTAATGTCCTCTCTCTGCCAACAGTTCGATCCCCTCCATCCTCGGCATGATCAGCATTGGTGATAAGCATGTAGAGACATGTCCACCAAGTTCAAGATCCAGAAGCTCACCAAGTTGATCAAGGAAACATAAGTCCTGTGGACTGACCAGACCTCTTAGAGAAATAGGATGGATGAAGATACTACTACCCCACATCCAAATGATCGAATTCTTCTTCTGTTAATAATAAATATTCTGTAAGAGTTAACCATGTCAAGTTCCTTTTTCCACATCCGCAAAACATCTGCTTGCTCCAGTGTCTCTACAGTCAGAATAATTCATAATAAGAGTAATTAGGCACGATGCATCCGACATCATACCATTCCTCGCGGTAGTTACTCATTATGGGGAACAAAAATTCCCCGACACTCACTACCACATGGTAAATATGATGAAGATTCCTCATCGCCACGCGGAGGCAGTGTAAATGCCACAACACCTGCCAAATAAACTTCAAACGGTGCGGAGATAAAAAATGTCAACTGTCCGGAGGTACTTTAAAATAAATGATAATGACAGCAGCAAAGCAGACTAATATTTTAATATTTTATTTAATTGTTGCTTTTTTAATGTTTTGATACTCATAGAATAAATAAATGGATAAAAAAAAATATATCATTTAGATTTATAAAATAAATATAAGGTCTAAGTGTACTTTAATTTTTTATATTTTTGCTTTTGAAAGTGTTTTTTTAGTTTAAATCCATCAGATATCCCAACGATAGGTCAGGCTTATACAACAATTTTACAAACTCATGACAGCGGTTTGTATAAACGGGTGGCCAAACATGAACATCTAAAACACATGAAAAACGCATTGGCTAAAAGTATCATCTATAACAAAATAAAATTTGCAAATTTGCGTATTTCATTTTGTTTCTGCTTTTTTTCTTTTGTATGTCTTTTTGATTTGCAAGTTTATTTTTTATTTCGGCTTTGGCTTTTTCTTTTAAAAGTGTCTTTTTTTTTAACTTGCAGCCGCATTTTTATTTTGTTCCTGCTTTTTTCTTTTCGTATGTCTTTTTTTTAACTTGCAATGATTTCATTTGTTTCTGCTTTTGTTCTGTTTTGTCTCTAGGGCCACCGCATATTATTTCAGTGCTAATGTTCTGTCACTTAATTACGCCAAGTCAAGATCCAGTCTGCTGCAATGTAAAATTATCTATTACATCCTAGTATATAATACAAGCTAGGCAAAAGCAAAACTTAACAGAAATAAAAGCAACAAAAGTTTATTGCTGGCTGGGAAAAGATAAGTTTTAACTTTCGCCTGAACGCTTCTGAGGGTGGGGGTGCTGGCAGTACAGCAATGTCAATCATCTGTCTATATGTAAATTTCAGCAAAATTAGCAACACTGAAATGCAAAAAATGTTAGGCTTATCTTTATTCAAATCAAAATCAGATCCGTGAACGTGACCTGCCGCCAACAACCCATTGCAACCTGTGCTGTTTTGCTGTTGTTGATGTCGGACACGCTTTCGTCACCGGTATCGCTGTTGAATATTGCAGACGTTGCTTGTGCTGCTGGTAGGCTTGTAGTTGGAGGAAGGATTTCGGCTTTGCAAAAACCGTTCTGTACGCTTTCTGGTTTCACGTTGTTCCACGCCAAAATAACCCACTCGTTTGACTGTACGTCGCCTTCGTCGCAACACCTGTTATAATGGAGTGAATTAATGTCACTATAGAGTTGCAAAGCCTCAGGGGCGGCAAATGACGAGATGCCTTTACTTCAGATTGGCAATTCAGTAACGTCGCATAATAACATGGGCGGCGAGAGTTTTAAACATACAGTTGAGGCCAAAATTATTAGCCCCCCATGAACATTTTCCTAAACTTCTTCCCAATGTTTGCAGCATTGGTGAAACTTGATGTAATCAAACATTTACCAGTGCTGTTTAGTAGCTTTTGGTACATTTTGTAATATAAAATATATTTTAGGGCTTGCTTTTATATCAAATACAATAAAATGGGTGGTCAAAAATATTAGCCCCATGAATAAGTGTTTCTGAGCTAAACATTAACCTTCCTACAGTAATTAACCGGGCCAGTTTTGGTAGTCCACACCCAGTAAATAGTTGGCTTCCTAACAACACTCTGCAGTCAATTGGCTTTAACAACATTCAATCAGCATAAAGACTCATGAACTGGGCACCTGAACACATGAGAGGGAATACTGTTACCCACCATGCCAAAGACAAAGGAAATCAGTCTGGAGCTCAGAAAGAAGATAGTAGAGGCTCATGATATGTAAAAGTGCCACTGCCATTTCCAAGTGTTCACAGTGTTCTAGAACTGCTGTACGTTGCATCACTGCCAAGTACAAGGAGACAAATGCTGTAAGAAACAAACCTGGCTGTGGTCGTGGCTGGGTCTTCCAACAAGACAATGACCCAAAGCATACATCGAAATTAGTCCAACAGTTCCTCAAGGATACCAAAACCAAGATCCAGGAGGGTTCGTGACAGAGCCCAGACCTCAATCCTATTGAGAATCTGTATGGGTGCTCAAAGGAATGTCCGCAGCTCGAAAACCACAGTGCAATTTGGACTAGCTAGAAGACCTCTCACAACCTAGTAAAGAACTACTCTAAGAGATTGTCAAATGGCTAAGCACTATTGACTATTAATGGCCAGGGCCATAATTTTGATGTCTCATTTTTGGGCTCTTCTTGTTTCCAACTCGGGGTGTATCAATAAAATATCCTAATCAAACTTAGTGGACATTGTTTTTTTTATAGTGTATTTGTTTCAAAAATAACAAACACGTGTTGTTAATGGTCATTTTCATGAAGAAATCAAGAGTGTTGTCTAATTTCATAAGGGGCTAATAATTTTGGCCTCAACTGCAAATGAGTATTTTCTGTGGCTTATAGTGCGAGGTGGCTTATCGTTGGGGAAATACTGTACTTGATATTGGTTTTTAAAAAAAATCTTTTAAAATCCTAATATTATTGTCATTGTTATTAATAACAGACTCATTTTTATAGAAACATTGTGCACTACTTTTAGGAGCACAAGATGTTTGTGTTCAGCCAATTAATAAAATGTATTGTGCTTATGTCATGTTTGGATAAAATCTCACCTCAACTTCTTCCCTATGATCATCAGACTTTTACTACTGTCAGAGGACTGTTATTAGATTGTGGCAAATGGTTTGTAAAAATGAATTCAAAACTGCTTATTAGGCACTGCATCTGCTGGTCATACACATCAGTGGTACAAACACATCAGTGGTACAAACAGTTCAGGTGTGTCCTATTGTTTATGTTCACTGAGATAAAGGCAAGAATGCAGGTCAAATGTATATTAAGTCCAGGCACAAAGTGTTTCACGTCAAGCCAGGCTTATTCTAACTCTTATGAAGACCTCTCACTGCTCCACTGTTCTACAAGACTACAAGCCCAAACTGATAGCAGCCCAAATCTAACAAAGCCACGCAATCCAAGCAGCCGAAGTTGTGTGACAGTTGTATTCATTTAATTTGCACGACAAAGAGTGTATATATTTTTCGCTTATTGGTGGGTACATTGCTTAACAAGTATAATTTAGACTTATTTGGATGGCCAGTTGTATTCGTTAAGGTGCAATAAATATCAAAAGTTCAAACATCTATCGTGTTTGTCTTTACTATTATAAACATATTAATGAGAATATCTACACAATATATTATATTTTAATAGTTGTCTTGGTTCGACATTGTCTCACACAACAACATTAAAAATAGTATAGATTAGTACAATCTATTCATTCATTAAACATTTTTACTATTCAGTTTTTATTATAAATAACTGGGGAATACACAGTTGAATTGCAGGTGGTCCGCGGCTACGCAATCCAGTTTTTACTACATTTATAGTGTTTTGTGCATCTTTATGAATTAATTATAAAGATCATTTTAATAATAATTTATGCAAATATACACACAATAATAGACATCAGTGTCTTTTCTACAGTCAGAATAATTCACATAATAAGAGTAATTAGGAATTCTGTTTGAGGTTGTTTGTATTTAATAAATAAACACTGTGTAATTACTTAGGAGCACAAGATGTTTGTTTTTGTGTTCAGCCAATTACTAAATGTATTGTACAGTGTCATGTTTGGAAAAACTTCACCAACTTCCCTTATGATCATCAGACTCTTTATTTACTGTAGGGCTGTTATCAGATTGTGGCAAAACGGTTTGTAAAAAATGAATTCAAAAACTGCTTATCAGGCACTCCATCTGCTGGTCATACACATCAGTGGTAAATAAACTGTTCCTAGTGTGTCTCTATTTCTTGGCGGTTAGAGTCAAGAAAAAACTCTTGCTTCAACAAATTTTCCTTAAGTCATTTGGATATAATTTACCAGAGCTAAGGATCTGTAAGTTTGAAACAGTTAAGTCATCAGTCTAATATATATATTTTTCTTAGCAGATGCACTCCACAGTATGGGTCCAAACATTGTAAAAAATAGTTACTTCTTCCCAATAGAGCTAGTAATTTGGTTAAAATCTCTTATTTCAATAGAGATTTAAATATTTTTTATGCAGCTCTTAAGTTATTTTAAACAAAGTACAGATTTAATGTAGTCTAATACTAACCTGGTTAGCACACACAATTATCTTATTAGTACTAGGTGCTAACTTCAGTGTTACAAGTTTTGATTTAAATGGAATTTGATACACTCCTTTTGTGTGAAACTGATAAGTGATGACTTACTGGCTATACATGTGTAAAATTTAAATGTTGGTTATCCAGAGTTACAAGGGCGTTTCACACACACACACACACACACACACACACACACACACAAATCCACTAAGAGACAGAGACACACGAAAGTAACGATTTTAACCCAGAAAATTTATAGTATAATAGAAACATTACTACCACGGGCACACTCAGAGTGCTTAGTCTGAGTGTGGTCCCTGGGTCAGAATCAGTTGAACACCCTGACAGCTGAACAATTAGTAAAAATGGTAACCAGTTACGGGAGTAATGCTGTAACTCAGTTACTAACTCAGATACTTTTTAGAGGAATAACTAGAACTATAACTAATGGATCTTTTGAAGCAATACGCCCCAAACTGGTTATAAGGGGTGTTGGTGGCTCAGTGGTAGACTCGCCTTGGACCGAAGAGGTTGTGGGACCAATCCCGACCTCTGTGGCTACTTCAACATTGGGTCCTGAGCGAGATCCTTAACCCTAAATTGTGTCTCAGGAACTGTCCCTGAAATTAGGAAATGTGTCGCCTGGATAAGAGCCGCTCACAATGCTGTAAATGTTATATGTAGTGACAGGGCTGGCCTGCTTCCTCTTCAGGGACCTTTAAGTAGAATTTTATTTGGGGCCCTCTGTGCCAAATTAATATATGACTAATTATTGTCAACTTTATTATTCGCAGACACATTATAAATCTAACACACCCAATATAAATTTTATTTTTTAGCTGTGTTGCTTACATCATACCACAATGTTTTTACCCTTGTTATGATCTTTAATTGTAACAGCAGCAAACCCATTATGAGTAGTCAGGTACACTTGCACCCTTAACATTCAAAAGTCTTGCAGCACCAGTTGGCATACTTAATGTATGTACTGGGAAAAGTGGCAAAATAAACTAGTAGACAATGTTTTGTATGGCTATTATACCTAACTGTGCATGCATCCTACAGCAGCCAGTTAAAAATAATGTTGTAATGTTTGTTTATGTGAAGAATAATGGATTTTATTACTAATATGATATCAACTGAAATATTAAACATATATAAATTTAAAAATAAAAATAAAAAACGATGTAATTATGTAATTTGGGGCCCCTGTAATACGGGCCCTGCTGTTGCTTAGTTCGCTTATGCCTTGGGCCGGCTCTGTAGTGACGAGGACAGCAATACAAATATGCAGCGTACACTCACAAAGCGGTAACTGTAGTATCGCGAGAGGTCTCACGTTAGGTCTCTATGATTCGTTGTATTCCTTTGCGGGGATCCCAATAATAAAACTGCATAACTTAACAATATACTGTAATATACCCAGTCTCTTTACAGTATGTTTACAACTGTAAAGTCGTGGGAGGACGAGGGGCCAAATAAAAGAAATGAAAGGAATAAATGAAAAGCCGCTACCTCTTTGGGGCAACTAATCTAATATTAAATTATGTCTGTCCTAAAATTTAAAACAACTCTGAGATAAACACGTCATACACATCATTTAATAATTTGTATTAACATATGGGATTTGTTAATAAGGCCCCAGTAACGGCCTTCCACTCTGCGCCTTTCCGCCGCAGTAATGTGACAGCTCCGTGTGAATTTTGTAAACAGAACATCCTGGAACATACCAACTACCGGGTGGAACTCACAAACACACTCGGGCATACAGACGGATTGCATGTATTCCGGTCAGTTTGACAGATTTTTTAATATTTTTAAACAATTTAAAGAATAACTTGATCGTTAAATAACGACGTTTAATTCAATATATTAAAAACGTTAATCAATATGTAAAATCGCATCCCCTCTAAGTTGGCTAATTGAGTCGTCCCTTCCGCCACCCATCAGGAAGTGTGTGCAGTTTCATCCTTAAAATCAGCTGAGTGCGGATTCCATCTCAGCTCATTCTGCTCTGCCGTTTAATTGCTGACCAGTGCGTTGTTGAAGCCCGAGCATATGTTTCTTCGTGGACGTTTTCCCCCAGCGTTTTTTTTTTAAAAACAAACATTTAGAAGATTTTAAGCTTGCGAGGCCTGATCGATCGCTCCAACGTCAATCTTCTGTTTGCCCTGCGGTGGGTGAGTCATTCTGTTTAACATCCCAAATAACGATTAAAGTGATTTAAGTGTTATTCTAATTGTATTAGAATTGCCACACGTGATCATTGTAGTTAAAACACGCTGGAGCAGTGGTTTTAAATAAATACATCTTATAAACCAATAATCGTCTTTGAAATTCAGTTGGCCTTAGCCCACCATAATGATATTGGAGTCACCTAATGATTAATATAATGGCGCCAGAGTGGGATAGTCGTCTGTTGCACCAAATTAGAATAGACTGCAAAAGGAATAAGACGATTTGACTTAAGGTCCAGAGGTTCTTGAGAATAAAATGTTCTACGTATGTTTGCATGTAATCTGTTTATATGCAGATTGTGTTTTCTTCATTGGGTTCTATTTCTAGCAAACGCAGCATGATCCTCAGTGTGAGACATTTTGTCTTGATCAGCTCTTAAACAGCTCTAATTCATCACTGATCATTGTAACAACACTGATAACACATTACAACAGCACTGCTTGCCAGACTACAGTAACACTGATCTCTAATGCAACACTGATGCTTGCCAGACTACAGTAACACTGTTCACTAATTGCAACAGTGATGCTTACCACACTACATAAACACTGTTTGCTAATTGCAGCACTGATGCTTACCAGATTGCTATACTACCATTCCACCCTTTAATATACTATGACCGCACCAATTGCCACACTGCAACAGCACTGGTCATCATGCTACATCAAAAGCACTGGTCACTGTATCATTACAGATCACTATACTATGACTGCATTGGTCAAAAATTAGATTACATTTTTTTGGAAATGCTGCATGCTGATGTTTCAGTAATTTCTTATAAAGCTACTGTGCTGTGAAACATACTATGTTGAAGTATGTGCATCTTTCCTGCAAATGTATGCACACACACACACACACAGTTTAGATCAAATCAGATCAACTTTTTGCACACACACTGTCATACACGCTATCCTTACTACGACATGAAAAATGCAGGCCGTTGGTGTGGACTGTGTTTGCATGTGCTACATATTCATGCCTTTGCATATCATTTTAACCCATCTGACTAAACCATGCAAACTGCCTTAGTGTTACTGATTTCATCTAAATGAACTGTATCCCATGCTCCCATCCTGTGTATTTATTTGCCTCCTAGGTCTGTTGGTATTTTGAGTTGTAATGAGCGGTTGTTAGAATATGTTGCTTTGCTCTTTGTAACAAATCTATGACAAAAAGGACATGTAAAGATCAGTACAGAATATACAGTTTGGAAGACACTTTCCAGAGAAAACCAATACCAAAGCTTCACTTCCTATTGGTATTTTAAATAGTTATAGGTGATAGAAATAACTAAAAAATAAATAGTTATTTTGATAACATTTCGCGCCTCTCAACCTCCATAAGAGAGAAACAATTATGAATTGAAATAGAAAAGATGGACTAAAAGGCCTGAGTGTTTTTATAAGCTGAGACTGCATTTGGGTTTGGCAAATGTGCTGCAGTATCATGCAAGAAGTGTGTGGTGTGTGTGTGTGTGTGTGTATATACTGACATCACATGTCCCTGTTTGCTTAGTGTCTTTCTTTAACACTCATGGTATTTGGCCTGTTCACAAGTTAATGGTAATGATTACCTCGGACCTGCATCTCTCTCTCTTTGTCCCTCCCTCACTTATGTTTTTTATTCGATTTTGTTATTTGTATAACAAATAATTTTTGATAGTAAATCAAGAAGAAAGTTTATGCTTTTTATACATTATGTACAGTAACGTTAGACCACAGACTTAATTAAAATTTTTGTGCTTATTCATTCCAAGCTGAAATCCCCCATCAATATTGTTCATATTGATTTTTGTCACGATGCATATTTGCTGATGTTGTGTTGAGCTTGTATTGGTGTGAAGTGAGTGTTGTGTAATGAAGATCATGATGCCAGCACGTGTATTTTGAGTCTGAGCTCACAGCAAATCCTCTAAAATCCCTAGATATGCATTTAGAGCAGATACAGAGCCTCTCTCTCTCTCTCTCTCTCTCTCTCTCTCTCCTTATCTTTCCATGCACATCTTCCTCATTGCTTTCAGGACTGCCATCTGAGCAGATGGTCCCATTTCAAAGCAAATATTAATCTTTGCAGTTCCCCATCCTATGTCTGTGTGTTTAGGGTGTAAGGCAGACGATTACTTCATTGTTCATTGTGGTGTTTTTTTTTGTTTTTTTTTAATGTATAATGTATTCATTTATATTTATGTATTATGACATATTTACATATTTTTGGAATGTCACACCTTATAGTTTAAGTGACCAAAAAAGAGAGAGCCACTGTCTAGTTTGTCCTTCAGTAGATCATCACTTCTGTAGTCAGTGTGTATTAAGGAAGACATTTAAATATGCCTTTAAACTAATTTTCATGTTTTGAGTTTGAGTGGTTAGCGCAGCCACCTCATAGTGAGAAGGTCCTATGTTCGAGCCTGGGATTGGCCGTAGCGCCTTCCTTTCTGTGTGGAGTTTGCATACTCTTGCCGTATTCACGTGGGTTTCCTCCGGGTGCTCCGGTTTCCTACCACAGTCCAAAAGCATGCAGTATAGGTTAATTGGCAACTCTAAATTGGCTCTGTAAGGTGTGTCATTGTGTGTGTGTGTGCCATGTGGTTTGTTGGCACCTGCCCAGGGTTGGTCCCCGCCTTACTCCAGTAGTTCCCAGGATTGGCTCTGGTCCCCTGCGACCCCAGTTGGGATTAAGCGGTTCAGATTATGAATGAATGAATGAGTTCACTCAAAACATCTGTCTGTTAACCAAACGTTTTTAGAGAATGCTTTTTTGCTAGCTATGCTAACAATCAGTATCACTGCTAACAATCCTAATAGCAATCAAAAATATAGAAGTATGTAGAGTATCCTGTTTAAATTTGCAACATCCAGATATTACTTGACCACAAAGAAATTCCATGTAAATGAGGTTTTCAAACTATTCTATGAATTTACCAGTATTTGACTTTGTGTTTGACTCATTTAGTCAAGTAGGCATTTTAGTACACTTTTATTTCAGTGTCAGCTGTTTTACTTTTTAACACATAATTGATCTTTTTCTCTCTCTCTATCTAGTACAATGCTGAGTGCACTCAGGCAAAACTGAGGCATGATGGATCCTGAGGAGGCAGAACTCCAGAATGACTACCGTTACCGCAGTTATGCGGCAGTCATCGAGAAGGCCCTGCGCAACTTCGAGTCTTCTAGCGAGTGGGCTGACCTCATCTCCTCACTTGGGAAACTCAATAAGGTAACGTCATGATTTGTTGTGTCAGGTGTTCTATGGTTGGGGAAAATCTGAGTCTCTGCATTGGGTCGCTAGAATCAGATTTGAGAAATTTTGGCCTAGTAGTAGAATGCTCGGACATACTAGCCATCTCTGGAAAAGCCTTCAGCCTTCAACGCGGTCTACCATCAGATCCTCCTGGATACTCTCACCAACCTTGGGATTTTAGGTACAGCCTGGCAATGGCTTGCATCCTACCTTCAGGTGGCATGCAAGGTTCCCAGTCTGCCCCATGAAAACTGACTGCTGACGTTCTTCAGGACTCAGTCGTTTCACCCGTGGCGTCTCTTACCACTGTTATGCAGATGACAGTCAATTTATTTTCTCCTTTCCACCTGATGACCAACAGGTTTCAGCCCAAATGTCAGACTGCCTGGCTGACATTTCTCCTTAGATGACACTTAAACACTTGCCTTCAAGACCAAGAATAGAACTGTGCCTCTTTACTTATCAGCACTGATCAAGCAACATGTCATATCTTATCCTCTTGCTGCTCGTCTCGAACCACTGATACTCATAAGAAAAGGAAGACATGCATCAAGACTCTGTGCTCTGCAATTAGTCAATTCAGTTCACTCTTTATTACAATATCTAAAATTTCTAAAATAAATGAAATGAAAAGTCAAAATTTAACAGTGAGGTTTGGCAGGTTTCTTATGCACAGTTTTGACCACATTCAGACTCATTACCACATTAAACCATATTTGAACATTATTAGGTTTTAATAAAATATATTTCACTATAACTTAGCACATTTTTGCTTCAGTCAAATTGAGATTTCCACATGACTCTTGTACACCTGTGTTAATGTAGAAGCTTTGAGTTATTTTATGGTAATTCTCTCAGTCACAGTGCTTTGAGGAAGACTCTATATTCAAGACTTTATTTGAGACTCTTTATTTATCACATGAATAATTATACAATTACAATATGCTGAGAAATGTGTCCTGAACCACTCTTTCTTGACTGTGCAACTGTAGAAAAAAACAAACCCCAAAAAAAGTTAAATGTAGAACAAGGAATACAAGTTAAAAAGATAAAATTAGATAAATATGAAAAAATATAAGAAAACTATAAATTTATTTAAATGTTAATCTTTTAAGTATAAGCTCTGAGTATAATACAAAATGAGCAGATTTGTAGATGTGCAATGGCAAGTTATTAGTTATGGAGGTAAAGTGCATTGTGCAGTCTCAGCACAACAGTTTTAGCAGTGTAGAACCCGTATAACAGTGTAGCAGCCTGAACAGTGCGACTAATAAATACTGATTGCATTGACTGGTCCCTTACCAAAATTTTAGGCTTCTGGCGAACACTTTCCATTAACCTTTCACATATTCATATTTTCACATACAGACTTGGGGTGAACTTCTAGCAAACTTAGTGTACCTGGCAAATTTGTCACCAAAAGTTCACTACAAGTTTGTCAGCTAGCGGCAGTTTGTCATTGTTGCCGGAACATTGCTGCAAGTTTGCCACTAGTGGATGACATTGGCAAACTTGTGGCAACATATTCTGGCAAACTTCACTGTTCGCTCCAAATTAATCACAGGTTTGCTGCAAATTTGCCACAAACATTTTGTTTCAGTAAGTGAAATGCTAATATAGCTAAAAGTGAAAGAAAGTGGGACACAAAGCAGTCATTGCTTGCTCAGAAGTGCTAACATAACTAACAATAAATTATGCCATTGGGGCAAGCAACGTGACTGAAGTAGATTTGTATTTTTAAAAAATGCTAGTGTGACATACAGTATATACGTGATATACTGTCAGAAATGCAACATTATTAAGACTAACTGCTGGTAAACCAAGCAGCATGTCTGGAGTAGCATTATTACAAATGAGGCATGCTAACAATGCTACTAACGTCTTTGGTTTTGATTCATTGTTAGTCGCCAAAGAATTTTGTAGCATAGCCGTGTGTTTCAATTTTGCAGGTTTCATTTATTGTTTGCTAAATTTGCATTTTGGGCCGTTAACCTGTCTCTTTAAACGGGAAGTGTATTGAAGAAGCTGAGTTATCAAAGCAGGAACTAATGCAAACAAAGCTTTCAATTTTATTACAGTATTTTTACTAAAACATGGCCTTAAAAGGGGAAACTAGCTTTTTGAAGAGGAATGTCAGGTGTCCCTGTACTCTTGTACCATTCAGTGAGGGAACAATGTGAGCTTTCTTTCCTGAGCGCTTTGGTGTGGTTCATTTTACAGCCCTCTTGCAGGAGGAAGTTTGCTTAGGTCACAGCTCATTTGCAGACCGTTTGGTATGGTGTCTTCACACCACTTACGCCAAGTGCAAAAAATAAAAGGAAGTTTTTCCACTTCCCTACAATTACGATAGATGTACATTACATGACTGGAAACACAAACTGAAATGTCTTTATTCTGAGGTTTTCTCACAAATATACAAAAACACAAACCGACTGCTGATTGACTTTCTTGTTTGTTCAGTGAAGCAACACGGATGTGACCTAGAATCCTTTCATAGTAATAGTGTGTGGTCGGTCATTTTCTATTTGCTCGTGTCATTGTTAGAACAGTTTTGTAAGGATTTTAATTCCCATGTATTGGACCTGAATGGTCAGCGTTCATGTTTACATGTAAATGTGTCCAGGGTATCCTGGTCTGAATGTGTGTTTATTCTTGCTATCTGTTCCGTTCCTGGTTCTATCTCAGGCTCTCCAGAGTAACCTGAAGTACTCTCTGCTGCCAAGACGCCTGATCATCGGGAAGCGACTGGCTCAGTGCCTGCACCCCGCCCTGCCCAGCGGTGTCCATCTTAAAGCGCTGGAGACCTATGAGGTCATCTTTAAAATCATCGGCACAAAATGGCTGGCCAAGGACCTCTTTATCTACAGGTTGTTGTTATTGTAGTTTAGATGAGTGTGGCTCTTTGTGACTTCGGACTTCAGCACGCCAAGCTTTTCTGTCTGAATTACTGAATGAGTCTCAGATTCTTGTGAAAGGTAGAATTGTGAATTATCATATTGCATATTTGTGGTGCCTGTCCATGGAAAAAATAACTCACAACTTAAGTTAATGACATCCATAATTTTTTAATTCCATATTTAACACAAGACTTTGATTTTGATTTCCCATAATACAGCAAATGAAAAAGACATCACTGCCAACATGCAATCGCGGTAGTTCTCAGTGAGACCACCAGTTGTAGATGTTTCCTGAGATGTTCTGTAGGATTAAGATCAGGGCTCATAGGGCTCACCCGTTTAAGAATAGGCCAGTGTTTTGTATCAGCCATGCTTGACTGCTTTTAGCTGTGTGTTTCAGATCGTTAACTTGTTGGAAGACACATGACCTGTGACTGAGGCTGAGCCTTCTTGATCTTAAACTAGAAAATTTTCTATTGTTAAAAATATATATTGCTGCTTAGATTTTTCAACATTTTGATTACTTTTTGGTTTATTATTGTTTGGATTGCTTGTATGTCAAGTTTACTGTGTTCCTTTTTGGAATTCTTTTGTCTGGTCTTTTCACCTGCATGTGTTCAGGTAAATTACACCGCTGTAACACCAATCTTGTTGTGTGTATGCAGCTCAGGGCTCTTCCCCTTACTGGGCCATGCAGCAATGTCTGTGAAGCCGACTTTGCTGACCTTATATGAGCGATACTTCCTCCCCCTGCAGAGAGCTCTGCTGCCTAGCCTGCAGGCCTTCATCATGGGCCTTCTGCCCGGCCTGGAGGAAGGCCTGGAGGTGTACGATAGGTACGTGATCAAAAAAGTTTTGTATTCTTGATTAAAATTACTTGCCCTCTCTCACGCTCTCTTTGTTCATCTCTGTCCACACACACTATCACTCCCTCTCTTTCTCCACCTGTCTACTTTTTTTGGACATATTTTCTCTCTCTCATTCACACTCTCTTCTCCTTCTCTCTCTTTCTCCCCCTCTCTCTGACTTCCTCCTTCTCTCTCTCTCTGTCTCATATCCCCCACCACTCCCGCTTACGCTCTACCTGTCACCCTCACTTCCCCAGGACGGATGCTCTGCTGTTGAGGTTGTCTGTGCTAGTTGGTCAGCCTGTGTTCTATGAGGCTCTGTGGGGCTCGGTGCTGGTATGCCCCCTGGTGCGGCTCCCGGCTTCCCTCTTCGTTGTCACACACTTCGACCGCATGGCCACCAGCTGTGAGCAGAAATACATGCTGGGGACCGACAAAGGAGTAGCTGTGAGTGTTTGTGTGGCCTCGTTATTTAAACTTCCATTTCCCAGTCATGGTGCAGAGTGTGTTGGAGCACTAGGGGAAATACAACTGCATCGCAGGACTAGTTTAACTCATAGAGACATTTACTGTACTGACACATTAACTGTTATCAAATTAGCTGTTTGTTAGAGTTTGGATATGATGAGATATGGTTCTACCATAGAGTAAAAAAAAAAGTCTAATAAAATATTTCACACTGATTGTCTGTATTGACATCCAGGAACAATAGTATACACTGTGCTGCTTATGTCTGTGGCTTAATCTTTCTCTTTGTCGTTCTCTCTCTCTGTAGGTAAAGGCGATCTGTCTCTCTCTGCAAGACTCTAATGTGCTGGTCCAGAGAAACATGCTGGAGATTTTGCTCTACTTCTTTCCCTTTGCAACTTCTTTGGTAACTCTCTCACTTCGTTCTCCTCTACTGCTCTCACTTTATCCTTACCTCCTTATCTCTTCTTGTCTCCATCTGACTATCTCTGGGTCCCCGCATCTGTCCTTCACCTCATACCTCTACCTTTCTCTTAATTTCAGCCTTTGTCTTTCATCACTCCTCCACCCATCCATCCATTTATTTTTCTCGTTTTCATCCCTTTCTCTGTCAATTACTTCTGCTTTCTCCGTATGTTTCTCCATATGTCCCAACCTATTTCTTTTAGTCTTTCTCTCACAGGTCCCTTCTATCCATCCAGTTTTCTCTCTCCATTTTTACTATGTGCCTTTCCCTCCAACTCCCTCTCAACGTCTCTGTTGTTATTCAGCTCTGCCCAACTTATGTTAAAATGTTATGTTAAAAGCTTTCATTTATTTTTAGTCAAAGTAGTATGTCTGTTTAACCTTGAATGCTGTAATTGTACACCACCGTCGTTGGATCACTGCTGTTCCTGCAGGATGCTGAGAGGAGCACCGTCCCATTGAAGCAGGAGGAGATGACCACGGTAGTGTCGGCCGCCGCTCTCACCCTTCTCAGAAGGGACATGTCTCTGAACCGCCGCCTCTACGCCTGGCTACTAGGTACTGCACTCCATCTGTTCATGCTGTAAAACCTTGTAAAAAGTGTTTCTTAGTTGATAGAGCTCTACCTTTTCACTGGTCTTTTTAGATATATAAAATAGAATTATTTTCAGTTTTTGCATTGAGATGCACCTTAAAAATTAAATGTTCCACAGGTCTTAATGCTTTTGCACATGTATTACTGTTATATATTTTACCTTTAAACTTAAGTGGTGCACTTGACTGCCAAGACCATGTCCAATTATTTCACAAAACTAGAGAAATATTCTCTTTTGCACAAGATTGCTTTGTTTTTTTCTGGATGCTGTATGGGGAAAATGTTGCAGTAATATTTTACACTGGGGTAAAAAGAAGTCTGGAAAACTGCTGTAAAGGTTGACATGATTGGCTCAAATGGAACTAAATGCTTTTGTAAAAATTAATTAGGTCTGAATGTTCCTACAGTCTATTTTTCCCTGCTTAGTTTTATTGTAAAGTTAGCAGAATCCTTGTATGAGATGTTAAACTCTTAAATGTTGAACAGAATAATGGGAATAAAAGGAGCAAATGATCATTTAACCTGCTGTGGATGGTACCTGTACTAACGTGTGTGTATGTGTGTGTGTGTGTCAGGCCTAGACATTAAAGGAGGCATGGTGGAGCCAGACACAAGCCTGTATAACACAGTGGAAGAACACACAGAGTACTACTTCAATACACACTCCAGAGAGATCCTGGTGAAGGTAGTCTTCTCTCTCTCTCTCATATCAAGAATAGGATTTGAATATCCTCATCACACAAACTTTATTGCTTTATTCTTCTGGTCCCTGTTATACACTCACACAACTTTGTAACTTGCTCTGTGCAGGCGCTGGTGAATGTGCTCCAGCAGAAAGACATAGAGAAAGACCCCAATAATGTGATGGACTACCTCCGACCATTCCGCATCATGATCAGTCTCCTGGACAAACCAGAGATTGGTAACACAGTTATCTATAGGAATCCCTCTTCTTAATTCTTATGTAATAAAAATATGTTGTTATTATATGCAACTTTCTCAGATGAGGTACGAAAACTAATTTGGCCTAATTGTTAAGCTCTGTACCAAGTTAAGCATCAGTTCTCACACCAACCCCTCCGTAAAGCATTTATTTACAGCAGTGTGCACTTGAGAGGGCCAATGATAAAGAAGTTTGAGAAATCTAAAAGTTATATAAATGTTCCTGAAGTTGTTGAACAATTGGTAGCACTCAGAATTGTCGTTCCATTCCTGACTCATGCTCAGGTTCAGATCTCAAAATTCTTTATTGCCTATATATTGCTAACTTAATGATGTTTGTGGTTTGGTGGCGATCAATAAGTTGAATACAGCAGGACACTATATATTAAAATATACATAGAAAAGAACACGCAGAGTCTAGACATAATCTAGCCCGTATTAATTAACACCACAAGCAGTGCAAAAAAAAATGCACATACTCCATTAACACCATTCCATGGCTGAATAAGGTCCACTAGGCACTGAGATGCTTTTTGAGTCTCTTAAAAATGGCCTGTTCTCAGCCATAACCTCTTGTTGTACTGATTCGGCCTGATATGCCAAAAATGTAAAAAAAAACGTATGCATAAACTGACACAAATGTATTTCCTGTAGTGTGAACCGAACATCATTCTAACCTGGCCGTGTAAATCCACTCTATTCTCTCTTCTCGTGAATCAAAGAGTTTATTTTTCAGCTTTCTCTCTTTCTCTCCCCCTTTCTCTCACACACAAACACCTTCTCTTCCTCAGGGCCTCTGCTCCTGTCTGACGTGCTGCTGGAAGTGATCAGGGCCTTCTACAGCTACTGTAGAGAGATGCTGGGAGAAGACTCTCTTAACTCCAGCCTCACCGGCAACCAACTCACCAGGTCAGGTCCAGATACAGAGTGCAAACAAGCCAACGAATGACTGATAGGAAAAATGATGCTCACTCTCATATCTGTTCTGTGCATATGGACAGTGGATAGTAGAAGTTATAGCACATAAGCCTTTGTTGAATGTGATCATATATCGTTATTACTCATTACTGTATATTGTTTTATGCAGTAAGGTCAGAGAGAACAAAAATGCTTCAGAGATCATTAAGACGGTGAACGTGTTGGTGGGGGCAATTAGCAGTGAATACCTGTGGGACTACATGACCAAACGCTTCCTGAGCAGTCTCAGGTACACACACACATGCACACATTTGTTCTTGGTGGTTTCGCCAGATTTATTACAACTTCATGTACAGTTTATGTTAGCCTACTATGTAAATACATACTTTTAAGCTTGATTTTGCTATACATGCCTGTAACTCCCTTTCAAGCATGTACAGACGCAAGTGGTTTCCTTTGATGGGTTTAATGAAGTATTCATGTCCAAAAGTCTAACACCTCCGCAAACCGAGAAAACTAGCACTACACAGTATCACAGGTCACATTAACGATTAGCTCACACATTACAGTAGAAAGATTCACAACAAATGTAAATACAGACCTCGTTGGGAACTCTTCTGTAAGTCTTCTTAGCTTTACTTCTTTAACCTCATTAATCCTTATAGCGTTCATAACTTAGCCTTCAAAATAACGTAGGTTTCAAAATAAAAGTACCTTTGTCTTACAAAGTGAAGTCATGTAGAAATACGAAATATAACCAAGATCAATTCTGATCGTTTTCTAAATGTTTTTTACACACATATAGTGAAATATGCAACTAATATAATTGCAATAGTTACGATACCTATCCATTAAATCCAAGCCCTGAAAACCCTACATTCATTTACCTACACTCGTTTACATAAATTATTTTTGTATTATAAAAAACCCCATATATATATGTATATATATATTTTTTTTTTTTAATGCAAAAGCTTGGAAAATGCTTTGGTTAAGATCGATTTCTTCCCTATAACAAAAATGCTTACCTATCATCTGGTTCTCATATTTGTACCAATGGAGTATATGCATAAAATGTCACAAACACTACACTGTGATGCATGTAATGTAAATGTTTATTATGTGAATGTTACTTTAAATGTAAATGAATAAACGCTGTGGCTCCTTTGGTGTGTTAAGTGAGGAAGGGACCATGGAGTCAAAATCTTGGAGTCCAGCACCTTCTGTGACTGAACTCTCCACGCTCATCATCTTCCTGCTGGATGTCATTCCTTTAGTAAGTCTAACCCTAAACCGTACATTTTAACCTTACCATAAACAGATCGAAACTTTAAGCTCAGTAGCTGACAGTTATTTGCAATAAAAATGACTCTGTTTGTAAGAAATGTATCCATTTGAATACGGCTTAAAAGTAAAAGTATTGGATTACTCCAGTTTTTACCTGAGTAAAGATATTCGCAGTACATCAGTACAATGGTTAAACATTAGCAATATTGATAATACTCAGTCCAGGTACTTAAAGTATACACTTAAGAACAGTAATGAAGTATTTACTTAAGTACACCATTGACATTTTTCATTCATAGGAGCTTTATACTGAGATCCAAACTCAGTACCTGCCCCAGATGCTGGCCAACATGCTGCGATCCCTGCGTGATCACATGACCTCGCTCAGCCTTTCAGAGGTAACACAGGCACTAAGGGCATGTTTTAAGGTGCTCAGTAAGATCCAGATGCCTGTGACTTACATGGACATGGAGGCGGAGTCGCAGACACAGGATGCAGTTAAAACCCAGGTAGGAGGGGATATTTTTAAAGCTAACCGTTCATTTTCTGTCCCATCTATAGTCCTCGATGGCCCTTTTTGAAATGTTTCTTCCATTTATAGCATGGAGACATACCTGAAGAAGCCAGCCCCAACACCAACGAAAGACCTCCTGGACAGGAAGCGGCAGCGAACGGACTGGCCGCCGAGGAGGCGGGGCCTGAACAGGCTGCATTCCCGCCGCTGCGTTCCGAGGACAGTGGCCTGGGCTTGAGCGCCTCCCCATCTGAGCAGCAGCTCCTTCTCGGCCACGGCTCTTCCTCCTCAAACCGCTCTTCCGGGGTGTGCAGTGACTCCGAGGGTGTCTGGAGGAAAGGAGGGAGTGTGGAAAATATGTCTAAATGTGTCCAAGGCATACTGGCATGCATCATCACAAGGTACGCCGTCCACAGACACAACCACATCTTTCAGCACATGATCATTTTTAGAGAAATATAAGTTAATTTGGAGATTGATTTACATCCTTTCGTTCATAAAGTATGAGCCACTTGTAACAAAAATCTATGGATGTCTGTCCACTAAAGGGGCATGAAAGTAGGGCCGGGCGATATGGCATAAAAATAATATCGCGATATTTTTAAGCTATATCACGATACACGATATATCTCAACACCTTTAAATTTCCTCTAAATCACGGTATAAATGATAAATTCGGCCTGATGTTGCATAAAATGACACCAATATAATGAATTTAGCCAAAGTTTACCATAGTAAATGCTTTTATTTTAAACCAAAGTATAATATAGCAAACTTTATACTTTATATTGGGGACAGACAAGTGGGCAAGGGGAGCCGTTGATTGCGTGCTTATTAAATGTGTAAGCGCTAACTATTAAATTATAATTATAAGGTCGATAAACTATAACTTGCGTTTAACCCACCTGCCGCTGTTCCTCTTCCTCCGTCATCTTTGGTTTTTCTATAAACTTTCTGCAGCGTGCAGTCAATCACAAAACCAGGAGCCATCGGCCAGTAGGATTCGCAGGCAGAACCTTCCTATACCCCGCCCCCAAACTGCCAAAACCCGCCCCTTTCAAACCGCGCGCGTAGAAATCTCACTCGAGCAAAAAAGCCGCTCGTCGGTAATCTACTTTGCGCACGAGGACATTTAACACATCGACAGTTAACGCAGTTTGCACGCAATATTATCACAACCGCGCAGTGGATTCTTAATGTTGTGCTCTCGAGTTCCACATTTGCGCTCGCGACTTTGAAATTTACGCCCACAGAATTTTTGCGGCAAGTCATTTTGCGCGCTCTAGTTTTGGCATTGATGTGACGCCATAGGTGGGGTGCGAAACATGAAAACGGTACAAAACGCACATGCGCTAGGGGTTTTCTGGATGGGCGGGGGAGCGAGCTGTCTGCTTTGACGGGGCAGGAAAGCACAACTGGAAAGCGAAGTACATGCTGTCTGTTTAACAATAAAGTTAGGATTTATACTCGATGGTCACGATGTAGTCATTTAGTACATCGCACATGGACCAAGCCCAGATACATCGACTATATTCGATATATCGCCCACCCCTACATGAAAGAGTGAAATGTATGAAGGGATGTGCATGACAGCGTTAAATTTCCTGCTGGAGAAGGGGTGGTGGTAAAACCGTAAAGGTGGTTGCTTCGTCTACAAGGACGAACATCAGTCTCAATTGCAATGCGTGTGGTTTATTGTTTTTTAGCCATTTTTCTTTACAAACCGGTCCCTACCAGCTTTTATTCTGTGTTAACTACATTCTTTCATTTCGCAAAGAAAGTTGCGGTTAAGATCTAAACCCGCTCTTCTTCCACAGGCACCTGCTGGTGGTAATAGACCCCAAGGAGAAGGGACAGGAGGAAGGCGCCCCAACAGACCCAGGTGCCTCTCTGCGGAGCAGGAAGCGATCTCCGGCCAGCCGGCAGGGCAGCAGGGACCTGGGGCTGATCAAGGACAGGCTTGCCGAGTTCTTCACCCCTAGCAAGCTCCGAGCGCAACACCAGGACGGGGTCGAGGGCACTGGAGGTTCCAGGCCTGTTGGTCTGGAGTGGACAGCGGGCTTCCAGCCACGAGGGAAAGCAGAAATCAGCGAGTCATGCCGACAGGCCTTTACAGCTGCCTGTCACCTGCTGCTGGAGTGCACTACGTTCCCTGTTTACTACACGGAGGAGGAGAGCCAGGAACTGCACAGCAGCATGTTTAAGAGCAAATCAGGTATGCGAATGGCCTCTGGGTTCAGTACATGTTCCCGTTATCAAGTACTCAAGCAAAAAAGCTAGTTAGCAGACCCAGGCCTAGTAAAACTGTCCACTGCAGGAGCTAAACTAATTTAATTCATTCATTTTTATGTTGTTTATCAAACAATCTTAATTTCCTGTTTGCAATTTTCCTGGAACAACTTGGGGGTTGAGAACATTGCTCAAGACTCCAACTACTCAAACTATTGTGCTACCACCCGCCAAAAATGAGTCATTAGTTTGCATGAAACAAATGAGTCCATGGATTACCAATTAGAGGAAGGTGAAGGAACAGCTTCAAGGATCAAGCACTTATCACTATTGGAATACAGCAGCAAAAGCAGGCCACATGTCTGTCAGCTAGGAACAAGAACCAGCACCCAACCTACTCTTGGTTCTGGAAAGTTCTCATTCTTGATAGTTTATGTTTTCAAATGAACGTTAATATTAAAACTTAGTTTCCCAGACAACACTAAGTTCTTATTTACTGCTAGTTAGCTGTCGTAGTCCTCAATTTAATCATTTTTATTTATATTTACTTCTCATTTAAGCTTGTGGGGTTTCTAGGTTGGGTATCACGGTGCTTAACGCCATTGCCTCACAGCAAGAAGGTCCTGGGTTCGATCCCCAGGTTGGATGTCAGCTCAAAAGCTCGTAGCTCGTTTTTTAATCTCACTCTGCTTCTCCAATCTTTTCTTTACTGGGATTATAATTAATTAAATATAATAGTAAATATTTGTAAATAATGAATTGTTTCTGTGATCACAGCCAAAACAAACGATTGTCCAGTAATTTTTGAAAATAAATTCTAATTTTAACTGGGGCAGTTGGTGGCGTAACGGTAGAGTGTTCGTCCTGTGATCAGAAGGTCACAGGTTCGAATCCAGGGCCGGTAAAGTTACCACTGATATCTCTTTTCCACTACACTGGTGCTGGTGCCGGGTGCCGGTTCTGGTGCTCGGCCGGTGCTGAACTAAGAAACCAGCCGGGAACCAGCCCGCATTTACACTGACCAGGGAGCTCAGCGGGAGCCGCATGATAATACGTCACAGGTCACGCCCACTAAACGAACGGTTGTTCGTACGAAGCCTGCAACTTTTAGTTTTTCCTTTATTTCTTCATATGCCTTCGATTTTTATGTGCACCTTCTAATTTCTGTTGAATCTGGACGTCCATATTGCTAAAAGAGCTTTAATTTCTTCCGCGTGCCACGTTACCGGACTTTAACTCTCCGCCATTTTCTCTTCCAACGCTACCTATCACTCCGCCCACCTCTTGTGACGTCACGGGTTCTTGGTTCTAGACCAGCAAAGTTTAGGGGCCGGTTCTGTGGAAAAGCGCGGAACCGGCACGGGAACCAGAGCAGTGGAAAAGGAGCTACAGGTACTCATAAGCAAGGTACCGTCCCCAAGCACTGCTCCCCGGGCGCTTGTTAGCTGCCCACTGCTCCTTCACGGATGGGTTAAATGCACATTTCGTTGTGGTGCGCTGTGTGTTGTGCTGTGTTCACAATGACAAATAATCACTCACTTTAACTGAAAAATAGCTTTTTGTTTGAAATTCGAAATCCTTAAATGCTAACCAGAATCTGAAATGAAAGCATTTCTCATTTTTCAGATGATGAACAGAATTTGAATGGTGAAGAAACACTGATTGATTGTGTGTTTATCCATGCAGGCGATGAGGAAAGCACCCTTCCTGAATGGCTGAGGTCCTTAATGACATTATGCTGCATTTCTAAAGACTACCAGGTACATCAGAATGGCGACGAGTAGACCATATTTGAGTGAACTTCACTAAGACAGGGTCTTGATGATTTTCTTGCTCTTGCAGGTCCAACATGTGGCTATATCCTCCCTCCTGGAGCTGATAAACCACTCACAGTCTCTAGCACTGGTTATCCAGGACAAGAACCAGCGCTATAAGAGTTCAGAGGCCAACCCGCTGAGTGGACAGCTACAGATGGTCACCCTACCACCTGTCTTCCCTGCTCTGCTTAAAACGATGGAACTACGCACCGACTTTTATCAGGTTAGCTTCCTGCAGCCAACATGAAAATCTGAACCTCCCAGCTTGTGCCTGTCTGATACCATTGCCACATGCCGTTGATCCTCAGTGTCTTTGTGGTCTGATTATTCCTGCCTCCCAAATTTCAGTTGGACCCCATGTGGGGATAAGCATTCAGTATAGTGACCCCTAGTGACACCTCATATTTTCCCTTTTTTGCCCAATGTTTGACTGTATTTTCCAGAGTTATTTTCAAGTGTACTTGTGGATATATTTTAAAAACCCGTGGCTATATGTTAGGAATTTATGCTTATGGTTATTTATTCCAAGTGCTTTTTGGGAGGTAAAAGCCAACTGATTCTTAACCTTTTGGAAACCTAAAGCTAATGCCATAATGGATACGAATGGGACTAAAAAGCCATAGTCGTTGGCGTCATCACACCAACCCAGATAAAGCTAATCCTATTCGGATGTGACGAAAAATATAAAGTAATGTGCCTTTATGTAACAAAACATAGTATAAAATTTCAAACTACAGTAGGTAGTGTAAAAAAAATTCACCATGTGGGTTTCACTTAAGCTGTTGCGATAACTACTAGTAAATGAAAGTGAAAGTGAGTGATTATCATTGTGAACACAGCACACAGTTTACCCCAACGGGGAGCAGTGCCTGGGACGGTACCTTGCTCATGAGTACCTCAGTGGTAACTGTAAATACAGAGCTATACAAAAGTTTGGGCACCCCTCCGAGGTTGCATGATAATTATCTCTGCCTTCATAAGAGAAGATCACAGCAAGACGTGTTTCTTTTTTTCTAGAGATATATAGACAAGGGGATGTTTATCAGACCAAAATTCTCAATGTAGCATTATTGAGTTGTATGAAATAAAATAAAGTTTGAAAAATTGGATGTGCAAAAGTTTGGGCACCCTCTCACTTGCATTACTTTGAAGACCTGCAGTCATTTAATACTGACAGTTTACGGCACTAAATTGCTTTGATTAGCTCATTAGACCTTAAACTACAAAGACAGCTGCAACCAATAAAAAAATGGTTTAACATATATAAATTGCTAGTGGTACTTGTCCTTGGTTTCCTCCTTTGAAGCTTTGAACCTTTGAAGAACTCTCTACTGACTTAAAAACTAAGATAATGCATTTTTATGAATTAGGAGAAGGGTATAAAAGATCATCACAAAGGTTTGGACTGTCTGTGTCAACAATCAGAAATGTAGGTAGGAAATGGAAGGCTACAGGAACAGTCCTTGTGAAGAAAAGATGTCGTAGGCCAAGAAAAATATCTCAAAGGGACAGGCGAAGACTGGTTAGAACTGTCACAGACAAACCAGAGATCACCTCCAGAGAGCTACAACAACATCTGGCTGCTGATGGTGTCATTGTACATTGTTCCACAATCCAGCGCACTTTGCACCAGGAACAGCTCAGTGGAAGGGTGACGCGCAAAAAGAAGAGCCGCATGAGGTATGCAAAAGAGCATCTGGACAAGCCAGAAATATTCTGGAAAAAAATACTGTGGGCAGATGAGATACATAGCATTCCAGGAGAAGAACTTGCTGCCAACAGTAAAATTTGGTGGAGAGTCCATCATGTTATGGGGCTGTGTGGCTAGCACAGGTACTGGAAACCTTGTTAAAGTTGAGGGCCGCATGGATTCCACCCAATATCAGCAGATTCTTGAAAAGAATGTTCTAGAGTCAGTCACAAAGTTGAAGTTACGCCAGCGTTGGATGTTTCAGCACGACAGTGATCCAAAGCACCGCTCAAAATCTACTAAGGAATTTGTGCAGAGGTACAAGTACAATGTTCTTGAATGGCCATCCCAGACCTGAACATCACTGAAAATGTATGGACTGAGTTGAAGCAGGCTGTCCATGCCCGGAAGCCATCGAACCTGACTGAACTGGAGGCATTTTATATGGAAGAATGGTCCAAAATACCACCAGCCAGAATTCAGGGACTTGTGAGTGGTTATAGGAGGCGTCTACAGGCTGTTATTTCAGCAAAAGGAGGCTCTACGAAATATTAATGGGATTATTCCTTTGGGGTGCCCAAATTTATGCACCTGCCTATTTTTGTTTAAATGAGCATTACATTGTTTCTGTTGGCCCGATAAAAAGTTTTTCACTACTGAATTGTTGCTGTTTCCATAAGTTATCAAATATGTTAAAATTAAGTTGCTGCCTCTCAAGCTTAGCAAGTTATGAATTTTATGAATGTTATTTTTATCAGGGGTGGCCAAACTTTTGCATAGCACTGTAAATCAAATAAATAAAATTGAGCAAATGTAATCGCTTATTTTAAGATTGAACATTAATGGGGCATCATGAGCTTCTTATTAGCGGTAGCGTTATCTATCGGCAGCGTAAATCCAATGGCTGATTGTCCACTCATTTCGACACCGTGCACTAAAGAGTGAATTGATTAATGAGTGATGCCTCACTATTAGATACATAAGACTGTAGAAACCTCTCCCTCCCTCCCCTTCTCTCACTTCCTTAGAGAGTGGCTCAGGTTCTGTGGGTTCAGTTGGACACCGAGCGCAGAGAACATCACATCTCCTGTGTGGAGCTTTTTTACCGGCTACACTGTTTGGCTCCGTCCGCCTCCATCTGTGAGGACATCATCTGCATGGCTTTGCTCAGCAGAGACAAGGTGCAGTGCGACGTGCCTAAATGTTGTGGCACCAAGCCACCTGTTGGTGACTGACTGTTTATGTTTGGTTGTAAGTGATGTACGTAGGTGACCCTTGTTTCAGAAGTTTGTCCATTAGACTGTCAGCAACGGTTTTTGGTATTTTGCCGAACCGCTCTGTACGCCCTGTTCGGTTCGATACTCCCAGGTAAACTGCGATAGTTCGGTATGCCCGACATTAAACTTTAATTTTTAAAACACGGTCACTGTGCACGCATTCTCAGGGATTAAAGTTTTTCTTCGCTGTGATGTATTTCCGTCAATCGAACTCATTCATTCACCCATTGTCCGAACCGCTTATTCCCAACTGGGTTCGCCGGGCTTCTACTCACAGTACAACCATTTATTGATTTTCTGTAGGGTTTTTTTCCGGAAGCATGTCCACCGCGTTATTTTGATGTGGCGCTGAGTTGCGTGAACAGAGGGATTGTGGGAAATGTAGTTCTCTCCCAGAAAGGCCAAAAGCAGCTCATTTTATAGGCCAAAGCGAGTCCAAATTGGCTCAGAATTAGCCAAAACTTTAGTATTTTATTCATTTTTCTCCATTCTGTAATGTGAGAGCTTGTCCACACGACAGTGATTTAAGGTCAATCCCAAAAAGTTTTTTTAAAAAGGTTTTGGCCTTTCGTACACATGACACCGGTGTTAAACAGGTTACAGAGTAGAAAAATCTCAAAATGGCGCCCTCACATTGTCGTATAGATGGGCAAAACACCACTTTTTAAAAATGTTCTCAGGTCAGAAGTTCATTAGCACTATTTCAACAAAACCTCATAATCCAGTATCAACTAGACGACCAGTGGAGACGCATAAACAATTACAAGCCAGATATTGGCGTGGCATACGAATCTCACCGTTTTAACCCAGTTTTCCCGTTTCCATCTGGCAAAAGAAAAATGCCACAATTGTTGTCGTGTGGACATAGTAATCAATAAGAAAAAAACAATTACTCAGAAAATGCATTATTTGTTGTCAAATAATTCATTCATTTTATTATATTTAATATTGCCTGTTTTTGTAAGTATGACGTGTTCCATTTTTATAATAAATTTTGTGGTTTGACTTCATCTGTGCCTGTGAAAGTGTGAGTAGCGATACCTTGTTCATTTAAAATAGAAAAGACAAAGAACCTATTGGATATTAGAGCTAAGATAACGTTAATATACCGTAACTACCGCCCAAAAACCGTGATGCGTACCAAACTGTGGGCACACTGAACCGTTGCGTCCCTAGACCTGACCTAGTCATTGTTGGGCCAGTTTTTGATTTCATTTCAGTATAACAGAAAAAATCAGCTAAAAGCCAACGTGATTTGATCTTATTATATGGAAATTAAGTATCAAAAATAAGTATCACGAACAATGGCCCTAGAACACTTGAACACGTCTCTTTCTGTTCAAAGTGTCAGTATTTTCAGAATATCTCCTGTTTTGTCAAAAAATGTTTCTCAAAACAGTGGGTAATGTTCATATTTTTGCATTTCTTTCATGTACAGCTAACCTTTTCCATTTATGATTAAAAAATAATATAGAATAATATAAAAATAGATCTTGTATTATTTCTTTTCAGTTTCCTGATTTTTTTTTTTTTTTTTTTTTTTTCTTTCCAGATATTATTAAATAACTTTAGTGACTTGATATAATTTATCATTTTAACCAATCAGAAAAAGCCTTTTTAATTAAAAATGTCCAAATAAGAAATCAGGCTAATTCGGAATTGAGGTTAAATGTAGTCAGTAGAAATACCTTTGTAAGATGGTCATATTGTGTGTTTTGTATTTGATTTACAGGTTGTGCGTCTAGAGGCTCTCCACAGGTTCTCTATTTTGTGGCACCTGACACGTGAGGTCCAGGCCAACCGCAGCACTTCTCTCAACCGCTCCTTTGACAGGTCAGACGACCCCACTCATCACAGTCTGAAGCTCTAATGCATTACCTGAACCTCAGTCGTTTGATTTCCATCTCTCTCTCTCTCTCTCTCTCTCTCTATCTGTCTGTCCCTCCCCCGTCAGGTCTCTGTTTGTAGTTTTAGACAGTCTGAACAGTCAGGACGGCAGCGTCAGTGCAGCGGGGCAGAGCTGGCTGGTGCGGGCTCTCTCTCTCCACGATGTGGCGCGCATCCTCGAGCCCGTTCTGCTCTTACTGCTGGACCCCAAAACCCAGAGGACCAACATTCAGAGTGTCAAGCACAACCTCTCCATCGGTGTGTTACCAAAAGCAAAACAGGTGTCGGTGTTTGTGCTTTTACGCCGACCAAGAGCCGGCTTCGTTCCAATTCACAAACTCAGCATTCAAACCACAAAGAACTGGTTAATAGCAGCAACCTTTTGACAACCAGAAGTGCCTTCCTGAAGTGTGAACCTTGCCACAGAACTGGTTTTTAGCTGGTGTAAAAGACCGAGTCGAAACTATTTCATGCACTGTGTCCAAGACACCAGTGTGAGAACTATTTTTGAATCCTAAAAACAAAAGTAATTCATTAAAACGTTAATGAGAACACACTCGTAATTGTTGTGCAGTTGATTATAACTAGGGCTGCCACTAACGATTATTTTGTTAATCGATTATCTGCCGATTATTTTTTCCGATTAATCGGAAAATCCGATTAAACTGTCTGTTTCTATATCTATTTGGAAAAAAATATATTTTCTGATTAATTAAAAGGAAGAAATATTGAAGTTTTGGCCATTTTTTTAAAGCCAATTTGGACTCATTTTGGCCTGTAACTCATTTTTTGACTCATTTCTGAGAGAGAACTACATTTTTGCGCAAGACGGCGTTCCACATCAGAGTCGCGTCACAACAACGTGGACACACGTCAGAATAATCACTGAATATATCAAGTACATGGCTGTATTGTGAGTAGAACGCTGGTTGTTTTTGTTATTTATCAGCTAAAAACGAGTTTTGTCTGTAATAAATGGGAAGATTTGACTGAACTGGAACGTTTTAGTGAACGACTTCCCCGTGAGAGTCGCACGCGTTAACAAACAGCGTGTGTGTTTACATCGCGAAAAATGTCATCCATGTGTTTCTACGCGATTACTTCGGTTTTTGTGACGGCAAGACACGGCACTGGTTCTCGTCTCCTTCTTATTCTTTTACGGCGGTCGGCGTCCAGCTTAATGCTGCTTTACTGCCACTGCGGCTTTGGTCGGCTTACTGCCCGCATGTTAGGGGGTAACCGCTGTACGTATGTGGATAATAACATAGACCCAACTAATCGATTATTACATAAGTTGCCGACTATCTTAATAATCAGTTTAATCGATTAGTTGCTGCAGCCGACTGCGCGAGTGAATTGTGCAATTTTCTCTCTCTCTTTAAATGATGTTGATGTCACTGAACAACACGAACGTGGCCTTTGCCATTATGAGGTTCATTATGGCTCATAGCTTCTTTCTTTCACAGGGAACTTGAACGCACTGAGCTGCAGAGACAAGCCTGGCGTAAAGAAGGGAGATATAGCGCTCGAGGACGGGCTGCTATCTCACATCGTTGTGGTGGACCGCGAGGCTCTTTGGGCCGATCTCGAGCGCGACCCAGAGCTTCCAGGAACGCCGTCAGATTCCCCCGTCTTGTCCCGCAGCGACAGTGAGGAGACAGAGGGCGAGGATGAGGAGGAGGAGGAGGATGAAGAGAGCGAGCACACAGAGTCAGCCGACACCAGTGGTGGCCAGAACTCCACAGAGAACTCCAGCTCCGGCTCCACGCCTTACCTGCAGCGACCTGATGACGATTGTGGCGGCACAACGAGAGAGGTGGGAGCGACCAATGGCCTACTGCGAGTGGACTCGGAGCGCACACAGGCTTCCGACTCGCTGTCGAGTGACGAGGACGATGGACAGCTGGAGGCCATGGCCAAGTCCCGCCTCTTAAAACAGCAGCGTGAGAGGCAGGAGGCCGTGGACTCGCTTTTCCGCCACGTCCTGCTCTACCGCCAGCCGTACGAGTTTGGTCGGGTGCTGTATGCCTTCTCGGTGGTGGAGACGGTGCTGAGGAGCAGCGCTGGGCCGTTTGTGGAGGCGCTGTCCAGCACAGCTCTAGACGCTAGCTCCACTGCCCACCTTAACCTTATCCAGAACCTTCTGGAGAGGCATCGGCAAGCGCAGGAAGGCAGCAACTTCTACGGCCCTCTCCAGAACTCCACCCCTACTAACGCCGCCACGCCGGACCAGCCTCCATCCTCTCCTCTCTCCTTGACCTCTTCCTCCTCCTCTTCCTTGTTCTTCCTGGAACTCCTCACCAGCCTCTGCCTTCGCTTCCTGCGTTCCCACTTCCCCTCCTACGCCACCATAAACGCACGACAGCTGCAGGGCAATCGGGAAGTCCAGGTAGACTCATTAACTGCTTGTCAGAATTGTCAAAATGTTAAATGTTTAAACAATTCTTAATCTTTATCCTCCCCCCTAGGTGAAGAGTGTCGAGGTTCTGACGGAGCTGGTCACCCAGCTGGTAACGGTAGCCCAACAGGCCCAAGGCCAGGGCGAGTCGGGGAGCAGCGGCAGCGTGGAGGCCATACGGAACCTTCTGTGGGGCTGCAAGGTGCAGCAGTATGTTCTTCTCACCCTCTCGGCGTCCATGTACACCTGCCAGCGTGCCGAGGTCCCTGACCGCCACGCGCCCCCCGAGGACGAGCAGGCCGACGATGGGGCTGGAGTCTCGGAGGAAAGTCTGGTCCATTTCGGGCGGGACGGAAGCTGGGTCGAGCACCCGCTCCAGATCGCTCTGCTGAAGCTCCTGAAGGTTCTTATCGTGCTGGAGCATTGCGTGTGTCCTCCGCATTCCAAAGCTCTAGCCCAAGCGGACAACCACCTCCAGCCGTCCCGCGCAGACGCCCCCTCCTCGGCCCTGGCCCGAGAATGGCAGACCGCTATGATGTTCCAGCAGTCTATCAAGGCAGCACGTTACGTGACCAGCCAGCCCATCACTGCGCAGGGCATGTTTGTGTCGGCGGCGGCCAGGGCTCTGTGCCCGCAGTATGGTTTCGCCATGCACCCTGCCTGGGTGGCGCTGCTCAGGGGGGTGCTGCCTTTCCTGGGGCGCTCGCTGGCCATCATCGTGGCCCCCATCATCGCGCAGATGTGCAGGAACCTGGACGAGCTAGTTAAACAGCAGGAACTGGACGGCATCAGAGCTTCACACAGGTATTGTAGGTAGCGTTGTACACTGTGCACTGTGCTAGTGAAATTAGAGGAAGCTATTTCCTGTTCCTGAAGTTGCACTGAAGGGACACTTATTAAGGCTACGCAGTTGGTGGCTTAACGGTAGGGCGTTCGCCCCGTGATCAGAAGGTCGCCGGTTCGAATCCCAGACCGGTAAAAATTACCACTGAGGTACTCATGAGCAAGCTGCTATCCCCAAGCACTGCTCCTCGGGCACTGCCCATGTCAGCTGCCCACTGCGCCTTCACGGATGGGTGAAAAGCAGAGGTCACATTTCGTTGTAGTGCACTGTGTGCAGTGGTTGAAACTATTCTTATATCGATGCAAACCTAAAATGACATCAGTTCAAAAGATTACAGTGGTTTTAAAGAACTGTATTGAAAATATTTATTCCATTTCACCATAAATTTATCATAATTTATCATTTTACTTATGCCACATTTTAAGATCATTGTATATGGTCTTGTTTTAGAACCAAGGTCATCCATCTTTAATCCAGACTCATCCGGGTCTTCAAGGTGTATAGATGTTAGCTGTATGCTGTACTACTACACTGCCGTTATTGATTTATTGGTGCCTACTGACTTGAAGTTTATCTTTATGTATGCAGCAGTAACCTGAAGAAGGAGAACATTGCCCCTGATTATCCTCTCACCCTCCTTGAGGGTCTCACAACCATCACACACTACTGTCTTCTGGAACACAAGAAGGTAAATCGTGCAACACCAATGTTTCCTTAACAAACTGCGGAACCATTTGCAGGATTATTTATAATTACAGTAATGCATAATTTGGGGCAGTTGGTGGCGTAACGGTTAGGCTTTTATCCCGTGATCAGAAGGTCGCCGGTTCAATTCCTAGACCGGTAAAGTTACCACTGAGGTACCGTCCCCAAGCACTGGTCCCCGGACGCTGCCCTTGTTTGCTGCCCACTGCTCCTTCATGGATGGGTCAAATGTGGGTCACATTTCGTTGTGGTGCACTGTGCTGTGCTGTGTTCACAATGACAAATCATCGCTCACTTTCACTTAATTGTAGAAAAAGAAATAATTAATTATTATTAAGGAATTAAGGAATTTTGATTCAAGAGTAAATATTTCGAGCCGGCTTCATGTTGTCTGGAATAAATATTCCAGTATAAAACGATGCAAAGACATCAAATGACAACAAAAAATTAAATCACAGTTCAAATCCCAATGCAAGTTGAATCACAGTTTACACAAGTACAATACTGTGCAAAAGTTTTAGGCAGAGGTGGAAAAAATGCTGTAAACAAAGAATGCTTTCAAAAATGGAAGTGTTAATCATTTATTTTCATCAATCAACAAAATGCAGTGAATGAACAAAAGAGAAATCTAAATCAAATCAATATTTGGTGTGACCACCCTTTGCCTTCAAAACAGCATCAGTTCTTCTAGGTACACTTGCACACAGTTTTTGAAGGAACTCGGCTGGTAGGTTGTTCCAAACATCTTGGAGAACTAACCACAGATCTAGAATCCTAGAATCCTACAAAATAATATAATGACTACAAAATAATATAATGACTATAATCCTACAATCTACAATTCTTGATCAAATCAATATTTGGTGTGACCACCCTTTGCCTTCAAAACAGCATCAATTCTTCAAGGTACACTTGCACACAGTTTTTGAAGGAACTCGGCTGGTGGGTTGTTCCAAACATCTTGGAGAACTAACCACAGATCTAGAATCCTAGAATCCTACAAAGTAATATAATGACTACAAAATAATATAATGACTATAATCCTACAGTCTACAATCCTTGATGCTGGTTTGAAGGCAAAAGGTAGTAACACCAAATATTGATTTGATTTAGATTTTTCTTTTGTTCGCTCACTTTACATTTTGTAAATTGATAAATATAATCAATCATTGTTTATATGTGACCATCCACGGCAAAACCAGTTGCTTGTCGCAAAATTGAGTTATGTTTTCATGAAAGGGCATAAATCAAGCTTCAGAACCATACCTATATGGAATGAATGGGACGACATATGACTGAGATATCAACATTCAAAGGAGTCGGGTTTCTTCTGTCACGCCAAGTGAGAAACGGAGAAATCTGCCGTCGAAGTTGACTATCGCCGTAGCACTCACAGACGCTTGGTGCGGTCGCGGCTACGTTTGCATTTACGCTAGCCTACGCTGCATTCACAGCCACACGGATAGCCTACCTGCGTTAGGTTAACTGAACTCGGGAGACGAAGATGGATTCCGGAGAAATATCTTCACGCTAGTCAACCAGTGGATTTACCATAAATATTGGAGTAGAGCGGTCAAAACACAAACTTTGAACATTCTGCTGGAATTGAATTCCTCACCTCAAGAAAGTCACGTTTTTAGGATGAAAAGGGGAAGTTTTTCAGCCAAATTTATTCACAATAGTACAGTATAGACCTTCCACTGTTTCAAAACACTAAAACCAAAAAATGCAAAATTTTACCCCACGCAACATAAACGCTCGTTTTTCTCGGAAACCTCCGTTGCGACAAGCGACTGGTTTTGCTGTGGAGGGTCACATATTTCTGAAAGCATTCTTTGTTTACAGCACTTTTTTAAAACCTGCCTAAAACTTTTGCACAGTGCTGTAGAACAGTAAACAAAGCATTTAATCGATCGAGATGGAACCCCTTGCATCTCCGGTTATTGCTGATACCTGATCTGAATATTTGAGTCAGTATCAGACCGATATTCTCTGTCTTTCTTTCTTTCTTTCCCTCAATCTGTCACCAGTCTTCAGGCTGTGATGCCACGGACATGCGAAACGCCTGCAACGCCGTTCTGGAGGAGTTTCCCCATATGGTCAGCACCATGGCCTTGCTGTGGGGTGTCGTCAAGGCTGCAGACTCCACCCACAGCAGCAGATCCTCCTCCTCCACCTCTGTCTACTTTAAAAGCACCAAGGCATGTGCCTTTTTTTTTTTTTTAAAGAACGATTTTTTACAGCTGGTCCGCAAAAACTCATTTGATTGCTCCTTCAGTCTTCGCTGGAATATTGGGTTATAGTTTATGATATGCTCACACTGCGTATCTGCGGCTGCGTAGATCCTGAAGCAGAAAATCCTGGGCTTCCTGACGCCGCTGACTCAGCAGTTTGGTCCTCAGGTCATGGCTTCTGTGGCAGCCGTGTGGAACAGTCGGCGGAGAAGAAAACGCCTGAAAAACAAGGTGAACTAAACGAGCCAGATTTAGGCTTCTTTTTAAAAAAATTGTGATTTCAGTAAGACAAAGCACAAGATATCGTTTTGGTTTTGGATAAATGTTAGTATTCCAAGTTGGATGAAAAACAGGAGAGGGCTTGTTATTAACGACTCCAGATTGTGGTCAAATTTACATCTACATGAGATGATTTGAGCCTAATAAATCGTTTATATAGGATTACAAATATTCCTGTAGTGTTAATTGTGTGTGTGGGGGTGCATTCGTGCAGATTCTGCCAGTTGCAAGCGATCCTCAGCTGACCATTGTGGACCTGGTGAAGTCTCTGAACAGCCTCCACACTGACAGCGTTTTGCATCTTATCAAGGAGGTGGTGAAGAAGCCTCACCAGATTAAGGGAGACCAGGTAACACGCTCAACCACATCTTAAAGTGCAAGCGTTCAACCTGCTGCCGAAACTCACTCTTCCCATCTCTCCAGCAAAGGCAGACGCTCGTGGACGTTCCCATGCTGCAGTTCTGCTACGCCTACATCCAGAGGTAACAGAATCCTTCTCAGCCACGTTGAGGATCTTATTTTATACTGTGATCTGTATTTTTATTTTTTTTCCTATAGTAAAGCTGGGTGATCTGGTCAAAGATATAATTATTATAGTTTTTATTTATTGATCTTGATAACATTATGATGTAGAATTTCACGTTCTAGTTGCAGTTTATACCAATGTGTGTTGCTAATAAAGATGTCACGATACCACTTTTTTAATGTCCGATACGATACCGATATTGTACATTTAGATATCTGCCAATACAATATAAATATAAATACAGTCTCTGAGAACTACATTTCCCACAATCCTCCGCGCGCCCGCCGGCGCCACGTCACAATGAAGCGTTGGGCGCGCCTTCCAGAATAAACGATGGAAAATCTATGGGTAAAGCCCTGTAAACGGCTGATATTGTGCGGTAAACGCTGGTTATTGTGGTTATTTATCAGCTAAAATACGGTTTGTGTCTGTAATAAAGGGGACGTTTTGACCGAACTGGAGCGTTTTAGCGAGTAACGGCACTCATGTGCGCGTTTACATCACGAAAAATGGCATTTATGCGTTTTTATGCATTTACTTCTGTTTTAGTGCAGGAACATCTCACAAATACTTTCACATACAGACAGGTCTCGTCTTGACCACGCCACTGAAAACATGGTGTCCCTATTAAGCGTCCGTGCTGCTCTAGCGAGTAAAATGAATTAAATAATGCTTTGATTCTAGAAAAATTGCCTCGGCCATTTTTTGTAATAGAATTATTCGAGTTATTGGAACAATCGTTTCAGCTCCACTTTGCCGCAGTGCCACTTCTCATGAACGAATTGAGCATTTACAGAGCGGCTCCATAGGACGGCCTAATGCCACCGATACCCGATCCAGCCGTTTGAGCCGGTATCGGACCGATACCAGTGCACATATCGGATCGGTCCCATCTCTAGTTGCTAATGCACAGTGAGTTCTTCTTGTAGATGAAGTTTTTATTTTTAACTATCAACTAATATAAAAAGCAGAAAGCAGAAAAATTCCATTAACACAAAAATCAATAATCCTAATGACAAAAATGACGAAGACCATGATATCACCCTGCACTCGCCATATTCCAATTTAGCCCATCAGGAACCTATTATATCTTTTGGGGATCAGACGCATGAAACCCGTTTCAAGGCCCTAAAGTTTTTTTTTTTCTGACTGCAAATTTCGAATTCTTGTAATATTTGCAGTATGTTCATTCAGTAAACTCCTGGGTAAAAGGAGCTTCAGTCACATACCTGCTGTCTCTCTCTCTCTCTCTCTCTCTCTCTCTCGCTCTCTCTCTCCCTCTCCCTCTCTACAGTCTTCCTCCTCAGGCCCTTCAGGAGAACCTCTTCCCTCTTCTCTCTCTACTCCGAGAGTCTGTGCAGCTCAACCTTGCCCCTCCGGGTCACTTTCTGCTTTTGGGGTTAGTCTGAATATCACCATTATTTGTTAAATATCCACATTTACTCATATGAAATGATTGTCAACACTGTGTTAGTAATGTCTGTCGATACCGAAATGACCATGGGATCAGCAATATTCCGGGTTTACCGTGTAACACAAGATTGTAAACATCTAGCGCGTCAGTTTAATTAGTGTCCACTTGAGTTACACATTGGCACATGTCAAGGCCGCACTTAATAATTAATAGGGCTGGGTTCAAAAAATCGATTCGCCGCTCAATATCGATTCTCGTTCCAAAAATACGTTGTCGATTCAAAAATTCGCGGATCGATCTTTTCCTGCGGTTATGCACCACTTCTCGCGACCGCGCAAGGAGAGCTGTAAAAACGTGAGACCGGCAAAACCGAAACCAAATAGAGCCATGACTGAAGCTGCTCCGCTCAAATCACCGTCTGGCCTATTTTATAACCAAGCAAAACTAGTATTGACGCAAAGAAATCTCGAAATAAATCGATGTCGAATCGAGAATTGAATCGGATCATGACCTTGTGAGTCGGAATCGAATCGATTCAGGAAATCAGCAACGATACCCAGCCCTAATAATTAAGGATCTAGTTGTGGGAAGCAGTCAGACATGAGTGGAACGGCTCTGACGCAGCACAGCTCGCCCAAATGACTGAGTTTTCTAAAGGCAAACATAGGAAAAGCTGTCTCCTTCTCAACTCCACACTGGCGTCAGACAATGAATACAATATTGTTTAACACTTATTTATTTCACGTTGATTTATTAAACAAGAAACGTTATCATAAAACATGCAAATAATTGTATTTACTGCTCTTTTTTTACCCAGCAGTGTTTATGGATGTACTGTATATTATAATATTGTTATACAATTCCAACATACACATACAACATGTGTCTGTGCAACTTAAAAAAAAAATTAACCGCAGATTAAATTTAAAAAAGCTTACAAGAACTAAATTTAAACAAGAAGCAGTTCAACGTTGTGGTGCCATGTCCCAGGTAAAAAGTCCTATGATCTGAGGTTAGAAGCTCCTCCTGAGTCTTTTTGTTTTTGCCTAATAGTCCTGAAGCATTTCCCTGATTTCAGCAGCTCAAATAGACAGTTACTGGGGTGAGACGACTCTCTGATGATCCTGATCCCTGGGGGATCTGCTCAGGATTTGTCTGGCTTTGTCTCCACTGATCTGGACATATAGGCAAAGCTACATTTGCTTTTGGTTTTCTCACCCGCAGCATCCTGAATGACTTTGTAAATCGACTCCCCAACATGGACAGCAAGAGGGATTCAAGAGAGATGCAGGTGAGATGCAGTACAACAAGAACAAATATTCCGCCGTTATACATCTTTGGTCCAGGCCAGTGCCGTATGCCACCTGGGTTAGGGTTAGGGTCAATTAAAGGCTGAATTGAAATCCCCTTTCCTAGCATTCTATCATGTTGAGATAACACTCTAGTCTAGGGGTTTTCAAACGGTGGTCCGCGACATGCAGTCGAGCTTCAGTTTTTTATTTATTTTTCAAAACAATTGCAGATGTTTTGGGCATCTTTATGAATAGTGAATTTAATGCAAATATCTAAAAAAAAAAAAAAAAAAAAGATTTAATCGTGATTTGTTTGTGGTCATATCACCCAGCCCTACTACAACATTAAGTGAGTAGGTGATTATTTGTCATTGTGAACACACCACAGCACGACACACAGTGCACCACAACCAAATGTGACCCCTGCATTTGACCGATCCCTGAAGGAGCAGTGGGCAGCTGACATGGGCAGTTACCTTTAGAGGCCCGGGATTGAAACCAGTGACCTTCTGATCATGGGGAGAACGCTCTAACCGTTGCCCTAACAACTGCCTCTTAAACAGAAACTGACACGTGTCTAATAATGTTGCAATTCATCTATTTATCAATTTGTATATCTATTTACTGACTTTACACTTGACTTATTTTATTTATCACTATTTTTAATACAGTTATGTTTGTTTATATTTATAGCAGTTTTTAGAAATAATTCTAATGGGATTAATTGTTAATAAATTAACTTTGGAGAAAATGTTCGGTCCTTGATGGAAGACAGAAAATATGGGATTTGTATGGACGGGCCCTCTTGAGCGATATGTTACAGTGCATACAGTACAGTTCAGTTACGAAGTCATTCCAATTTCCTGCACGCTTTGTTGCCTTTTGCCCCCGTTTGTTGATCCTTCAGGTTAAGAACGTCTGTTTTTTTTTAGGAAGTCACGCAGCGCGTCTTGGAGGCGGTCGGCGGTGTGGCTGGATCGTCACTGGAGCAGACCAGTTGGCTGAGTCGTAACCTGGAGGTAAAAGCGCAGCCTCAAGTCTGCTTACAGGACGATGAAGACGAGCCCGAAGGGAGTGACGTTTATGGTAAAGACCCACACTAGATTAGCACGATATATTTCACGTTGCAGGACGTGCAGTGTCTAAATGACGACAAATGACGTCGAACGCATCATGCTGCGACTTTTTTTTTTTTTGCAGGAGAGTTTTCCATCACTAATCTACAAGCGAAGCGATCATTTTAAAATAGTTGTTTCTGTAGATGCGAGTAAAAATAATTTTTATTACAGATGCTACAGCGTTCTGGGTTTCAGGGGCTACTCTCTGCCTAATGATCTTCTCAAATTCTGTGTGTTACAGACTTTTGTACACACCGACGCGTAGTTGCATAGTGAACATCATTTGGTTGGCATCAGCTGTAGGCAAATAGTTTAGTCTGTTGTCTTACTTTTGTATTAATAAAGACAGGTTTCACTGTCCATGAGATTTCTGGATGAGCAACACACAATCTTACGGCTAGATTAACGACCCTAACGTGAACATTCAGATCTAATAGAAATGAACACTAGTCGTTACGTTTTGAAAATGATTTTTCACACTGAACTCAAGGCCTCGTCCACGCGGACGTTCGAAATGAACGTCCTCTGAACGCCATGCGCGTTTTTGCTGCGTTTTGTAGCTGCGTTCGATTGGCGTTTCACTGGCGTTCGCAATAGCGTCGCGTTTTTCAGGATTTTGACGCCAAGAAAACGTTGCATGCAGCGTTTATTTGACGCCACCCGAACGCGCAGCCGGCCGAACGCCCGTGCTGAACGCCCGTGCTCCAATGAGCACAAAAACAGTCGGCGCTCACCTGGCGCCGTGAACGCCAGAAAAACGCCTGGTTCAGACGTCCATGTGAATGAGGCCTAGAAGTGTGTCTTGTTGCGAAGTGAAACTTCACGTTTTCAGTATTTTGTTACACACTACAAAGCATAAGCACTGCTCTACAATGTTTACCTCTTTCATGCATAGCGTCCACTTGAACGGACAACCTTCCATAGGTTTTGACTGTGGGACTCACAATTCACGCACCAAAGACGTACGCCTCTCTACAATTTAGCTGTCAGACATGCTGATTATGCTGAAATCTAGACATCCTGATTTCAATATAAGATGTATCAAGATCAAAAATAAGACTGATAAAATGCAAAATTAACAAATCTTTTTTTTTGCTGCCTCATTTCCCAGGAGAGTCCGTTGGCCAAAGCAATGCGATGGTGTCCTCCTCTGCTCCGTCCGTCTTCAGTGTACAAGCTCTGGCTCTGTTGGCTGAAGTAAGAGACACTTCCGTGTGCACCTTCAAACACACACACAAACACCCAGCAGAATTACACACGTGTGTTTATTGTGGCGCAGGTTCTGGCCCCGCTGCTGGACATGGTGTACCGTAGTGATGAGAAGGAGAAAGCAGTACCGCTCATCTCCCGCCTCTTGTACTATGTCTTCCCCTACCTGAAGAACCACAGGTAACTTTAACCCCACTACCGCCCTCGTTTACACTCCTTCCACTTTGTATAAGAGTAATTTTTGCTTTAAGGACATTTATTTTCATATCCTTTCATTTTTCTTTATATATTGGATGGTCTTATTCTTACAAGGACAGTCAGCCTAGAGCTTCATGCCAGACAGACTTGAACCCACAACCTCCTGATCCGTAGGCAAATATGGTAACATCAGACCTACGTGTGGTGGCGCTTTGTGTTTCACAAAAGCTGAATCCATTAGAGGTGTGAATCTTCACTGGTCTCACGTTTTGATTCCGATTATTAGGTCAACAATTTGATTTGATATGATATCTCGTTGCATCACGATGTATGGCCATCAATTTTTCTACAATATTTTACATTGCACGCAGATTGGGCAGCCATAGTTACTACCGGAATGTTGTTTTTAATCTGAATTTTTATGTTGTAGCCAGAAAACCACCAAGCAATGTTATGATATAATTCAGAGGTTTTCAACTGCTTCTGTCTCAGGCATTACCACTCAGACTAAGCAGTGTATGATGGTGCACTGCAAAAAATCAGTGTCAGAAAATAAGAAAAAGAAAAGGATAATAAGAAAAAAGCAAATTTCAAGCAAATTTATCTGCCAATATAGTGAGAACATTTATCTTGTTAAGATCTCTTAAAACAAGAAAAAAAATCTCCATTTTTCCATGTTTTTAGCTGTAATATTCTCAAAATAAGCAAAGTTGTCATGAATTTCTTAACTCGTAGTGGAGAGCATTAGAACCTGTCCGTTCTCTTAATTAAATTTCTTATTTCATTTTAAGAAGTTCTTATAATCAGTACATTTTTCTTAATAAGATAATTGTAGCCAGTGTTTCTTAAGATTAGATTATTTATCTTACACATGCAAGACTAGTCAAGTCAGTTATTCTTAAAATAAAAAAAACAAGATCTATTTTTTCTTTTTAAGATTTTCTGGCTTTTTGAGATTTCATTTTTTGCAGTGTGTATTAGGGCCATTTATATAAAAAAAAATTATAAAGCGGGGTTGGGGAGGGGGTACAATTACGAGAAAAAAAGTCAGAAATTCAGAGATTAATGTCATATATTTGCGTGAAAAAACTTGGATATTCTCTGATATTGTAAAGTCATAAATTTGCGACAGTAAAGTCCAAATTCTTCCTCCGAGCAAACGTGATCTACCGTAATACACCGACATGAAGCATCACCTGCCGCCTCTACACATCTCATTTCAACACAGGTAAACTTCGCCTGATTCAGCCATGTTCCACCTCTTCACCGTGAGCGTGTGCCTCGTGTAAAGCGTCCGATGGCGAAGTTTCACACCAGCGTTACGTAGTTCCCGTGATTTCCTCCTTTTGTGACCTAAAATCTCAGAGAATATCTGGCGTTTTTCCCTAAATTTGCGACTTTCTGATCTCCAAGAAAAATGGGACTCTTTTCTCATAATTTGTATGGTTTTTTCGTATTTTTACCACTTTAAACTCAAACATCCTGACTTTTCTTCTCGTAAATTCGACTTATCTCAGAGGATTTCAGGGTTTTATACTTAAATTTGTGACTTTACAATGTCAGAAGAATATCGAGTTTTTTCTCGTAAATTTACATCTTTAATCTCGAAAATTTGGACTTTATTATTTGCAAATTTATGACTTCACAATATCAGAGAATATCCAAGTTTTTTCACGCAAATATATGACAATCTCAGAATTTCTGTCTTTTTTTCGTAACTTTACCCCCCTCCTCAATCCCGTTTTATTATTATTTTTTTTTATATACAATGGCCCTAATGCGCTGTCGTGGTCAGTCTGAGTGTTGGAAGGTGGGGAGTTTTCAATACTTTTTAAATATTTGCATTAAATCATTATTTATAAAAGATGCCCAAATCATCTGAAATCTTTTGAAAAAAATATAAGAAAAAGAGGTTTTTGTTTTTAAGTGATTTTAGTGTGAAAGTGGATTGCATGTCACGGACCACCTGTAATGCTGCGCGGACCACTAGGAGGCAGGTGACCGCCGGTTGAAAAGCTCGTTGTAATTGATTATACTCTACCACTGCACTGATCCAGAATCGTCCAGATCTGGATCGTGATGCATTGATTAAGGCGACTCATTTCAGCACCCCTAGATTCCATCGCACGGGGTCTTCAGTAGTGTCTCTGGAAGAATAACATTTTTGTGTTTCTTAAGTTTAGCAAAAAATAGATTTCGTGTAGTTTCATCTGTTGACTTTCATTAGCAGATAAAACGGCTTTATCTGAGTAAAAATGTTCATTTTATTTTGATTTTAGTTCGTTATCGAGGGTCTAGTTTTACTTCATTCAATTTAAAAAATATTTTCTATATCTTTTATACAATTTTACTCAACTGTGTTATCAGTAATAACTCTAGTTTAGCTAATTGCACAGCATATGCTGCATTTTTTTTTTTTCAAAAGACATAAAAAAATTGATTTCTAATAATTTCCTTTCTGTAACCAGTTTTTGCTAGCTACAGTAATGTTCATTTTTAGTCGTGCTTTATAAAACGCCAGCTAAAAAGAAAGCAAACAGTGTGACCCTCTACCACGGTACAGGATATGAAATGCAGCCCAACTCTTTTCTTTAGCTCGTTTGAAAGTATTGATGGATGGACGGACACGGATAGGACTCCGTAATACTGTAACGTATTTTGATCCTTAGAGTTTGAAGCAAAGGCCTAAGCAGCCTCTTTCTTCCTCCCATCCTCTCCCTCACTATTTTCCTCCCTCGATATGTTCCTTTGCGTCTCTCTCCCTTTCTCTTCAACCCTCTCACTCATCCTTTTCCCTCCCTCTCCATCTCTGTCCCTCTATCGCTCTCCTCCTCCGTCTCGCTTTCGTTCTGTCTCTCAGTGCCTACAACATGCCCAGTTTCTTTGCCGGAGCCCAGTTGTTGAGCGGCCTGAGTGGTTACGCCTACACCAAACGCGCTTGGAAGAAAGAGGTGCTGGAACTCTTCATGGATCCTCTGTTCTTCACCATGGAGGCACCTTGCACTTGCCAGTAAGACTCGGCCTTTAGTAGCTTTTGCCACACGCACGCATGCACCAAGTCACATGACCAAAGCATAGAGGGTCACAGATGGCCAGTGGGCCTTGAACTTTGTGTGTTTCAGTGACATTTCTGTCTTGCATTTAGTTGGAGATCCATCATAGACCATCTGCTGACCCATGAGAAGACCATGTTCAAAGACCTGATGAGTGAGTGTGAAAACTGACATATCTTTTATTTGTTTATATTAGTGCTGGGCGATAAAACGATCTCGATATTTTATCGAGAAAAATGTGATGACGATAACGATGATAAACTAAGCTATAAAATTTGATCATACTTGCTTGTCCACTATGCGACAGCGCGTTGAGATAGACAGTATCTTTGGCCAATCACGTAGCTTGGCATAACGCCAGCACAACAGCCAATTGCGCCCAATGATGCAAATTTGCCCATAGCACACGAAAAAGCCGTGTGGTAAACATTAGTGGTCGCGTGCCGAGATATATTTAACGTTCAGAGCGCTTATGCATGCGCATCATGGCTGGCACGCGTTCTGAGCGTTCTCTTGACGCATCCGCTGAGCATGTCGTCATAAATTTATGAGAGTTGCAGTACCTCGGTGACGTCAGCATCGTTGTTTACTATCAACACGGCTGAACGGTTTCACCGTTTTTGGGTTTTTTTGCACCTTTGTAACGTCCGAATGCAAAGAATTTTTTATCTTCCTCATTTCACAGCGAAATGTTTTCTCTCACTGCCGCTTTCTACTTCTTCCTCTTCTTCTGTCACTTAACGGCAGACTGGACGCTTTTATGGTGTACACTGTTACCTGTTGGAGTCCTCAAGATTAAGCGCAAGCACCGTCCGCGTGGCGTTGAGTATGTCATGACCCTTAGAAAAAGATGCATGATGAGAGTGCAGCGATGAAAATGCTGGCGGCTTTTACTCAGATTCTGGCGGGCGACAGCTCGGCCGCCTGGGAAAAAGCAGATAAAATCTGAGCGACGGAAAGCACCAGATGGCGCTTTTAAGTAACCAGCAACAACAAGCACCGGCGCTCTGGAAGTGAGGTGGCGGCTCTCTTAGCTGTTCTTTGGCAGCGGCAATTTTTTTTTTGCCCCAGTTCTCGGAGCTCTTCAAGTAGAAATTTGTTGAAAATGATTTGTTTAATATTGTTTGATTATTTTAACTTGTTCATTCAGTCTGTATAAGAATCCAAAAAAACAAAATGTAAAAAAAAAACACAATGTGACAATATATCGTGATAATTATCGAAATCGATCAATATGACAAAAAATATCGTGATAATGTTTTTGTTCATATCGCCCAGCTCTAGTTTATATGTGTTATTAGAAATCGTTTGATATATTTTTGATGCATTGTCTTTCAGAATCCTTTGGCTTCGTAAGCCTCCCATTTTGCTAAATCCTTTTGTACTGCTCTTCTAATTGTGTGGTCAACGTGTTTGTGGCCTACACACAACGAAGAGCTGACCTCTTAAATTTGATTATTAACTGTTGCTGTTACAACTTTGAATTGCCTTGGATTGTGTCAGAATTTTAAAACCTTCAATTTATTCTGAGATCTTAATGACCAAAATCTCAGTTTAGTGTTGTGTTGCGTTGCTTTGCGATTCTCTATTAACGGTTGTTGGCTTTTGGTGCAGGCATGCAGAGCAGCTCCCTAAAGCTGTTCAACAGTGTGGAGCAGAAGCCCATGCTGCTGAAGCGCCAGGCCTTTGCCATGTTCAGCGGAGAAATGGACCAGTACCACCTTTACCTGCCTCTCATACAGGGTACTGCCACCTGGGGGATGGCCTGCGTGCGTGTGTGCGTGCGTGTGTGTGCGTGTGCATGTGAACATTTAGATGACCTTTAACCTCAAGTTGCTCCGAGGAGAGAATTCCTGAAATTAGGAAATGGAAGAGTTTCTGCTAAATACTATAAATGTAAATGAATGTTGGAGAGAGGACGAGACTAATTGTGATTAGTGTGTGACCGAATGGTCAGTTGTGCGTGATTATTTGTTATTATGAATATGCAACAGCACAGTACACAGAGCACCACAACGAAATGGTAAAGTTAGCACCGAGGTACTCATGAGCAAGGTACCGTCCCCAGGCACTGCTCCCCGGGTGCTTATTAGCTGCCCACTGCTCCTTCGCGGATGGGTTAAATGCAGAGGTCACATTTCGTTGTGGTGCACTGTGTGCTGTGCTGTGCTGTGTTCACAATGACAAATAATCACTCACTTTGAGAGAAAAAAACAATAAAAAATGCGTCCCATCCGTGAAGGAGCAGTGGGCAACTGTCGTGCAACACACGGGGAGCGGTGCTTGGGGATGGTACCTTGCTCATGAGTGCTCAGTGGTACCTTTACCGGTCCAGGACTTGAGTCAGCAACCCTCTGATCACATGGCCAACTCCCTGACTGTCGTACTAACAGCGGCCCTGTTGTAAGGGTTTAGGTGTTGTGTGTGTGTGTGTGTGTGTGTGTGTGTGTGTATTTGCGTGTGCACATTTACACTGTGTGTTGGGATGGCATGTGCAGGTTTGGATTTGAGTGGTCTGGGTGTGTATAACAGCAAGAGACTGTAGTGAGGGTTTAGGTCGGTCGTGGTTAGTGTGTATAGGGGTGTGTGTGTGTGTGTGTTCTGTATGCAAGTGAGTGTGGGTTGAACACATTTTTGACTGATTTATAAACGAATAGTGCTTTTAACAAACCTTTCCTTCCCAATACACACACACACAGAGCGTCTTACAGAGAACTTGCGGGTTGGACAGACGCCGGCGGTGGCGGCTCAAATGTTCTTGATGTTCCGTGTTCTCCTGCTGAGGATCTCGCCACAGCACCTCACCTCCCTCTGGCCCATCATGGTCACTGAGCTGGTACGAGACACACTTTTCTCCACATTGTCCTCTTCATTGCACGTTTGTACCCGGCTAGATAGCGGTCCGATAACGATTCAAATAGCTGGACCGGTTATTCGTGGCATTGAGCCACCCATTGGTTACGCGTTGGAAGTGGCACTGCCGTAAAGCTGCTTTATTGTTTGACATTCGCTCTAATTTGTACGTATTGATATGACAATGAGTAGAACAAGCAGCGCAACATACCCCAACAACCGCAAAATTAAATCACGCAATTATACTGCTTCATTTCCTTAACAACTGTTCCTGATGGTTTTAGATTTTAGGGACTGTCACAAAATTACACAACTATGTTTAAACAAATCATTTCTGAGACGTTAATGTAATAATAAATAAGAACATATGGGTGTGTAATTATTACATTGTTTTAGTTAGGAACACAGTGTATTAGTCAAGCATTTCAAGTATTTTTACATGAATTTAACATAAAGTACGTAGTACAGAATTAACACGTCCGCTACGTACATTTTTGGCGTTATCTTTAGCCTACAAATGCAATCACGCGGGCTAGCATAACTTAGCTGCCAAGAATAAGTCACATATCGTTCAGAAACAGAAAACTATGAAATTCTGTGTAATTTAAATAAGACACAAAATATCAACTTACAGACCAAGGCTTAAGCGTTTAGAACGGGAGCTCACAAGTGTTCAGCTGCGTCCAACTAACGCGATTAACGCCGCTTTTTCTAAACCAGGAGTTACGTTTGTATAAATATACACAAGGTGGCAGCCTTTCCTAGGCTAATGGGAACATGGGGAGAAGTAAAAAGACACAAAGCCTCTTTATAAAGAACAGAATAATTTCCTTAAGCCTAACGGCATAATCTTAGTCATGTATTCAGACATTTTTAAAGCATTATTTTCCGTTTAAAAAGAAAAAAGAAGACTCTGAGACTGTATCGGACTTGTATCGTACCAGGAGATATCCAAATTTACAATATCCATATCGTATCGGACATAAGAAGTGGTATCGTGCCACACATCAGCCCACATCCACATCAGTATTTTTGCTTCTGTCATCCATTAGCAAGCTCATAACTCAAGTGCCCTGCAAAAATATAACAGTACAGTGGTACCTTGACTTAGGAGTGTCCCAACTAACGTGTTTTTCAAGATACGAGCCGTCTCTCGGCCGGTTTTTTCCTTTGCGTTGAGCGCTAAAATTCGGGTTACGAGCCAGCTGGGCGTGCGACGGCGCTCGTTTCAGAAACATGCTGAAAGGGAGGATGAAACAGACCACATTGGACAGGTTTTTATCAAAAACCCCTGCAGATGAAAGGGAGGAAAGAGTGGCGAAACGGGCAAAAATCAGCCAATAAGATTCATTTATTCAGTTCAGCCTTTCTCCTCCACCTTCGTCAGCATCTTCAAGTCGTCTGATCTCCAAGGCAAATGCTGTACATTATACTTAATAAATCCAGTTTATTGCAGTACTTTCTATTGTATTGTGTATTTATACAATATTCGTTATTTATAAGCACATTTTTCTTATTTAAAAACATGTAACAAAAACATGCTGTGTTTTTTGGGGGGTCTGGAACGGATTAATGGCATTTCAATTCATTTCAATGGGGAAAATTGTTTTGACACACGAGTAATTTGAGTTACGAGCTCCGTCACGGAACGAATTAAACTCGTAAGTCAAGGCACCGCTGTATATTTATGGTTTCCTTTATTTTGATGAATTGCTATCTCTCTTATAAACTTTTGTTTTATCCCGTTGTTGTAATGCACACTGACAAAAACTAAAGGGGGAAGGGCAGCTAAAACTGCTTTAAGAATTACAGGCAACTCACAGGTCTCTGAGTGAATACAGAACCCATCATCATCATCATCATCCAACCATAACTCTTCTTCTTTTGTTAAAGATTCGCATTTATGCCAGGCTTGAGAAGACTCTCCTGGGAGAAAAGGACACTTCAAAGTGAGTCTTGCACACGTGTATTTGATCTTTTTTATTAGTCGCTAAACTCAGGACAATACTCTCTCCCCGTCTCCCTCTCTGTCCCACTCTGCCTCTAATCTGTCCCTCCAACTGTCTTTCTCTGTCTGCTCATTTCTGTCTCAGTCACCCTGTCTCTCCGTCTCTCTATCTGTCCCGCGCTCTTTCCCTCTCTGTCTCTTAGTCTCTCTCTCTCTCTCTCTCCCTCTCCCTCTCTCCTTCTCCGTCCCTTTCCCGTTGTCTCTCTCTTTTTCTCCCGGTCTCATCCATTGTCAACTACTTAATACAATGGCACACTGAACCATACATATGCTTCTTATAACGTGTAGTTTGTACACCTTTTGTTTACACTGGAAATCTTTATTTAAAAATTCTAAAAATGATTGTAATTCATTAGTAGGACTGCAACGGGTAGTAATGCCTTGATGCAAAACAATAACAAGGACGACAACAACCACAATAATAACAACAATAGTAATGATGAAAGTAAACAACAAAACGAACAAACAAACAAAAACAAAACAAAAAACGAAACAAACACATAAATAAAACCAAAAAGATTTAAAAAAAGAAAAAAACATGGACAAATACATCATATTATAACACATATTTTTGCACATATAATTGAATTTTTAGCTAAACGTACTGATATAATAATATTAATAATAGCACTAATAAGAAGAAGAAGAAGAAGAAGAAGAAGAAGAAATTATGAATAACTAAACATACCTTACTAGTAGCCTTTATTTTCCCCCGTGTGTGTGAACTGATTTGTCAATGGGAAGTGGTGGAACTTGATGCTAACGGGGTGAAGCAGTGGCCCACTCCCCCCCACCGGCCCAAACTAGGAGCTGGTAGGACCGTGTGATCGAAGACTCGTGAGTCATTTAACGGATCCTGGTGATTCACCTGGGTCATGAGCCGTGAATCGCCTGGCTCTAGCCCAAACTAGTGTCACGAAGGAGGCAGTGTTTCTTGTTTCATTTATTAAACAGCGAGAGCGCTCTACTGCAGCTCGTGTCTCAACATTAACACTTGTACAGCAGCACAGTAACACTAGGGTGACCAGATTTTACTGTAGCCTCCTGGTCCGGGGGAAAAAAGGACGTCTGGTCACCCTAAGTGACCTCTGATGTTGTGTCTGTTTGTAGAAAGGAAACTATTGTCAAATGCGAGCACCTGTCACATTGATGCTGCTATTCTGAGTTAATTATTTACGTTATCTTTTATTTAAAGGACATTAATTTGTATTATTCAATTACATTGCTTAACTTTTATTGTTATTATATGTATTAATGTTACAAATACATTTGACTAAGCTATAACAATTCATATTTCGTGGGTCATTATTTTGCTACAGGAACTTGCGCAGTATTAAACCAGGGCGACAACCTGTTAAACAACAGGGCGATTTTTCACTGCATTCCATGTCCAGCGGAAGCAGAGATGGAGGCATGACAGATATAGCAACTGACTGATTGAAAAAAATAGTCATCATAATGGTCAGGACAGTTGGTGGCGTAACGGTAGGGTGTTCGCCCCACCGTGATCAGAAGGTCGCAGGTTCGAATCCAGGGCGGGTAAAGTTACCACTGAGGTACTCAGGAGCAAAGTACCGTCCCCAAGCACTGCTCCCTGGGCGCTGCCCATGTTAGCTGCCCACTGCTCCTTCACGGATGGGTTTAAATGCAGAGGTCACATTTCGTTGTGTTGCACTGTGTGCTGTGCTGTGGTGTGTTCACAATGACAAATAATCACTCACTTTCACTAGTTTGTGAAACATTAAAAAAAAATCATTTGTTGTTAATATCTCACTCATTCCTTATCCAAACCGCTTAATCCCAACTGGGGTCATGGGGGGACCGGAGCCTGTCCCGGGAATTTACGGGCACAAGGCAGGGAACAACCCTGGGCAGGCGCCAGCACCGCATGGCACACACACACTCACACAATCACACTCACATTCACACCTTACAGGGCCACTTAAGAGTCTCCAGTAAATCTATAAGTGCATGCTTTTGGACTGTGGGAGGAAACTGGAGCACCCAGAGGAAACCCACGTGAATACGGGGAGAGTATGCAAACTCCACACGGAAAGGCCCCACGGCCGACCCAGAGCTCGAACCCAGGACCTTCTTGCTGTGAGGCAGCAGCGCTAACCACTGCGCCACCGTGCTGCCCACTAGTTATTAATATCTATATATTTGTATTGCTTTGGTTTAATTTAGTTGATTACGTTTGATTTCTTCATTTGTTTACTTCTATTTACCATTACTTGCACAGTCTTAGGAGCGAACCAGGTTCCATTTCAAGCTGAACATGTACATTCCTCTTTTCTCATTACTTCTCTCTTCCTTTCTCAGGAGCAAACGAGGTGGCCAGGAGAAAAATGGTCTGTTGTCTTTTCCCCAAGCTGAGCTGGACATGTATCTGTCTGCCTGCAAGTTCCTCGACGCAGCTGTGTCCTTGCCTCCTGACCATATGCCTCTTTTCCAAATGTGAGTTCTCTTGTCATTTAGCACAAATTCTGGGGGTGGGGGTTGTGCATGTATTAACACTTTTTTGTGGATTAGGTATCGCTGGGCATTCGTGCCTGAAGTGGATGTGGAGAGTTACGCCGGACCAGAGACCACGCTGTTGGAGGGGGAGCAGGAGTGTAAACCGCATGTGGTCAGAATCCTAGAAGGACTTCACCTTCGCTATGGGGTGAGCACACACATCATTATATATTAACATTTTTATAGCATTCCCAAAAATACCAGAACAAGTGAACAATAGTCAGCATCTATAAAACTACACATGGTTGTACTTTTTTGCTTGCAAAGTAACACTGACATGAGTAAAAAGTGAAAGACCAACACAGTACAACAAAACGCAACCTGTGCATCCAGCTCATCCATGCAGGGGTGCTTGGGTAATCTTTCAGACACAGATGTAACTGTTAGACGACCATGCCCAGTTATGCATTTGTGCGTCATACTTTCCAAACTACACATCTAGTGTTATTTATGGTTGTGGTCACAAACAATAATATTTTATTCCCTTATTTAAATTAATTGCATTTTACACAGGAAGACACTTAGGTCTAGGTCTGGCCTAAGGTCGCAGGTTCAAGTCCCTGACTGATAAAGGCAACACTGAGGTACTCATGAACAAGGTACTGTCCCCAAGCACTGTTGCCCAGCTGCCCACTGCTCCTGCATGGATAGGTCTTTATCAGCATGGCATGATACAGAATAAAGCAGAAACGGACTGGCATTTTTTTTAAACAGCGATTTCAAGTCTTTCATGTACATAATTTGGGTGACGTCTCATTCTAAAGAAGTCCACTGTGAAGCCCAAGTGAGTTAGAGGAAGAAAAAAGGCAAAGGAGAAAGGGTTAGACATGGGGAACTTGCTTTGGAAGATGAGGCTTGATTACATACTTTGTTGTGTATCTGTATGGGCAGTGGTGGTGTCGATACAGAGGTCTGAGTGACAGAAACCACCCCTGAGGTCCTAACCAAGGCTCTTAATCTCAAGTTGCTTCATGAAGAAAGGGAAATGCAAGTTGCTCTGGATGACAGTGTCTGTTAAATGCTATAAATGTAAATGTGTTCTTTCACCAAAAGGGACCAGCTTACAAACAAGATCACATCAATACATGTTTTGCATGATTCATTACATAATATAGTAGTTTGAAATTGCATACTTTTCTATTATAACTTTATTCTTACTAACTAAATTCCACATTGTGTGTTTTTTAATCTCATTTATATCCCTCTCCCTTTCCCATCAATCTTACACAGTCGACTTTAACATAATAGATATGTAATAGCTAGGAGAATGCCAGAGGCCAAAATCACTTCAAGTTTTTGTTTACTGTTTGGTTGTAGTAATGATGTATCACAAACTAATTCTCAGCACCACCTTCACTTACCATGCTACAATCACATGGCTATTAGGGTTGTTGAAATTAATTGCATAATCTATGCATCACGATGCAGAAGTGGACGATTCTGCATCGATGCAGTGGAAGAAAATAATCTGTTAAATCAGAGGCTTTCAACAGGCGGTCTTCTGCCCCCTAGTGGTCCGCAGCAGCATTGCAGGTGGTCCGTGACATGCAATCCACTTTAACAACTGAAATCACTTTTTAAAAATTATTATTATTATTTTTTTTTTTTTCATTTTTCAAAACATTTCCAGATGATTTGGGCATCTGTATGAATAATGAATTTAATGCAAATAACTAAGAAGTAATACAAAAAATACTCCCTCCAACACTGAGACTGCTTAGTCTGAGTGGTGGTCCCTGGGACAGAAGCAGTTGAAAACCTCTGAATTATATCTTGACGTTGCTTGGTGATTTTCCGGCTACGGCATAAAACTCCAGGTTAAAAAGAACATCCCGGTAGCAGCTATGGATGCCCAATCTGCGTGCAATGTGAAGTAATGTAGAAAAAATGATGGCGTGCATCGTGATGCATCAAGATATCCTATCAAATCAAATTGACAATCATCAGAATCAAAATGTGAGACCAGTAAAGATTCACACTTCTAATGGCTATTATTTAACCCTCCACCCAAAACATGTTTTAAAGTCTTTTTCTTCAATTCTCTAATTAAGAAAACAGGATCTACAAATAATCAGCTGTTTATACTTAAGTGTTTCTGACACTGGCTAGTCTCAAAGCCTGACATGTTTCCTCTACATTTAGTGGGGATTACAACACTAACATGTTTTAAATTACACGTCAATTTTATCTAGATGTGCTAATGATGTTCAATAATGATTTAAAAAATGTTTGCTGCTTACAGTTGGGAACCATTGGGTCAATTCCCAAGAGCAGGGGTGATGCGATGCTGCCTTTGCACAGCTCTCAGTCGCACGGCTCTTACGCTCTCTTATGCTTCACCCTCCTTACAGGAGCTCAACGGCACTGTGGGAGAATCGGATTTGGAATGTACCGAGTTCCCGCTGCTGTCCCTTCGCTCCATCTCTTCCATCACTCAGCTGGTGCCCTTCTTCCAAACGCTGTGCTGCTCCTTCGGCGGCTCGGCACAGTCTGCTTATCCACCCGCTGACTACCCTCCCCCAAACCCGGCTGGCGTTCTGCAGCGCCTGGAGCTCATTGCCGAGACTGATTTCCTGGATGGCTTGGACTCATAAAAATCTCTAAAATCTCAGTCTCAATCTCAAGCGCAGCAAGACCTCAATCTCATTCCGTATCAGTTGTTCATGCAGAGGACACAGATATTGTAGCATGATTACATACAGAAGTTGTGTTGTAGTGTCAGGAAGGGGTAGTGTAAAAAAAGGAACAAGGTTGTTTATTTTTGTAATCATAAGTCAAGGTACTCTTAACTCTGTTGTAAAGATGATTTTATGCTTTTATGTGAATGTTATTTAAATGAATAAAGAATAAAGAAAATCATTTAGGATTAATATTAAGCACAATACATATTTTGCCAGATTACTCCAAAGTAAAAGCTCGATCACAGATAAAAGTTGCCAAAATAAGCAGCTTTTGGAGTGCTGGTGCTTCTTTAGTTCCGACCACTGATAGGTTTCTGATGTTTTATGAATGTACTTTATGGCCCCTAGATTTGGACATTAGTTTTGGTCTCTGTTTAAGTGAAAATTATACAGATGTTTCTTTCTCATTCCATGGCACAAAGGGGTGAACGATCCATTTTTATGCTTGTCTGCTTTGAAAAGAACAAGTATTTCCATCAAGTACTCACTATGTTCTGTTTATTAGGTTGAAAACATAACAGTGGGGCAGCAAAAGATGGCCTGAAATAGGATTATGTGAAATGTGTATATGCTTGTTTTAAATTTGTGGAGGAGACTCGGACACCAAAATGCTACCATCAATTGAAAATCTTATGCATTATTACACATGACGAATGGATTCCTAAGCTTTATATTTGTTTTTGTTTTTTGAGGAACACCTTTTTTATTTTCCTGGACCTTCGGTAGCATTCTGGTTTGACTGATATCTAGTTCCATTTTGTTCCATTTTATTTATTCTGAGGATTTTACATATTTTCCCTACTCTGGTTTTTCCCCTTTTTTCAAATATCAGATCTCAAGTTTTCATCTTTTTTCACTCTAAACCCAAATGAAAGGTTTATGCTGAATTTACTTAGCAAATCAGTTTAATATATATCCTGAAAAGAAATACAATAAAGCCACATTTTCTTTTGAAACACTTGAGAGAATGTTACTGATCAACATGTAAAATAATGTCTTCTTATTTGGAGGCAGTCTTCTGGGATCAACAGCAGCAGTTTGAGCATGCTTCAAAGCTGATTAAAGGGTTAATAAACATGAAATGAAGTTATGATTTTCACTGCATGTTCTCTTACAACTTGATCTTCAATCAACTTAGAAAATAGTTGAATTTTATGGTTGAATGAATTGCAGCCTGGGAAGTCCAAGCTTGAGTGACCTGTGACCTGAACTACGAAGCGGAGTTACTGACTTTTCGGGCTGACATGATAAAGCCGTACTATGAAAGGTGGTTAGGTTTTACCTGAGTCTGCATCTCTAACTTGCTCCAAGCAGGTTACAGGGCCCCCACGGATTCTTGAAAAGTATTAGAAAGTCTTCATTTTATTTTAAATGTTTTTTAAGACCTTGAAAAGTATTTAAAAGTCTGGAATTTTACAAGGGGGGGCATTGAATTAATTCTAGGGCGAAATGAAGCAACAATCTCTGTAACACCTGTTGTAGATTAAGTTTACCAGCGAATTCACTCATGACAGTGACAAGCGCTAACCTGCTACTGATATTCGGTAATATGTTTCCGGTTCTAGAGGAAGTTAACCGACAGATTCGCTCGTGAATATGTGTGCTTCGCGCCGCGCTACTGATTCGACTGACACGAATTCCGTAGTCTTCAAAGAAGGTTCAATTCTGTAGGAAGTTCTTAAGATCTCACTTTTGACTGTGGTGGTGTAAACGAACATTTATGACATTTTTAGCAGCTATACTTGCTACTATGGCTGTATTGATCATGTAATAAGTTTGAAATGATTATAAGAAATGTGTACGTGGTGGGCTTTATATTGTAGTCATGGTGTAGTTACGACTCGATGAATTCGGGTTAATGGAGACCTTAGATTTGTGACTCGTGGGTCCTGGTGATTAACTCGGGTGAGTCATGAATCGCCCAGCTATACTAAAATACATTTTCCCGACCCTCATATAACAATTTAATGTTGCGGTCACAAGGACCGGGACAGAAATGACTTTTGGGATCCTGAAGGCACGTTCTCCCTGATTAGGGGCCATTCACATATCGCGCCTAGAAACGCGTGGAAAACGCTAGGCGCGTCGCTTTCTCCTTCTTTCCAAAAGCGCTCGGGCGCTTGCGCTCCGGAAGTGTCTGTCGTTGCTAAGCAACCATCAGCCACGCTCTCCATTAATTTCAGCAATGGATTTCCACCAACGAAAAACCCTTGCTGTGACTCTGCTACAAGATTTATTTACGCAGAAAAGAAAAAAAACGCCGTAGTGTTTCGGTGCACCCTTCTTCAAAAACGTAAAAAAAAAAAAACACGGGGAATTTCACCAGCTGATCCAGGAGCTCCGCCTGGAGGTTCAAAGCCTATTCCAGACTTGACAAGGACCAGTTGGATTATATTTTAGGAAAAGTTAGCCCAAGCATCAGCAAACTGAGCTTCTGCCGTGAAACCATCTCTCCTGCACAATGGCTCTGCATTTGTCTGAGGTAATTACCGTCGTAACCGAAATGACTAACCTAATTGGTTGAATCTTGTGACATGACCCGCGGTGCGCTTGCGGCATTCTGAAAAGTTGAGATGTTCTCAACTCGACGCGGCGCGGACGCGCCTGAAAAAACCGGGCGCGTCGCTTCCGTTATGAGCGCGGCTACATTTGAAATAATGGACTTGAGCGCGCAAAAGACGCGATATGTGAATGGCCCCATAGGCTGCTTGTGCGTTGTAAGTGCGGTGTTTATATACGTCTAGGTTACGCAGAAACATCGACTTAACCAGGTGTGTAAACACCCACCAAACTCTGAAATTTTACTTAGCCAATCCATGTGACTTTGATTAATTTTGCCATATGACAATTAGATCTTTTTTTTTTACATTTTTACTTTTCAATTTAACATTGTTCGAACTTTCAGTGAACAGTATTTAAAGGGTTTATATGCTTGTGTTGTTTACCCAAACATGTGACAGCCAATCATCATCACTTATTCGGTTGTCCCGCCTCCTCCCCTCACCCAATCAAAGACAAGAAAATCAACTTTGCGTGTCCTGTGTCTGAGAGAGCCTGGTCGGATAAACACAGCTTCAACGACATTAATTATGGTAAAGCACTGTGTTTTGTTCTCAGTACCGATAACGGCGGTGTAAAAAGTAATAAAATAACCCGTCACTGAAAAAATAACGTCGTTACTAACGCCGTCATTCCCATCAGTACGACGGCGTTTTAGTGCCACCTTAAAAAAAATCTAAGATTACGAGATTAAACTCGTAATATTTCGAGAATAAACTCGAAACTACGAGAATAAAGTCGAAAGCTTACGAGAAAAAAGTCGAAATGTTACGAGAAAAAAGTCGAAATATTACGAGAATAAACTCGAAATGTTACGAGAATAAACTCGAAATGTTACGAGAAAAAAGTTGAAATATTTCGAGAATAAACTCGTAGTAATACGAGATTAAAATCGTACTATTTTGAGAAACAAAGTCAAAATTACGAAAATAAAGTCGACTTTTTACGTGAAGATTCAAGATTCTTTATTTGTCACATTCACGTTATACAGGTACAACATGCAGTGAAATGTATCCTGATCCGCTCTTTTAACTGTGCAATAGACAAGGGAAAAACAGACACAATACAAACTTACAAACATAAAGACTAACTTAAATAAGGAGGTTGGGGTAACAGGACGAAAAAATAAAACTATATATAATACAATAAGGAACATAAAGTTACATGTGCATAGTTTACCTGAGTTGCATAATGTGCTAAGACAGAACCGGTGCATTGAAATAATTTTAAGATATGTTTAAGATATGGGGTTTGGGGTTTAAAACAATGGACCACTGGTTGCCATTTCAGACTGCACAAAAGAGGCAATTTCCTCAAAGTCTGTCTGATTTTTTCTTCTGAATAAATTAAGTCTCCTACATAACCGCTGCAGTGTCCTTTTACTAATTATAAGTCCGTGCTGATGCGCCAGAAGACAAAGAATTTCCTTACTGCTAAATCCTAACCTAAAGTAGGACTTTATTCTCAATAATATTTTAGAGCTTTTCTCTTAACATTTACGACTTTATTCGTAATATTTCCTTTTTTCGTAATATTTAGAGCTTTTTTTCTCTTAATATTTGAGTTTATTTATAAGTAATATTTCTACTTTTTTAAATAACATTTAGAACTTTATTCTCGTAACATTTTGGGTTTATTCTCGTAATATCTAACTTTTTTCTCGTAACATTTCGACTTTATTCTCGTAACATTTAAACTTTATTCTCGTAACATTTCGACTTTATTCTCATAATATTTCGACTTTTTTTCTCGTAACATTTCGAGTTTATTCTCGTAACATTTCGAGCTTTTTTTCTCGTTAAATTTGACTTTGTTCTCCTTAACATTTTGGCTTTTATTCTCGTAACATTTAGAAGCTTTATTCTCGTAACATTTCGGGTTTATTCTCGTAACATTTCGACTTTATTCTCGTAACATTTCGGGTTTATTCTGCGTAGCGTTTGACTTTATTCCTCGTAGTTTGAGTTTAATCTAAGTAATCTTAGATTTTTTAAGGTGGCACTAAAACGCCGTCATTATCAGTGATAAAGACAGGCATATAAGGCAATTTCTTCCAATTTACATACCTGGTGGCCCCATTCCCCACTAGGGGGCCCGCACTTTGAGAACCCCTCCCATAAGATGACCTAAGCTGATCTATGGTTTGTTAGGTCCAGTATACTGTATATGTTTTGACCATTCTTGATTATCACTGTTCATAAGAAGCCAGCCCATTTTTATGGTTTATGTGATATTTTAATAAGACCTCAATTTAAAACTTTTCCCATTCTCATGTGTGCGTCATCTCACATGAAGTTATGAAAATAGAAAATAGTACTTAAATTAGCTTACTGTCTTCTATTACTGTAAAAGAGTTCAGCTTATGTTTGAATCATTTCAGCCTATTAGGTGCAGTGACTACCAAGCTTATATTTACTCCCCTGCCAATCTATTTTAAGACATTTGTTCAGCTGACAGTCTGGCTGGTCTAAAATTAATCACAGTCCATGAGAACTAAACTGAATTAGTGGTAAAAATCATTTCAGAGTAAACTTTAAAGAACATTTGCAATTTTAGGGTTTTGTACAATACAGCTATAGCATAATGTCTTCAGATATAAAGTTGGATTACTCTCTTGAGTCCAAGGAATTGTGCAGACCTAAAAAGGTGCTCAAGATATAAGGGGACATATGAAAAATGTACAGAAAAACAACTACAAGAAAGGAGGTCTGACCAGGAAAATCAAATGCCATTATTGAGATGGCCAATGACTAGCTGAAAGACCCAATGTTCACCTTCCTCAGCTGTTTGGGTGGGTCTCAGACTGGTGCTGTTCAAATACCATTAGGCAAATGTTTTTGCTAATGATGGAATAATCAGATGTTTTTATATTCTCGAAACAAGTGAGCTTTAGCTTAAATTTGAAACATTAGTCAGGATTTTGCCTTTAGTAGACTCTGTGAGGATGTCACATGGTTGGGTAAACAACACATGCATTTAAAACCTTTAACTACTGTTTACTGAAAATTTTGAACAATGTTAAATTGAAAATGCTCGTCACAAATATCTATTGTCATGGCAAAAATTAATCAAAATCATGAGTCTAGCAGATTTTATTAACAAAACAGAAATCACTTTGCTTAATTGCTACACCATGAACCATGCAAACAACAAAGAAATAAAAGCAAAAACCTGGCGGCATAGATGGGGAATACATCCTGACCATGGACCCGATCATCAAAAAAAAAAAGCAAATGTAAAAATTACATTATAATTTATGGTATTTAGCAGACACTCTTGTCCCGAGCAGCTTCTGTTTCTTAGTTACAGGAGGAGTCTTCCTGTAGCAACTTGGAGTTAAGGATCTTGTGTCGGTGCTCAACGGTAATAGTTCTGGCAAAAGGATAGAGCTGTGTTTGATCTTGATGCCTCTTGGTCCTTAGGCAAATGTCCCACCATTAGACCATCACCACCTCATGAATGAATACACCATTCTAGTGTGGTGCCTGTTAAATAGAACTTTAAATGTGTGACAGAGTTGTAGATAAACTACATGGATGCATGTTTAGCTAGTGAGTATCACACACACTGACTCAGTTCAGTCCAGATGTGTCAAGTTGGAAGAGACATATTCAAGAGCGAGCTCAAGCGGTAAACAAATAAGGTGGCTCCACAAAGTACTGACTGTCATGATGTAAATGCTTCTAACCAAAGCAGAGAGGCACACACTGAACAAAACAACTGAACAGGACAGTACTACATAAAAGACGATATGCCTGGTTGTACATCGAAATTTTTTGGAAGATATTCCCCGTACCCGTTTCATACTTGGCCTTCGAATTCACCTGTCAATTCATGTTTAATCTTGATTTGACTAGATTTTTGCATGTCATAGAACACTGCCAGATGCAATAAGGATATTGAGCATTTTTCTGCTCTGTCTTTCTGTGTGCAATTGTTTTTGTATTTCCTGGATTATTCTCTGCTTTGCACACCAATTAAGTTGGAGATTTGCAGCGACGGTCTCTCTACAGTTTTCGAACTGAAAAGCTATTTTATATAAATCTCTACATAACCTTTCACATCTTATACTTTATAGGCGTACTGTTTTTTTTTATAGAGTGTTTTGAATATTCATATTAAACTGCTGCCAACCTTATGCAAATTTAATGCCAAAGACAATTCTGGATTTATCATGTAACCTTTTAGTTTTTATATATATATATATATATATATATAGATAAAACATCATAAAAGCATATAATTACCAATTATTATGAGATACATACGGATTAAAGAATAAGGAATCCTTTGATTGCTTAACATTATCATGTAACCTTTAGTTTAACTATTAAACATAAGAAAGAGGTGCATATATAATCAACACTATTTGCGTGTTTTCTTTTTTACACCTCTCTCTCTTATACCAACATATATATATATATATACTTATATATATATATATATATATATATATATATATATATATATATGAAGAAGAGAGAAAGAATCTCTAACTGAGGACAGTAAGTATTTGACACATCAGCATTTTATCAGTAAAGAAATTGGGCTATTGACACAAATCTCCTGAATGTTGCCATCAGGCAAATATTAGACTTTCCTTTAAAAGAAATGCAAAACATTTGAAGAGTATACAAGTTGGTCATAATAAATAAAGTGAAATGACACGAGGAATAAGTATTAAACACATAGAAGTAACAAGGTCCTGCAATGGCACTTGAGAATACCGGGAGATGCCTAAAAATCTGTCAGTATTAAGAGAAAACCCTGCCCCTATCCATTGCCTGGTGATATCAGCTGCCTTTAGTCCTGATGTTGTAGCCTGTAGGGCTTCTCATTGCCAGGAAGCACAAAGAAGGGCTTAGCGATGACTTCAAAAGAACTCTCCAGATCGCCGTAACCTTATGGTTGAAAAGCATTCTGATGGGGAATGATTTATAGGCGCATTCAGAATGCTTTGAATGTTCCTGTGAGCACTGGCCAGAGGCCATTATCTAGGAAATGGAAGAGCATCAGTTCACCATAAACCGACACGATCAGATTATATAGTAGAATCTGTCGAGAGTCCGAAATAATCCAGGAGAATTCCATAAAGCCGAAACCACTTTCGGGCAGAGACTTCAAGACCTTGCATCAGCAGGTACTGTTGTTTCAAAAAACTATAAGCAATGCGCTGAAACGCCGCTGGCATCATGCCTCTACATGCAAGACTCTCCATTGCTGAACAAAAAGCATGTTTGTTTCCGGTTAAAGTTCTTGAAACAGCATTTGGAAACCCTATGGATTACTGGAGACTATAGTATGGTCGGGAATTAAACAAAATTGACCTTTGGCTGTCATTCCCCACCATGTTTGGAGAAGAAATGGCATACCCACCACCCCAAAATTTTCGCGCCACCAACAGGTTAAGTTTGGGGAATTGGAAGCATCATGGTTTGGGGCTGCTTTTCAGCAAGGGGTAAAGCAGACTTCGCTATTATTGAAGAGCAGGATGAATGGAGAAATGTGCGGGACATTCTGGATAAAAATCTCTTTGCCATCTACCGAAAGCTACTTGAAAATGAAAGAAAGAAGGGGTGGATTTCAGCAAGACAATGATCCCGTACAAGACCAAAACAATGAATTGGTTTAAAAAATAGAGATTGTGAATAGCCAGATCAATCACCTAAATCCCATAGAAAATCTGTGGAAGAACTGAAGATCAAAAGTTCATACAAAAGCCAAGACAACCTTTAAGTTTGAGGTAGTTTTGTGTGGAAGGGCTGAATCACTCGTCAGGCAATACAGGCAGCTGGTCTCTCCATACCAAGAAACGTCTACAATCTGTAATCACCAACAAAAGGCTTTTTCTCATTATTAAATAAGTACAATACTTATTCCTGTGTCATTTCAATTTATTACATTATGACTCAACTTGTATACTTAAATGTTCTGTTGATTTCTTTGTATAGATTCAATATTTGGCTTGATGGCAACATCTGGTGGAATTTTGTGTCAATAGCCGCTTAGAAATCCCTTACTGATAAAATGCTGATATGTCCAATGCCTATTACACGCTGTATATATATATCTTCATTCATTCATTTTTCCAAGCAGCTGTAATCCCAGCACAAATTCATGGGGGCACGAGCCTATCCCGGCAACTCTTGGGTGCAAAGGCGAGAACAACCCTGGGCAGGCTCTCCTATATACAGTACTGCAAATGTTTGAGGTGTGGAAAAAAATGCTGTAAACAAAGACTTCTTTTCAAAAAATGGAAGTGTTAATCATTTATTTTCATCAATCAACAAAATACTTGATGAATGAACAAAAGAAATCTAAATCAAATCAATATTTGGTGTGACCACCCTTTGCCTTCAAAACAGCATGCTGCCCGGCTCCCGCCTGCTGCTACGCTGTCCGTCGGACTCCACACACAGCTTCCGCCACCTGCGGCTCTGCCTGACCGCGCGCCGACTGCCCGGCTCTGCCTGCATGCGCGCCGACTGCCCAGCTCCTGCACCGACTGCCGGCTCCTGCCTGCAGCCCACGCCATCGTCATGCTCCGCCTAAATCACGTCGCCGCCCTGCTCCCGCCTGCAGTCCAGTCGGCATACCACTCCCGCCCCTGCGGTCGATACGCCTGCTCCATACCTGCAGTCCCGACCAGCGCCTGCTCACGCCGCCGCTAATTCCAGTGACGCCTCTCCATACTGCCGTCCAGGTAAACCATCACCACCGCGGTCAGTCGTCTGAGTCCAGTCAGCCGTCAGGTTCCGCCTGCAAATCCGGACACCTGGCCTGGTTGTACTCATATGGACAGTTCCCTCTTCACTTGTTACTCAATAAATATGAAGAAAGCCAACTTTCTGTGACTTGCGTCATCGTCCTGACACCAGGACTTCTTATTTCTTCTTTCATTAAGATGGCTCTTAATGACTTTGGCTGTATGTTTGGGGTTGTTGTCTGCTGCAGGGAGAATAAACTTGGGGCCAATCATCGCCTCCCTGATGGTAATGCAAGATGGATTAATGTCTGCCCTGTATTTCTCGTGAAAACACCGTATCTGTGACCAACCTCCAACTCCATTTGCCAGCAGCACCAGCGTTCAGGCCTCCACCATGCTTCACTGTTGCCTGCAGACACTCATTATTTTACTGCTCTCCAGCCTTTGTGAACAAACTGCTGCATCTGCTACAGCCAAATAGCTGAGTGCAGCTCATCAGTCCAGAGCACCTGCTGCCATTTTTCTTCTATGTTCTATGTTTCATGCATACCTGAGTCGCTTGGCCTTGTTTCCACGTCGGAGGTATGGCTTTTTGGCTGCAACTCTTCCATGAAGACCACTTCTGTGAACTTCTCCAGACAGTAGATAGGTGTATCCAGGTCCCCACTAGTTTCTGCCAGTTCTGAGCTGATAGCACTGCTTTCAGACATCTTCCGATTTGAAGAATGTCATTGTCTTTTACATCTGCTGCGCTAAGTTTCCTTGGCCGACCACTCGTCTCTGATCCTCAATGCACCCGTTTCTTTATTAGCTAACTTCAGAAGCGAACAACAGCATCTTGAAATCCCAGTCTCTTTGAAATCTTTGTCTGGGAGACCTTGCTGATGCAGTATAACTACCTTTGTCTTGTTGCTGTGCAAGTAGCATACAAATATTATTGATTTGATTTAGATTTTTATTTTGTTCACTCACTTTGCATTTTGTAAATTGATAAAAATAATAATTATTTATATTTCTGAAAGCATTCTTTGTTTACAGCATTTTTTCATACCTGCCTAAAACTTTTGCACATATATATATATACATATACAGGGCCATATGTATATATGTGTATATATACATATATACATATACATATATATATATGTATGTATATATATGTATGAATATATATGTATGTGTGTATATATATACATATATATGTATATATATATATATATATATATATATATATATATATATATATATATATATATATATATATATATATATGCCTGGTTATCCATCTCAAATTTTGTTTTATTTTTACTTTACCTTTTAAATGTCCAACTCTGCTCTCACACGTTTGTTCATCTGTGGCACCAGCATGCAAGCCAGCATGAGAATAAGAACACAAGTGCATCTTTATTTACCACAAACCAGACTAAAATGATTGCTTGCTGCAAACTGTAGCAATTTCCTTCAATGAAACTCAAGAAGGAAAACGGTGTAAGTTTACCAACCTGTACAATGCCTACAAAAACCATTATTAACCCAGAGCCCACATTGATTCCTCTGACAACCATCTGATGGGATATTACTGCCTGCATGCATGTCACTGCTCAAACTACACAAGACCTGGCAGAAAAAACCACTGGAGTCTGGCCATATCTCCAGGAATGTCACACAGAGTCAGTGAAAAGAGCTAAGAGATACTGCTGTGTCTGGTCCAGGAACAAGAGCTGCTGCTCTTAAACGTCGGAGCCAAACTTTCTCTAGTGCCATCAACAACAAAGTGGACATGCACTGAAGATCGAGTAACTTCCACAACACAAAAAGGATTCTTGCAGTTTATGGCAGGGGGCCTGTTACTCGCTTCAGCCAATTTTGCCCTCTTGTAACTTGACGCAAGGCCACCAGAACATGTGCATCCTTCTCCGTCTTCAAGAGCCTCCTGAAGACTCTTCTTTTCAGAGAACTTTTCCTCTCTTAGATCACCAAACATCCTATATTGCCCCAGGGCCGCTTACTGAGGATATCTTCATCCTCCTACTTGGGCTCTTGTGCAGAGTTGGTTTCTTTACAGTCTCAAGGGTCCATCTTTTTAAATTGTGAAAGTCACCTGGATAAAAGCATATGCAGAATATAATGTAATATAATAATAGTGTAATCATCTAACTTTATCTCATCATGAAGTGCACTGAAAGATTTGAAAGAGCCGCAGAGTTAAATGTCCCCACTCACTGGACCCACACAATTTGTATATACATTACGAAACAGGTTGACTGAGGATGCCATATAATCTGCCACACTCTCCCTATGACTTCAGGACCAAGAGGACATGTTAGAGGCTCTGTGCAGACGGTTCAGCATTCCGCTTACCATCCAAAAAGGGTATTGTATGAAGCTGGCCGAGCTGGGCAAAACACCTCTCTCTGCAACTAGACACCGGGGCTCTGTCAAAAAGATCTCATTCTATCTGTATTGGAGACAACATTTCCAGCACCATCAGACTGAGCTCAGGAGCTCCTCAGGGCCACGTTCTTGGTCCATTGTTACTCACACTACTAACCCATTACTGCACAGCCATTCTGGCCTCAAGCCATTATAAAGTTTGCAGACAACACATCTGTGGTGGCGCTCATCAGCCACATTGATGACGTTCAGCAGCTGGCTGCCTGGTGCAGTGAGAACAACCTGTCACTGAATATGGACAACACAAAGAATGATTGATGACGACTTTTGTAAATCTGAAAAAAGCAAGGTAAAATTAAAATAAAGTTAAGCATGTACACATAACTGAAAACTTTTATTTTCTCGGGCACCACAGATCTGATTTCAGCATTTATTTATAAGGTATTGTAGTAATTTTCAGGAAGGTGGAAAGAAAAATATCATAGTAAAATTTTGAAACTGAATTTTGAGACGTTGAATTGCACAGTAAGTGTACATGTTGTTATTAACTGAGGGTATAAATTAACAGAGGCTGGAAGACTGAGTTATAACAAAAAGGTATACTGGTCAACTAAAAGGTTTTATGGAAGTCTGAAGCAGCTGTGCGGTGGCACAGTGGTTAGCGCTGCCGTCTGACATCGAGAAGGTCCTGGGTTCAATTACCGGGTCGGCCTTAGAACCTTACTGTGTAGATTTTGCATGCTCTCCGCGCCCGCAATATTAGCTACTCTAATGGCCTATAAGGTGTGAGTAAAGTGTGATTGTGTCGGTGTGTGTGCCTGCAGTAATGTTGGCACCTCATGAGGGTTGATCCCAGCCTTCGCCTGTAGTTCAGGATAGGCTCCAGTCTCCCGAGGCTAGTTAGGTTGAGCTGTTTGGAGAAAGCGAATGAATAGCAGTTATGCATCTTAGAATGCAATCTAATACTGCAGAAGAGTGCAGCTGGTGATACGTGCGCTGTGTGCTGTGCTGTTGTGCTCAAAAACGTCTTTTAGATCCCATTGCGTTTGTTTGGGAAATTGCAAACAAAAATCCAGGCAGCGCAAACGAGCGTGAGCAGCATAATCACAAAGACTGCAGTGAGAACAAAAGCCTGAGAGTTAAGAAGCAGAGGAAACTGTAAAAGAAAAAGTTAGCACCTTAGAGGGTGTCTGCTAATGTAGTTATGAATACCTAGAATTCTGCTACAAAATTTACATTTATGTGTATCCATCAGGAACATTTGCATACAAGATGTTCATATGACATGTGACTAATAGTGCCTAGAAAAAAAGGCAAGAATATACAGGACTCTAAATGAAGATATTTAATGTATTTATTTAATGTTAGTTTGAATATTTTAACATACAGTTAGAAGTTAGTCTGCTATTCACCTTTCCTGGAATTCAATGTTGACTGTTGTGATTGTAGCTGCTTAAGAGGTTATCATGTCAAGCCTCTGGCAGGATCACATACATTCCTGCATAACTGCTTGCCTATTCTGATTGGCAGACAAAGCATTTCCATTCTTTTTTGTTCTCTCATATCGTACTTCCTTTCTAGAGCAGTAGACATTATCATCAGTAATACATTTGGGTTAATCAGGTGTGTGTCTGTCACTGGAATGGTATGGACTTGTAATCACATGCCATGTGTACTAAAATACATGATATATAGAGCAAGAGTGGGAATATAAAGCAGTCCATAGACCAGGCAAGTCTGTTGACTGTGAAACATCCTTCTCATAAGATTGAAAACTTCTGATGTAAGACATGTCTGTCTATACATAAACTGAGTAGAAGATAGTCTCTACTTTAGATAGCAAAAATAAATGTAATGTAAGGAGGCAACAGGCAGCCAAGGGTTAGACTTTATCTGTCCCCCTGTTCTGGTTGAGCTGCTCAGCTGCCACTGGAGGGACCTGAAGGATGGCTTTTCTGACCCCGAGAAGCTAAAAGCCAAGATTCTAGTTTTCCAAAGTGATGACTGTGGTGGACTGCACAAGCGAGGTGAGTTTGAATGTAGATTTGTGAGTAAAATTGCACAAATGGAAAAATCTGTAATACTCAGGTGAGAATGTAGAGTGTTGTGGCTTACATGCATCGTAGTTCAATAAGACAATGATATTTTGCATGTACTTTACCTTTTATATCCATACATTTCCATTATAGTTGGAATATAGCTGAGGTCTTTGTTTGCATGCTTGAATAAATTTATGAAATGTAGTTGGAATGTGAATTTAGTTTTTCAGTTATAATGGCAATAAATGATCAAGTGGTAGAAATGTCCCTAATTTGAAAAAAAGGTTTTCAAGGTTTCTGCAATGTTCTCCATTTGTTTTGTCTGATGCCTTCTAAATTGCAGGTACATTTTAGCTTTTAACAAATATGATATTGAATAGACTTAGTTTAGAAATCTTAATTTTCTTGCATCTGATACAGCTGAAATATATAATGAGCATATATTGACATTATTTATTCAAAATGCTCAAGGATTTTGTTGTCATAGATCAGTTGCTAAAGGCACCCCAGTTAGACTGGGCAAATTCCACAATAGTTTCTATTAATAAGTAATGTCTATTTGGGGCCAGAACTATGACCAGGCAGTACTATATATCATTCGCAGCATGACACAGTAACAATAACGCTGCCTGTAAATGTTAATGTATTTTATTGGACCTATTCTTTTTATATTAATCTGCCTACAATTTTCTTCTGTTACAGGTCTTTTAGGGTCCTTGGGTATAAAGGCGGGTTGACAAGTCCTCTCTGTATAGCAGCAGCTCAAGGTTTTTGATGATTGTTTACAGTATTGCCAGGCATGGTGCTCAGCCCAATCTTAATGCAGGAGGCAAGGCTGCACTTCATGAAGCCTGTGTAAATGGCAATATTCAGTGTGTAGAGCTACTCTTGGAACATGGAGCCAATCCTAACCAGCTTACAGAAGATGGTCTGCTTGCCATGCATCTTTGCGAGGACACCAATGTCACTGCGGTAAACATTCTATCAGTGTGTTATATAAATAATGTCTTGATACAAAGATTCTAGGATAGATAACAGAAATCCATGTTCTAGATCTGATATACAAACTTTGTTTAAGTTAGAACCTGTTGAAGTAATGCTTAAGTAAAATTTGATGTGTAGAACAATTGAGAAAATAAAAATGCTGCTTATACAAAGTTTATTTGGGTTAAGCTAGATACTGAAACTGAAAGAGCTGAAACATGAGCATAAGATTTAAAATAAATAATGCTTCTGAATGAGTTTTCTGCTGAGTGTCGCAGATAGCAAATATGAAATATAGTGCAGTAGGATTTCTTTTTCATGAATTACTCTCATGTTTATAACAGCTGTGCTAAGGCTTTGTTGCGTCATGGAGCCCAGGTAGATCTGCCTAGTGAGGAAGAGAGGAGAGACTCCATTACATGTGGCAGCAAGGCATGGACTGCCTCACCACAGCCAACTCTACCTACGATATGGAGCCAGCGTAAATCATACCAGCTACTCAGGTGAAACTCCTTTAGGGGTAGCATGCGAAGAAGCCAAAGGAAAGGCTAGAGAAAGTCAGGATGAGAGACACCTTCAGCTCTGCTGCCTTCTCCTGCGCTATGGAGCTAATGTTAACTTAGCCGACAAGGAACGGCGCACTCCTTTACATAAGGCAGCCGGAATGTCACACTGACTTGGTCTCGTCTTCTTTGGATAATGGCGCGATGTGAATGCATTATTACAATGGATGCTCACAGCTTTCAATGTACTTCTGCAGCTCTATGGTTTTGTGGGAGGAATGGCAGCCACATTGTTGTTCAGACACTGTTAAATCACGGATCCATTAAAGTATGGCCACAGTCATTATTTAAGGTTGGTAACCTGCATGACTTTAGCTATTTTGTTCACTAAGGCTACTACTTTACGCTTTTTTAAAAAGCTTTATGCAACTGATAAAGGTTGTTTTCAATATTGAATTAATGAGATGTTCTATAATTAATAATTGTATAACTTCTGCTTATACAGTATATTAGTGTTTTGACGTCTTTATTTTTCTTTGATCCTAAGGTATTAACAACATGTGCAGCAGCACCAAAAACTGTGGAAATCCTATTTAACTCCTACACAGTTGTTCCAGTAAAATCAAATGGATTGAAGTCACTTTTAAGGATGTTATTTTTCAAGTAAGTTGTATTCATCAAACCTCTTTTTATTTAAGGTCTTCTGAAGCAGAAATCACCAGTAACCAATACCTTTAATAAACTAAATAATCATGTGCATTCTCATAGCTTCACAGGGAATTCTTTGAATCTCTCTTTGCATTGGGCCTAAACCCGCGCTATTTACAGCACCTGTGCAGATCGGCACTGAGAAAGCACTTTGGAAAATACTGCTGCTTATTGGTCCCTCGTCTACCTCTCCCAAAGATGCTACAGGAATATCTTCTTTTGGAACCTGAGGGCTACATCAAATAGAGTGGACAGATAATAGACTGATTACACTCACAAATTAAATAATTCTGGGACACTGTTTTGGCTACTTGACTAAAATCTATAGTCTCTAGCATTTTTATTAACATTACATCATATCATATTACTTTTTGTCACTATATTGTAGTGATATGAATCTTAGTAGAAATATGTTTATATTAGTTAAGATGGGCTGCAAGGTGTCAGGAATGCCTTTCATTTTCCACTTGTTGTGGAGTCTTGTTTTTTGGACTCAACATTTGGTAAAAGTGACAAACATTGATGGAAAACCTTCTAAGGTGCAGAATTTGGAGTGCCATGCTAACCTGCTACTGGCCAATATATGAATTGCCTTTAATTGGTTGTTTATTTGACATGTTTTGTTCATATTTGTTGAAATGTGTTAGTACTAAAAATTCCAGAATTGTAAGAACTGAACTGTTTGATTTATACAGTTTTCTCAACACTGAATAAGTAGATTGATTGTGAGCATGAAACTTGAAGCTGTTGATAATTTTCATTTCTATGCTGAATATACTGATCTGTTTAATTACACATTCCATCTCTTAGCCACCTCCTTCTTTTACAGCCTGTATTTGGTCATCTCCAGTTTAATAGGAAGGACACAAAAGCCTTTTGGTCTAGATTAGTGTAATGTCTTGCCTCTCTTCCTTCTTGAGGCCTCTCAAGATTATTATAGTTGGAGTTGCACTGGTTACCATGACAATATCACTGTAGTGCATTAATTTATGCCCAAAAAAAAAAACTTAGCTAGGTAATAATGATTACATTTGTTACTTGGAAATAGCTTGACCATAACTAGTCATTGTAGGGGTTGCGATTGTGTGGCCCCCACACTAATTATCAGTAGTAAATTATGCATAACTTAAAACAAAGATCATCTGATGAGACTGCGAATTTAGCCTCACGATTAAAACCAAAACAACACAAATGACATTATTGACATTTCATACTATTCATTTTAATATGTTTTTAAAGGATAACAACAATGTCGATGACATGTCAGAGATATGTTCATGTTTGTGCCACGACTTGCTAGAAATTGACAATATAAAACATTGAAGTTAAGGTGGCAACTTGACCAAACAGATATTCTTTTGATCAAATGAACACATATTTAATCTAAACAGTAATAATAAGCAAACAAATAATCAAACATTCTTCTGGTTATATTTGAACTAGACACACCTCTATAAAAGGCTTGGTCTTCTAGCCGCCAAATGTAGTGGCGCCCTGCTCTAAGCAGGAGTTTATGCTAACTTATACCATTTATATATAGCAATGACTGTGAATCAACAGATGTGAATAGAAACCTTTGAAAGTAAAAAAATAGAGGCCACATGTCTTGTTTTTCTTGGTAGCGACCATTCTCTGCCTGGAAGGTAAAACTAGTGATTTAGTAACCATTCCTAGTGCACAATTTCTACACCATTTGCTAGTAGTAAAATGGTGAACCTCAAATTTTTCAGAACTATTCTTTGATGAAAAACATGACTTATCCATAACACGTTATATGCATAAACATATTTAACATACCATTCCAATCTTAACGGAAAAAAACAACAACAACAAAACAAACATGCCATTCAGATTTCTATCAGTAAGTATTGCAGTACAAATACTTTGATATTAGCTATAGAATTTATCCTATCGTACTTACATTACAGGGAGGGTAATTTTTTATTTCAAGCTCGCATTGAGCACAGGGTACGCTTCTAGCCCGTATTATTATGGCGCTCTGGGCGGAGCTCACGCGCCTACCGCGCCTACCACGCCCGTGTCGTCATACTCTGCATCCCCGCAGTGAACAGTATACAGGTGCTCTTTCGTCTTTTGGGGGAGAAGAATAAACAGGCCAACCAAAGTTGTGTTGGGGCACAGATTCACTGTCATTTACTGCAGTCAAGCTTTTCCGCACTAATGATATTCGCGGTGAATTTATCGCGGCAGGGTACTGATGTAGCGCCTATATGGGTGATTTTCACGGCGGTTTACGGCGAAATCCTAAGCACCGCCCACTTCTCGCTTATGATACTGTATATAAATATCGCCTATTACTCCTATTGTGATATTATATGTCTATCATCACATATAATTCCTATTACCGTGTATAATTATGTATATGTATAATTACGATACACACACACACTCTCAGTCAAACGTTTAGATACCCCTTCTCATTCAATCGTTTTTCCTTTTGTTTAGTTTGTTTATGCACTGTAGATTAATACTGAAGACGTCAAAACCTGCATGATTAAGCCCTGACTAAAATGGTTGTTGGTTTGTGGTTTCGAGTTATGTCCCGCACTAATTTTGCTCTGTAGTAGCACTCCGTTTCCTCTCGTCGACATTCCATGGAACCCAAGCCGTGACGACAACTTGCCAGGCGGTGGCGTCAGTCGGACACTGGAGTGGAGGTGGCGAGTAGGAGATTAACCGTGTCAACCCGCTTCGCTCCGTTCCACACGACAGGAGGTGCATTTAATGCATCGGTTTTTTTGCATGGTTACGAAATAAAAAGAAGTTTGTACAGGATGACTGAGGAGAACGTGGAAGTCATCAGGTTGTGCCGCACTAAGCCTGAGATGGGGAAAACACCACTGAGGATAGATACGCGATTCAGGAGCAGATACGGCCGGGTAAGAGCGGGGTCGGGTAAGACTGGAACTACTATCGGTATTTATTTATTTATTTATTTAATTATTTAATTAATTAATTTAGACAAGTGTTTTAAGTTAATCAAACAGCCACAAAATTTGACAATACTTTGTATACATGTGACCTAACTGGCTAAAAAGATCTGCACTGTTTCTCGTTTGATACTGTGAAGGGTCCATCTGTTGTTCGGCATTAAGACCCTTAGACATCTGGCAGGGTTTTACCTTAATACTTTTATTGAAATTAGACTAAGCAAGAAAGCAAAAATAAATTTAAGTGAAGAAACCTTCATAAAATACGGTTTTACGATGCTGCATTTATGTATTTAATTATTTAATTGTTGTTAAATTTAGTGTAATTTTCCCACTAGAATGAGACCATCTTCATTGTCTTTTAGGTAAGATTTGTTGGCGCTTTAAAGGGATTAAAAATGACTTTTGGATTAACGCTTTCATTTCAGCCTAATGGCTTTGGAGTTGTTTCTGGGCTGTAGTCATACCCAAATTTTACAATTGTGCTTGTACACAGAGGTAAAGATTTGCTGCTTTGTTGCCAATTTTTATTTTGTGACTATTTTTGCTTCTACGTTACAAGTAATATGTGATCACTCTTTCCTGACTGAATTATGTTGAATAAACAAACCATGCTTTTAAAAACCTGGCAGCAAGAGTCCATCATCATCATCATCATCATCATCATCATGTGTAAAAGGGTGTTTAATGATCTGTAATGAGTCTTTCGTGTCCATCTTAGAAACAGGTGGGCTCCAGTTTGTAAATGCAAATATACAGTATTAATTTCCTTAATTAATGAAATTAAGTAAAGGTAGATGCAGATATATCTTACTAATAAACTGCCTTGTCAGAAACATTCTTCTTAAAATGTTCTTCAGATTAACAGTGCAGGTTTGATTTTTTGGCCAAAGTGTTGTGGAACTGAGCAATGATGTATTTCTGATTTTCCTGAATGAATGTCCTTCAGAAAGCAAAATAGGAACAATACTTATTTTGAAGTGGAGGACTTTGTATGATGGCCTACCTCTCGGTCCCTCTCCATTTCATTCCTACAAAACATCTTAGTAAATGGAAATATTTATATTAGAGAACCTTGCTTCCAGGCAAGCTGTAAAGCTAAGCAACATAAACAATGATCTTCTCTCTCTCCCTGTAGGTCAGACTACAGTAAAATGTCATCCTCCAGCAGTAAGTACAGTATGTCTGTTCTCTCTGTCTTGCATGAGGTTTGGCACCATGCTTTTTTTACAGTAAACACTGTCAGAGCTGCATGGCAGAAAGAGTCCAGACTTACAGCGTGAGGCAGAGGTGACACTGTTCTTACTCTGGTTAAGGCCAGATCATAGAATTATCAACTGACCAGGAAAGAAGTGGATATAATTCGTAAGGACAGTAGTGTGTCTGACCTTTCCTTAATTCTGTGTCAGGGTGAGTGTGTGGATTATGTCCAGTTTAGCTCTTTAATCTGGCTAGCAGGTAACATGTACAACTCAGGAAGCAGACAACACACATTATTTCTGATGTAATATTGTTGTAACCTTAACCTTAGAAATGGAGCAAAATCTCTGGCTTTCATTTTTTTTCATCTCAAAACAGCAAATGGCAGGTTTAAAGATTTCTTCTTAAATATTTTAAATAAAGCAAGGACATTTTCAAGATTGAATTTCCCCTGCAAGTATAATATACTGTATACAGTTGCACTCAAAATTATTCAACCCCCATTGCAAATTAGGTTTACTGGCAAAATTTACAAACTTTCAGTTGTTTGCAATAAACAAGTCAAACAAGAACAATGTAAATAGTTAAACACAGCTAATATTACGAGTGGTTTCTCCATGTTCAACACAAAATGTCAAAATTATTCAACCCCTTAATGACAAGCATCATCAGTACTTAGTAAAGCACACTTTTGCTGTTATCAGCTGTTGCAAACATGATGCACAGCCAGACACCAGCTTCTGGCAGCGCTCCTGAGGAATCTTAGCCCATTCCTCATGGGCAGTGACCTCCAGCTCACTAATGTTCTTTGGTTTGTGTGCTGCAACCACCTTCTTCAAATCCCACCAGAGATTTTCTAAGGGGTTCAACTCAGGTGACCACTCCACAATCATCCAGGACCTTTTCTGAAACCAGGCCTTGGTGGACTTGAGATTATTGTCCTGTAGAAGGTCCACTGATGCCTAAGCTTCAGCTTCATCAGACGGCATGACATTTTCTCTTACAATATTTGATTGAATCCATCTTGCCCTCTACACGCTGTGCCAAAAGAAGCAAAGCAGCCCTAGAGCATCACCAAGCCACTGCCATGCTTCACTGTAGGCAGGGTGTTCAACATATGCTTCATTCTTCCTCCTCCAGACACAATTTGCCCAAAAAGTTCCAGTTTTGTTTCATCATTCCACAGAACAGAATACCAAAAACTTCTGTGGCTTATATATATATGGTTTTAATCCACTTTTCTTGTGCTTTTGGGTCAGTAGTGGTGTTCATCTTGGAGTTCAGAAATGTATTTAGTACGCACCATACGTGGAAACCGAAACATCAGTGCCTGCTGCCACCAAGTCATGCTGCAGGTCTTTTGCAGTCACTCCTGCCTTCTTAGAAAGCTGGTGGCAGCTGTTGATAACTTCCTCTTTCTGCCACGTCCAGGTAGTGTAGCCACTGTTTGGACAATTCCCTTGACTTACTCATGTTTCTAGCGTGCAGTCAAACGTCACTGTGATCATATCCCTAGACAGTCTACTGTAGGAACTTGGTGAGTTCCAGCTCACGCACACCTGATACAACTTTGGTTGAGGTCTTTGATTAGTTGCATCAGGTGTGCTTCAGACAACACCTGATTTGCAAACGTGTGCTCTTATGGGGGATTCAGGGGGTTGAATAATTTTGAGTCTGCAATAGTCATTAAAAGTGACACAGTTGAATGTGGAGAAACCACTTGTAATATTAGACGTGTTGGGCAATTTAAATTGATCTTGTTTGACTTGTTTATTGCACACAGCCACAAGTTTGTAAATATTGCCAATAAACCTAATTTGCAATAGGGGTTGAGTGCAACTGTATCTTCTACTGTGAATTAACAGGATGAAAAGTTTTCCAAACTGAGAGTGTTTAACTGCCTAGCAATATTTTAATTATACATGGTAAAACAGATGGGCTAGAAATTAAAAAAGTAAATTTGCAGTATTTATTTTCTTGATTAATAGTAGATTCAGTGTATTATTAATAGAATGCTTAGTGAGAGTATAACATAGAATCATGGCTTACCATGCAGTCGTAGGTTCAAACCCAGCTCTGTCCATCAAAGCAACGATCAAATATGAAGTGTTACTAGGATTACAATAAGTGTAATTAAGAGGAGAACTGCATATTGTTTATTGATCAGAATTGGAATATCAAACAAACTCGACATCATCTAGTACTGATTTCTTGCTCATGGATTAAGCCTCGTCTTGGGCTAAGTTGTAGTAGCAATGGAGATTTACCATTCAAACTCAACGCTAATCTAGGACTAGGCTTAATCCATGACTGGAAAACTGACCCCTAGACACTTAGACACCAAACTTGAAAAAGGGACTTGTGAGTCAGTATCCACAAAGACAATGTGTATGATATGTGTTGGGAGAAGGAATTATTCCCCATGGAATGGTGTTGACCATGGTCTTGTTTAATAGTCTAAGACAAAACCTAGACTCAAAATAACGCTCCTCATTAAATATACAGTTGGTTTAATCACACTACTGACATTCTACTATATGATATATAACTCAAGTCAGTATTTATTTAGAGGTTTTACTGCCTTTTAAATCCGCTCATGTCCTTTAAATGGTCATAAAAATTCTTGTTGTAAGTCACACGTTTTATGGTGTTAAGTTTGTAATAAAATAAGAAATTACCATAATTTAACAGTACACAATTTCTGTGTAATAAATATGTTGAAAAGTTAATCTGTTTATGAATATTATACTATTTACTTACATTATACATATACCACATAAATAAACTTAAGCCTAATCCTGTCTATAAGCATTACGTGTTCATCTGAAAATGCTGAAGGAATTGAAATTAGCGTGTGTGGGTTTGTAAGAGTGTAGTGTTCTCTTGGCCTGCAATGCCCTTAACCTTAAACAACAAACAAAGTGGGCCAAGTCTCCCAAGTGAGAAAGGAAAGGAGGGAGAGAAAGAAAGAGAATTAGAGTAACAGACTGAAATATGAGCAGAAAAATAAATGCCTTGGATTCACTTTCATTTTTAATCGGCGTGAATGACTTAACGTGGCCAGTGGACACGCTACAGTCGTAGGATATACTTTATACAGCTGTCCTGTAAAAGCTACTAGCATTCCTCAGAGGTCGCTAATGCAACAACACACAGCTTGATTACAGTACGTGAAAGAATGCTGAAAAAAGGTCTTTTCAGAGAGATTCTAGTGGCTGCAGGTTTGGGTTTTTTCCTTGGCTTGGCAAGGCAAAGCTCCGCCTCTTTTACTAACGCCACGTCTTTAACCAAGACAGGATGCTAATTAATGAAATCAGGTGCTTTTCTAAAGGGTTGGCTTAAAACCCTGTCAGAATCTAATAGGACCAAGTTGAAATGCCATAGTAAAAAGGACTTCATTCAGCTGAGCTCCAAGCAATGTTCTCTAGATCTTTTAAGACAGATTTGGTCTTTTGAGAAAAAGGACAGCGGGTACTGTATGCCAAAAATCAAGTAATGTGAGTTTATTATTAATGTCATCAGTTTAAAAAATGTGAAAACATCCCACTAGAGAAGTTTACTTTTGTTGGGAGTCAGTGTTTTAATATGTTTATAAAAAATGTCTTGTCTTGTAACTACAGTGAATTTACACCCTATATCCTCTACCCTCTTCATCCAGGTGATTTATCATTGGGCGACCTCCAAGACCCCTTTCTCGTTTCCATCCACATCATAACTGACCCGGGTCAGGCCAAATCCCTCCAGCGTGCTGCAGACCAAGTTCTCTCCTGGCTCCACCCAGAACTTACCCTCTTCAGAGTGTCTGAGCGTGCGTCCAGCCTAACCAGGCACTCCAAACTCTGGCCGAAGCGGCCCAAGGACGTGGCTCTGTTCCAGCCGGCCCTGGCTGTCATTCTCTTCTTGCAGGTGGACTACAATGGCAAAGACAGCCTGGAGAATTTCCACATCCCGCTCAGGCGCCCTCCTTGGCACTTCCACCACACAGAGCGAGTCAACGGTCATGGCCTCTTGCCCTTCTCACACGCCAGCCAGGACTTCTTTACTCTCGCCCCTGGCACACCGTTGTGGGCCCTCCGCCAAGTGCATTATGGCAAAGAAGTGGTCCGCTTCACCATCTACTGTCAACACGAAACCTACGTGAAACAGGTCCGGCTCTATAGGCTTCTGCTACACCGCCGGCTGGCACAAAGGAAGGAAGACTTTTGTTTCTGTGTGGTCTACTCCAACCATGATATGGAGATTCAGCTGTCATTCAAGCAGCTTCCACGGGGCCAGAGCCCCACTCCCACTGAGTGTGCCATCATGGAGATACGTGTGAGAGATGTGGGTCGGCTCGTGCCAATGCTGCCCCATCCCTGTACGCCGATAAGCGACATACGGTGGCAAACAGAAGATTATGATGGGAACAGGATACTCCTGCAGGTGTGTGAATTGCAGATAGTGGAGTGCAAAGTAGCCGAAACCCATTACCAACCAAAATTAACGATTCCATCAAAGAACACAGTTAAATTACTATATACTTTAGTTGAGTAATAGTACTATATACTTTAAAGTACAATATCAGTCAAAAATTTGGACACACCGTCTCATTCAATGGTTTATCTTCATTTTTATTATTTTCTACATTGGTCAATATTGAAGACAACAAAACTATGAAAACATGAAATTATGCAGTAAACTTACAGTAATTTTCACTTCGATGACAGCTTTGCACACACAAGGTATTCATGAGGTATTCATCTGGAACAGTTTTTAATTACTAGGGCTGGGTATCGATTCGATTCCAATTCACAAGGTCATGATCCGATTCAGTTCTCGATTCGATTCGATATCGATTTATTTCGAGATTTCTTTGCGTCAATACTAGTTTTGCTTGGTTATAAAATAACTTGTTTTAAAACCGAAGTGTTGCCAAACATCGGCCTTTAGGCCAGACGGTGATTTGAGCGGAGCGGCTTCAGCCATGGCTCTATTTGGTTTCGGTTTCGCCGGTCTCACGTTTTTATAGCTCTCCTTGCGCGGTCGCGAGAAGTAGTGCGTCGCCGCAGGAAAAGATCGATCCGCGAATTTTTGAATCGATATCGTATTTTTCGAACGAGAATCGATATTGATTGGTGAATCGATTTTTTGAACCCAGCCCTATTAATTACCGTGATAATTTTTGGAATATCTTGCCTGTTTGAGACTGTTTCACAGGTAGGCTTGGTACACATCTCTTCACAGTGGCTAGCCCTATTCAACCAATGTACATTAATGCAAGAACCACTAAATAAAGAGAAAAAAAACGAGTTTTCATGTTATTATAATGATTGTAGTATTATTGTAACTCCCACGTAGTATGTCAGCTGTGTCGATGGTTAGTTGAATAATAATAGTGATTTGTTAAATAAAGCAATGTTAATTCATTTTTTTAAGAATACCATTTAAGTACCGGACCGATAAGCAGTACCGTTAAAATCGTAATCATACCCACCCCTACACTGAAGGTAGGGGAAAAAAAAGAATTGCAGACCTTCCGTGCACTTAGGTGTGCAGTAGGAAACAGTGGGGCTTTGTTGCACTGCGTTTCACACAGACTAACTCTCGCTCTCTCACACACTTGCACAAACACACCATTCTCACAGTGTGTTCAGTCCCAAAGTACTACATCAGACTACAATTTTCTCCTTCCTTTTTAACTATTTAAGTTTCTTTTATGATTTTTCACCCAGAACCTGAGATTTTGTTAATCGTGTTACGTGCTGTGCTTTTTTTTTCCTAAAAGATGTCATGCATCAGAAAGGCCTGGCACAACTAAGAGTTGGCTGACGTAGGGGATGGTAGTTCACAGTCAAGGAAGACATTTGACATTTCTAACCTGTTTCCCACCTTCCCTCTTTCAGGCGCAGGGCTCCTGCAAACAACAGCAAGCCCAGTTCCCTCACGTCCCTCCTGACTCTTCTTCAGCTCCCTTATTGCCTTCGTCCTCCAGTCACAATCGTTGTCCCCCACCATTTGGCCGCGGCCCCACGTCCTACCGCAACCGGCGCCACAGAAGCTCCTCCCGTTCCAATGCTCCGAATTTGGCCTCTTCGTGCCTCCACCTTTCCCAGACGTCACTGCCACTGGTTTGTGAACAGGAAGACCCCGAAAGTCCTAAAGCGGTCCGTGATGGATGGATGGGTCTCCGCACACGTTCCCTCTTCTCCCTGCAAACGGAAGGTTCCACCAGTCCGAGCCATGACCTCTCTTCGGCTACCCGACCCCGCAGTTGGTCGTTGGCGGGGTCACCAATGTACCGCATTAATGTGGATACGCTAGTAGGAGCCGAAGAAACTGACGTGGACACCGGACAAGCCGTGAGCAGCAGCTGCATCGACTTGTCGGTGGTCTCCGCTTACACCAGGTCCCAACCCCAGCGCCCCCTTTCCGCCCCACCACAGGACGCAGCTTCCGATTTGGCACAAAAAAACGAGAACAAGTGCTCATCCCTAAGGAGGACTCCAGAGGTTCCAAGAACTAAGAACACTTCCTCAAAAGACACCCCCAACACAACTTCCGACTTTCTGTTCCCAAAAAGCAAAGGCACACAGGCAAAGCAAACCCATACAGCGTATCAGGGAGGCTCCAAAGAGGACAGGTCCAAGGAAGATGAACAAGAGTTTTATATCTGATGGGGAACTACGTTGTGCTACTAGATGTTGGGCTCAAATATATTTTCCCTGTTCTAATACAGTGGTGCCTTGACTTACAAGTTTAATTCGTTCCGTGACTGAGCTTGTAAGGCCTCGTTCACACGGACGTCTGAACCAGGCGTTTTTCTGGCGTTACATGGCGCCAGGTGAGCGCCGACTGAACGCCGACCGCAAATGAAAGCGTCCACACGGGCGTTCAGCACCAGCGCTCAGATGGCGTCAAATAAATGCTGCATGCAACGTTTTCTTGCCGTCAAAATCCCGACGAATGCGAGGAAAACGATGCTATCGCGAACACCAGTGAAACACCAATCGAACGCAGCTCCAAAACGCAGCAAAAACGCGTCAGAGGGCATTCATTTCGAACGTCCGTGTGGACGAGGCCTAACTCAAATTACTTGTACGTCAGTTTTCTCCATTGAAATGCCATTAATCCGTTCTGGACCCCCCAAAAAACACCTAAGTGCTTATAAATAACGAATATTGTATAAAAACACAATACAATAGAACGTACTGCAATAAAATGGTTTTATTAGGTATAATGTACAGCATTTGCCTTGGAGATCAGACGACTTGAAGATGCTGACGAAGGTGGAGAAGAAAGTTTGAACTGAATAACTGAATCTTACTGGCTGATTTTTGCCCGTTTCGCCACGCTTTCCTCCCTGTCATCTGCAGGGGTTTTCAGTAAAAAAACCTGTCCAATGTGGTGTGTTTCATCCTCCCTTTCAGCATGTTTCTGAAACGAGTTAAGCAAGTGCGATTAAATAGCGCCGTCGCACGCCCAGCTGGCTCGTAACCCGAATTTTAGCGCTCAACGCAAAGCAAAAAAAAACGGCCGAGAGACGGCTCGTATCTCGAAAAAACTCATTAGTTGGGACGCTCGTAAGTCAAGGTACCACTGTATTTGTGTATGTTAAATTGCATTATCCTCAATTGTAGTGACATTTAAAGTTCAGCTGATCACAGATCTATAAAATCTTACTGCATTCAATCACGTCAGTCCTAATCAGGAGCTTTTACGAAACGAACTGCATTTGCATCCGATGCCTCCACGCACTATGGCTCCAACAAGACTTCAACAAGAGACTCGAAATATATTTATATTTACTTAGCAAACATTGTATTTGAATATATTCACTTTGCATTGCAGTCGAAATCCCCATATAGACGTAGTGACCCATGATTCTCTGTAAACACTTCTTCTGATTTGTTGATTTGTTTTTTGGATGTTTTCCAGTGTCATGATATAGAAAAATAATTTAAGTTGTATTTACTGGGTTAAAAAAGTTAAAAGTGTAGTGTAACGTAGAATACGTCTGCAGTCACTACAATGTGTTATATATTTATTTAACTTGATGAATGTTTAGATACAGTGACATGTCCTGATTGCACATCGTAGCACCACTTGGTATCCTGGCTTGTTTGTTGATTTACTGACTCCATCTTTAGTGTAATTGCCTGAAGACGTAAAAGAGCATCAGATTGTTTTGACTTCCCAGGTTTTCAGCTGCCTGTAGATGTTTCACGGGATTGGAAGTAGTTTTTAAATAAACCAGGCTTAAACGGTGTAATTCGGTGTAACTTTTAATATGAGAAAGGAGAAAATATGACGTTCACAATACTATAATAAGCATCAGCCGGAGTCCAGAGACTGAAAACCCCAACAGCGCACTAAGACAAGCTCAAACCCTTTTCTAAACCTCCCGCATGAACACTGTAAAGGAGAAGCCGGTGGAGTCTGTGGGATTTCTTCAGCAGCTGATTTCTGTCAAAATCCAAACAAGGACATAGAAATTCTCATAATTATTAAGACATACAAACAGGAAAACATTATAAACATTTAGAACTATCCTCGATAGAGTTGGGCAGTAAAACCATCACCACAGCAAACGAACACTCTTGTTACGATTCAGAAGGACTCTCACAAGTGCTAGAACGTGTCAGCGACAACATTTCTCAAAACGGAGGGCAAAGCGGAATTAGAACTGAGTAAACGTTCTCGTCCCTCTCCACGTCGAAATAAAAGTCAAAAGTCACTTCACAGATGTGCTTTAAGGTTTGATCAAAGCAAAGAGCCGTTACAACTGGCCACATTCAACGATTTCGATCTTTTTGCTGGGTTTGCCGCTCTTGCATCCCAGCTCCCCCATCTGTTTCACCACGTCCATTCCGTCTTTAATGTAGCCAAAGGCCACATGCTTGAAGTCCAGATGCTCCGCTTTCTTCAGTGTGATGAAGAACTGTGAATTGTTGGTGTCTCTGCCGCGGCTGGCCATGGACAGCAAGCCTGGGCCGGTGTGTCGCACCTCAAAGCTCTCGTCCTCAAACTTGCCTCCATAAATGGATTTCCCTCCGGTTCCGTCCTGTTTGGTAATGTCGCCACCCTGAATTAAAAAAAAATAAATAAACTGGTGAACCGACATTTCACACGTCCAGTTGACGGCAAACATTAAAAATAAGAAGCTACTGGAGGAAAAATGTATTTGTGACCCTCCACGGCAAAACCAGTCGCTTGTCGCAACGGAGGTTTCTGAGAAAAACGAGCGTTTCGGTTGCGTGGGGTAAAATTTTGGGGTTTTTAGTGTTTTTGAAACAGTGGAAGGTCTATGTACTGTACTGCTGTGAATCAATTTTGCTGAAAAACTTCCCCTTTCCATCCTAAAAACGTGACTTTCTTGAGGTGAGGAATTCAATTCCAGCAGAATGTTAAAAGTTTGTGTTTTGACCGCTCTACTTCAATATTTACGCTAAATCCACTGGTTGACTAGCGTGAAGATATTTCTCCGGAATCCATCTTCGTCTCCCGAGTTCAGTTAACCTAACGCAGGTAGGCTATCCGTGTGGCTGTGAATGCAGCGTAGGCTAGCGTAAATGCAAACGTAGCCGCGACCGCACCAAGCGTCTGTGAGTGCTACGGCGATAGTCAACTTCGACGGCAGATTTCTCCGTTTCTCACTTGGCGTGACAGGAGAAACCCGACTCCTTTGAATGTTGATATCTCAGTCATATGTCGTCCCATTCATTCATATAGGTATCGTTTTGAAGCTCGATTTATGCCCTTTCATGAAAACATAAATCAATTTTGAAAATCTGCGACAAGCCACTGGTTTTGCCGTGGAGGGTCACATTTGTTCTTTAGCTTTTTTTCTTTAACTTGAAAAATAGGAGACACTTCTGTCATTCAGCTTCCACTGACCCAAGAGCAGGCAGAGTCTGTGTGTACACCTCTGCTCTGATGGCATTTACATAGCAACAGTAAGAGGCCTACAGAATGGGCTTTGGGCACGAGGGCAGACTGAATGGTGGTCACTGGCAAAGGGCAGGAAGACAAGTGCAAGGTGCCCGAAGATAAGCATGTGCTAGTGGCGGTGGAGATTCCACCATGAGTTGTGCTTGTTGGAAAGTCGAGTCACTCTTACCAACTCAAATCAGTTGGCATCTGGAGTAATAGCCTTCCAACACCACAAGGGGGTGGAGTGACGCCGTTTATTCTTTCTTGGATCACGATTCGGAAAGTGGGAGCGCACGATTGAGAAAATCTTCGATACCAATTCTTGGGCTTAGGGGTGGGCGATATATCGAATATACTCGATGTATCTCGGCTTGTTCCACTTTTCCTCCACGTGCGATGTAGTAAATGACTATATCGTGACCATCGAGTATAAATCCTAACTTTATTGTTAAACAGACAGCACGTACTTCGCTTTCCAGTTGTGCTTTTCTGCCGCGTCAAAGCAGACAGTTCGCTCCCCCGCCCATCCAGAAAACTCTCTTAGCGCATGCGCGTTTTGTACCGCTTTCGTGTTTCGCTTCTCTGCTCGCTCCCCCGCCTACGGCGTCACATCAATGCCAAAACTTGCCGCAAAAGTTTCGCGAGCGTAAATGTGAAACAAAAAATTAAGAATCGAGTGCGCGGTTGTGATAATATTGCGCGCAAACTGTATTTTTCCTCTCGCGAATGTCTTTTTCCTCTCGATGTCCTCACGCACAAAGTAGATTACCGACGAGCGGCTTTTTTGCTCGAGTGGGATTTCTACGCGCGCTGTTTGAAAGGGGCGGGTTTTGGCAGTTTCTGCCTGTTAATCCTATTGGCCGATGGCTCCTGGTTTTGTGATTGACTGCACGCTACAGACAGTTTCTACAGAAAAACCAAAGATGACGGAGGAAGAGGAACAGCGGCAGGTGGGTTAAACGCAAGTTATAGTTTAGACCTTATAATTATAATTTAATAGTTAGCTCTTACACGTTTAATAAGCACGCAATCAGTGGCTCCCCTTGCCCACTTGTCTGTCCCCAATATAAAGTATAAAGTTTGCTATATTATACTTTGGTTTAAAATAAAAGCATTTACTATGTTAAACTTTGGCTAAATTCATTATATTGGTGTCATTTTATGCAACATCAGGCTGAATTTATCATTTATACAGTGATTTAGAGGAAATTTCAAGGTATTGAGATATATATCGTGTAACGTGATATAGCTTAAAAATATCGCGATATTATTTTTATGCCATATCGCCCAGCCCTACTTGGGCTCACGATACGATTCATAATTCAATACATGTATGAATTTGTTTCCAGATTCATTTTCGCATTTGACTGTCGCAGATCAACAAATGAATCAAATGTAGTTTAGTAAATGTAATGCATACGCAGTGTTTCCCCGGTTTATAGCTTCATATGAAAACAAATATTCTCACGCTACGATTTAAACTGCTCCTCAGCATTAAGTCACTTTTGTTCCTACAACTTGCACAACACTGTTTTAGAATCAGAATGAAGTTGAATTTTATTGCCAAGAACGTTGTCACATACAAGGAATTTGCTTTGGTTCCGTTTCACGTGGGCTGTGCGCTCTTGTTCGTTTGCTCACTCTAGATTCCGGGAGATTTTCTCATTTGCAAGCATCAGGGAGCCGCTACCAATTTGCGGGAGACTATTGCGGGGTGTCACTATTAGTTGGTGCGCTTGGTGGCGTAACGGTAAGGTGTTCTCCCCACCGTGATCAGACGGTCGCAGGTTCGAATCCAGGGCCAGTAAAGTTACCACGGAGGTACTCATGAGCAGGGTACCGTCCCCAAGCACTGCTCCCCGGGCGCTTGTTAGCTGCCCACTGCTCCTTCACGGATGGGTCAAATGCAGAGGCCACATTAGGTTGTGGTGAACTGTGTGCTGTGTTCACAACAAAAATCACTCCAAAAAAAGTAGTAGTAATAAACGCTTTAGCAACCGCGATCTAAGGACACAAAAAAAGGTTCCTTACCTGACACATGAAATCTGGGATTATTCTGTGAAAAATGGAATTCTTGTAGCCATATCCTTTCTCTCCAGTGCACAGAGCCCGGAAGTTTTCAGCTGTTTTTGGCACAACGTGAGCAAAAAGTTCCATCGTGATCTTGCCAATGACCTCGCCGTCTGCCGCCACGGTGAAGAACACTACGGGGTTACTGGGTCTGGAAAGTTCCAGGATCCTGGAGGCCTGGGAGTCGACTCGGGACATGAAATTCTGACAGTCTGTAAAGGCTTTTCGAAAGCGCTCAGCAAGCTCGGGGTTCTTGAACTTGGCTGCCAGCTGCTCCACTCTTGCACTTCCATCTATGAGACAAAAAGAAACGTAAGGACCAGTGTGCTATTGGTCAGGGTTCGGCTGTTTCGCTCGCTACCGCCGCCCATCGTCTACCACTACGACGGGCGATGTCGATGTCGTGCCTGAGAATAACAAGATTTGCTCTACCTGAGTAGTCACTGGCCGTCCAGACCAGCGCGTTGGCCGAGGTGTTCATGGGTTTGAGCTCCATGGCCTGGGTGATGGTGTGGTTGGCGCAGACCTTTAGGACCTGCTCGCGCCTCATCAGAATGCGGTAGTGCTTTTTGGTTGGGTGGTAGAGGATCTTGATGTCACCGACGCCCCGCTCTTTCCACTGGTTCAGGTCTCGATCCCACCTGTAAAGCTTGGTCCTCTCTTTGAAGAAGACCTCCTCGTCCTCCTCGCCAGACTTCACCTCCACCTGGGGTTAAAACGTTAAGGACGCATCTTAAATTGTCGGAATCTACTGTAATGAGACTTGTTTACTAGGGCTGGGTATCGTCGCTGATTTCCTGAATCGATTCGATTCCGATTCACAAGGTCATGATCCGATTCAATTCTCGATTCGATTCGATATCGATTTATTTCGAGATTTCTTTGCGTCAATACTAGTTTTGCTCGGTTATAAAAAAATTTGTTTTAAAACCGAAGTGTTGCCAAACATCGGCCTTTAGGCCAGACGGTGATTTGAGCGGAGAAGCTTCAGTCATGGCTCTATTTGGTTTCGGTTTCGCCGGTCTCACGTTTTTATAGCTCTCCTCGCGCGGTCGCGAGAAGTAGTGCATAGCCGCAGGAAAAGATGGATCCGCAAAATTTTGAATCGATATCGTATTTTTCGAACGAGAATCGATATTGATCGGTGGATCGATTTTTTGAACCCAGCCCTATTGTTCACTAAGAGGCGGCGGTGGGAACGTTCCACTCGTTTTACCGTAGAGCTGGGTGATATGAACAAAAACATTATCACGATATTTTTTGTCCTATTGATCGATTTCGATAATTATCACGATATATATTCTCATATTGTGGTTTTTTTATGTTTTGTTTTTTTGGATTCTTATACAGACTGAATGAACAAGTTAAAATAATCAAACAATATTAAAGAAATAATTTAACAAATTTCTACTTGAAGAGCTCTGAGAACTGGGGGGAAAAAAATTGCCGCTGCCAAAGAACAGCTAAAGAGAGCTGTCAACACCTCACTTCCAGAGCGCTTTCTCGGTGCTTGTTGTTGCTAAGTTACGAAAAGCGTCATCTGGTGCTTTCACGTTCGTATTTTATTCGTTTTTTCCCAGGCGGCATTTGTTGTCTGCAAAGCACTGCATTTTCATCGCCTTTTTTCACTCACAGCGACATCTTTTCTAAGGGCAGCAACATAATCAACGCTACGTGACGGGTGCGCTTGCGCTTAATCATGAGGACTCCAACAGGTGGCAGTGTACACCATAAAAGCGTCCAGTCTGCCGTTAAGTGACGGAAGAAGAGGAAGAAGTAGAACACAGCAGTGAGAGAAAACATTTCGCTGTGAAATGCGGAAGATAAAAAACGGCGAAACCGTTCAGCTGTGTTGACAGTAAACAACGATGCTGACGTCACGTGGCAAAACTTTAACATACAGCCGCCCCAATTTTCGCTGGTATTGCAACTCATAAATTTATGACGACATGCTCAGTTATAGTTTATCGACCTTATAATTATAATTTAATAGTTAGCTCTTACACGTTTAATAAGCACTCAATCGGCGGCTCCCCTTGCCCACTTGTCTGTCCCCAGTATAAAGTATAAAGTTTGCTATATTATACTTTGGTTTAAAATAAAAGCATTTGTTAAACTTTGGCTAAATTCATTATATTGGTGTCATTTTATGCAACATCAGGCGAATTTATCATTTATACAGTGATTTAGAGGAAATTTCAAGGTATTGAGATATATATCGTGTATCGTGATATAGCTTAAAAATATCGCGATATTATTTTTATGCCATATCGCCCGGCCCTATGCCGAAGCATTAAGAGTTCCTTTCACTGGAACCAAAGGGTCAATTAAGTGAATTTTCTGTGACTTGACTTAATGAATAGTTTCTATAAAAAGACCACTCCATTTTTATTCACATTTTAAATGATATAGTCAAAAAGGAGTGGCATTCATTCATAGAGACGGAGGTTGAAAGATCAGATGACTAGGCTAAGCTAAAACCTGAGGATCCTACCTCTGGGAGTGAAACAACTGGTTCAAAGTAAATGTCCTCATTATTGGAAGCACCAGCATCGTCGTCGTCGTCACTGTGCCCTTCGTCCTCCGTGTTTCGAGGCGCGGCCGCGGGACCCCCGAACACTGTTGCTCCCGCATTTTCCCAAGTGAAGTTAGCATCTGCACGAAAGCAGAAAGTCAAACCTTATTATACAATGAACAAAAAAACTAAATAAAACTCTTAGGACACAGCTCTAGCAATTTTTCATAACATGCGTTTGCCCATGCTCTCCATCTGTTCCCCCAAATCTGTGTGACGTGGTTATTGTTTGATATAGTAGGTTTTGTAAGCTTACTTTCTTCTTGTGGTGAAAAACAGTGATGCTTTCAAATTCTACAGGTCAGTTGTAATCAGAAATGGGCCAATTTCAAGATTGTTTCATTCTTCACACATTAAACTACGACTAGGACTAAAATTGGAGCAGTGCAGGACATCCTGAACACCACAACATAACGTGTGTACGGCTATCATCTACACACACACCGCAACTAGAGTAAGCCTAAAAACAACAACTGTCAAAAGACAAACCACCCAACTCGGAACTGCAGCAGGTCAATAACTGATAAGTGTCCAGGTTTTATGTTTATCAGCAAAATCAGCTGGCGCTCCAATGAGAGCACCGATGGCTTTTTTTCACACTGAGTTGTTCATCAAGAAATAAGTTTGCATTTGTTCTTTCAAAACTTTTTTTTATATGCAGTGCATTTTTCTTTATCCAACGACGGGTGAGAATCACAGCTCTCTGCAGGTTTACTTATATGTGACCCTCCACGGCAAAACCAGTCGCTTGTCGCAACGGAGGTTTCCGAGAAAAACGAGCGTTTATGTTGCGTGGGGTAAAATTTAGGATTTTTTGGTTTTAGTGTTTTGAAACAGTGGAAGGTCTATACTGTAGTGTTGTGAATCAATTTTGCTGAAAAACTTCCCCTTTCCATCCTAAAAACGTGACTTTCTTGAGGTGAGGAATTCAATTCCAGCAGAATGTTAAAAGTTTCTGCTTGACCTCTACCCAATATTTACGCTAAATCCACTGGGTTGACTAGCGGAAGATATCTCGAATCCATCTGCCTCCCCGAGTTCAGTTAACCTTAACGCAGGTAGGCTATCCGTGGCTGTGAATGCAGCTTAGGCTACCTTAAATGCAAACGTGAAATACGACCGCACTAAGCTGCCTGTGAGTGCTACGGCGATAGTCAACTTCGACGGCAGATTCGCTTTCACTTGGCGACAGGAGAAACCCGACTTTGAATGTTGATATCTCAGTCATATGTCGTCCGATTCATTCCATATAGGTATCGCTGAAGCTTGTTTTATGCCCTTCATGAAAAAACATAATTCAATTTTGAAAAATTTGCAACAAGCTTACTGGTTTTGCTGTGGAGGGTCACAAATACAGATTATAGCAGAATAAAACCTTGGAAAGAGTCAGACAACTCATCCAGGTGCTAACCTTGTTTTCCAAAAGAGAAGTCAGCAGAGTTTTTTGCCAGGTCTGCAAATGAGAATCCACCTAGAGTGGCGCAAAACCCAAACTCATTAGGGCATCTTGGAGAGAAAGAGACATGAACATGACCTAAAATACCAGATGGTGACAGGATTTAAGAACCGCCACTAAAGCGGCATACGTTCAGCGTACACAAACATTCTTGGTAGTGCTACACTGTGAAGGGTTTAGAAAAATACCAGTTTACCTTGAGTGGTTTTTATATCAGAAGGAGTTTTAGCGTCAAGGTTCTTTGAAGAAAGATCGATGGGTTGGCCACTATCAGCTGTGGCAGTCTGGTCTGAGAAAGCAGGGGTGGCTTCAGGGCTGGTACTACTTGGCTTCGGGGAGCGTTCCTCTGATGACGTGTCTTTCTCGCTTTTTGTTACTCTCTGAAACACATCAAGCAACGCTTGAAGATCTAATTTGATGTTTAAGGTTGCGCCTGTCCTCCAGATAGATCTTCAAGTCACGTAGTGCTATAAATACAGAAGGTGAGCCACCTATCACCTCTGCTGACGCACTCTGAGGTCAATTCCACTCAGAATTATGTTGGTTTACTTTTAATTATTTAATATCATTTGTAGCTGGGCGCTCGGTGTTTCACTGGCCCGCAAGTAATAGCGCCGCTTCTCGTGTTCGCTGTGATTTTGACGCCAAAAAACGCCGGTGATGCAGCGTTTATTTGACGCCACCAACGCTACAGAGTCGTCAACGCCGGGTGCTGAATGCCCGTAGACGCTTTTGATTTGGTTTCAGCGAGCAGAAAACGGTCGTATACCAGTCGGGCGCCACCCTGGCGCCACTTAACGCCAGAAAACGCTTCTGGTTCAGACGTCCGTGAACGAGGCCTAAGTCTTGGACCGGTTAAGGTACCACTGACGTACTCATAAGGTGTGCAACTTAGCTGGGGGTAGCGTAGTTGGACGGCAGTTCATTTTAGAGCTGGAACGATTATTCCAATAACTCGAAAGACAAAAAGTGGTCGGCCATTTTTCTAGAATCAAAGCTTCGTTTAATTCATTTCACTCGCTAGAGCAAGCGCTGCTTGTGTTTCACACAGACGCTTCATTAGTGACGACAACGCTAGTGGCGCGATCAAGGTAAGACCTGATCCTCTGTATGTGAAAGGTTTTGTGAGATATTCCGCGCACCAAAAACAGAAGTAAATGCGAAAAAGGAATGAATGACATTTTTCGCGATGTAAACACAAGCGCTGTGTTATGCGCTATGACGCGAGCGCCGTTATTCGCTAAAGCGGCCCGGTTCAGCTTAAAACGCCCCTTTATTACAGACACAACGCGATATTGTAGCTGATAAATAACCACAACAACCAGCTTCTACCACGACATTCAGCCGCTTATGGAGATTTTCCATCGCTTATTCCGGAACGATGCACACGGTGCACGCGTCCGAGGGCCAAGGGGATTGTGGGAAATGTGGTTTTCCAGAAAGGCCAAAAGCAGCTCATTTTTTAGACCAAATTGGTTCAAAATGATCCAAAACTTCAGTATTTCTTCATTTTCAATTGATCCGATTCTTTTTATAATGTTATAGTGTAATCAGTAGGAAAGAAGAAAAAATATTCCATATTCTGATGGAAACCAAACGGATAAAGAAGTGTTAGAACGTTAAGCCATAGAATGCATAATAAAAACTCAGCAACTCGGCAATAAAACACACGGTGTTCTTACTACATCTAGTAGTTATATCTACAGTTTCAACACTTTTATTTGACGTAAAGCTAAAAATCCAACATTTCTACAGGCTAAATCAGTTTTCATCAGAAATGTGGCTTATTTCTATAACTGTCAGCATTTCCACATCAAACTCTGACAAATGTATAGTGCAGGATCGCCCCGAACACAGCAAATATGAAGAGTGTATGGCTAACTTCTCTACTCACACGCTTAGAATGCTTCCAAAAACTTTGTTGCTTTTTTTTTTGATCAGATTACACAATTAATCGCTCTAAAAAGAATGGACAGTTGCAGCTCTAGTTCATTTTAAGTCTAGCTTTTTATGATTGAAGAACCAGCATGGACTTAAAGCACTACTGAACGGCGCTCTGGATAAAAGCGTCTGCTAAATGTTGTAAATGTAAATGTCAGGAGGTTATGTCCCCAAGCACTGCTTCCCCAGCGCTATCAAAAAGTTGCCCACTGCTCCTTCATGGAGGGGGTCACAGTGTGCTGTGCTGTGCTGACAATGTAGGGCTTCGGACAAAAGAAAAATATTTAGGAGACATATCCTTTTTCGGGGGGAGCCATGGTGTGCACCACATCCCAAATGCCGAAAGTAACAAATGGATTGCACGCCTGCACAAACCATATAATGAGCAATACAAAAATTAGTTATGACACAAAACGCCTAATTTAAACTAGCTACGTTCAAGCGAAGTTATCGCATTTGTTAGTTGCACGCACCTAAACTCGACGCCCACTGTAGAGAAGGGCCAGTAACTTTTCCTACTAAACCTGGAGACTGCTCTTGATTACATCTTGCTGCTTTTTTCCTGTCATTTCCAGTTGTGTAGCGACTGAGAACAGGTGGGACTTGGGGGTCTGACTTCTGCTATCCACTGAAGAAGCTGTTGCTCTAACGACTCTGTCTGAACATAAATTAACGCTTTAAACTCAATCCTCACCGACGGAAGAGCTTAATACTTCTTTTTAACATGAGACAGTTGGGCATTTTCACTTGGCAAATTTCATCAGAGTTGGAGCTAAGGAGCTGCGTGAGCAGCAGGCAGCAGCGGCTCTGCTGTATCAGCCTTTTCACTTCTTGAAATTTATAGAAGGTTATATTTTTTAAATGTTTCTATCAGGTTTTCTAACACTAGCGGTAACTCAGATCGATTAGTCAGCATTTTGACGATATGCTAACACGCCAAACTAACTCGACCCCTTTGAAACGAACCGTAATGAGACCATCGGAGGTGGACTCCAGTCCGGTTCACTTTAAGTCCGCGACGCGGTTCATTTAACTCCCACCTTATGAACACAAAGCGCTCCTGGTTCGCTTCGACAGTTTTTGTTCGAAGTAAAACTACCCAGAATGCAAGGCAGTAAAGGTCTGAGAGCTCCGCTAAGAATTAAGTATGAACAGAAAAGGACTGAAGTCTGGATCTGAGCTAAAGTGGAGCAGAAAAGAGAACCCAGTCCCCTTCAAATGAACTCAGTGTAACATTAAAAAGAACCGAAGTTCCTTTCTGTTGGTCCACTTTTGACCACTTTCTAGAGGACTGGTGCCCGGTTCCTTAAAGAGGATTCATATGTGAAAACACCCTAACACTCAGTGTTACCATCACATCATGCTTAGTGGGGTTTTCACTAGATGCACCGATCCGATTTTTCATTTCTGATGCTGTGCTAACATTTCCTGCTCGGGTTCAGCGATCCCGAGTACCGATCCCGAGTACTTTTTTCCCACCTTACAGCTCTAAGGAATTGGGGCCATTGTCTACATCATGCCCTGTGGGTGCTGGGCGCTCACTCAGGGTTGTTCTCGACTCATACCAGAAGTCTCGGGATAGGCTCCGGTGCCCCCGCGACCCCGGTTGGGATTAAGCGGTTCGGATAATGTCTGAATGAAATATCATTGTTTTTAGGCTTATTGTAGTGTTTGTGTGGAGTTTTTATTATGTAGAGATATTCTATAGCTTAGCACTATTTAAATAACTTCTTTATCCATTTGGAATCTGTCTGGATATAGAATAAAATGATTTGATGACAAATTTCTATATTTATTATTTACTCTCTAACAATATAGAATGTAAAAAAAAAAAGTTTATTTTGGCCGATTTCATTTTGGGCCTATTTTTGATTACGACGCATGCTCCACACGAGATTCGTTATAATGATGTCAGTTTCCACACAATGACGTGATTTAGCTCACGCCTCGAACCTAACAATGAAAATGACTGAGTAAAACCGCTGTGTTGTGGAGTAGAACGCTTGGCGTTTTTATATTTATCAGCTAAAGTATGAGTCTGGTCTGGTAATAACGGGAAGATTTGATCGAATTGGAACGCATTTAGTGAATGTCAGACGAGACGGCGTTAATAAACACAGTGCGAACGCAAAGACGCGAATGCATAGCTGGTAGTTTTAAGGGAACGAAAACAGTATAATCAGCGGCAATTTGCTTTTTAGGGTGGTAGTGTGTTGCTGCTTGTTCTGCTCATCTTCATTTCTATATAATTAACGCCAACGTCAACTTAATTGACAGAAAAACTACAATTCATAGATCGATTCCATGCCACCGACACCGATCCAGCTTACAGGAGTCGCATGGACCGATAGCTGGATCCACATATCGATCGGTGCATCCTAGCTTTAAGACTTGCTGCGCCCCCCAAACTCCTCTTTCCTCTATGATGACTGGAACGCTTGGAGGTGAACACAGCTACAGCTACAGCTACACGTGACCACCCGATATCGGCAGTAGGGCTGTGCAAAAAAAATTCTATACATCGATATATCGCGATATTTCCTTTTCACGATATATTATATCGATTTCTAGCTACAAAAATCAATATTTCTGAGGAGGAGAATCATGCACCACAAGCAGCCTCATATAACTGACACTTTAATTTCTTATTTTTAATCTGATGCACTTTATCTTAACATTTCTGGTGTCCACTAGTTGAGTGTGTTAAAATGCAAAGTTAAAATTCAGTTCTGAGTTGTGTCATTTTGCATTTACATTTACAGCATTTAGCAAACGCTCTTATCCAGAGCTAATTTACATTTCCTAATTTCTTAGGGACAGTCTCTGAGCAACTTAGGTTATGGGTCTTGCTCAGGGACCCAATAGTAACGCCAGAGGTCGGATTCGAACCCACAACCTCTTGGTCCAAAGATGAGTGTCCTACCACCAGGCCACCAACACCCTTCTCAGTTTCTTGAAGCTTTAGCTGAATTATCATTGTAATGTGATTAAGACCATCCAGATTGCGCTACAAACTTGAGATTTTAAATTTTCAGTGAACTGTAGAATATAATATCGCAATATAATCATACCGTGACCCATGCATCGTGATGCGTATAGCATCGTGACGTCCTTGCCAATACCCACCCCTAACTGCTTTAAAAAAAGTGACGTGCCACGGCTCTGCTGGACGACATCTGATTTCCAAGCGGCGTTAAGTTTCTTGGGTGACCGCTGCATCTATACATTTTCGCCCGCTCAACATTATTTAATGAGTGTCTCCCACTGCAATGCTGTTGTTCCGTACCACAATTCTTTCCACCAGTCGGACTGAACACTAGGGCTGCAACTAACGATTATTTTGATAGCTTCCATCAGTCAGCTTCCACTATTAAACGATTAGTCGAATTAATCGGATTATAATTTTCATAATTATAAATGGTCTTATTTAGCTACCAGCTTTGACATTTAGTATGAGGTTATTTAAATGTTGTGGTAAATAATAAAGACAAAAAAGATAGTTCACGCAAAAGCATATTTTAATAAATAAGTTTCTTCTTTGCCTTATCTAGCCTTTTTGCGCATTTACGGCTCCTGGTTTTGTGGATGGTACTGAGAAAATGGTAACATACCATTATAACATTTGAGCGAAAGACAAAGGCGTTGGTTATTTTACCGCTTTGGCAGGTTTATTAAACGTGCGGTAAGAGCTAACTATTAAATTATAATTATATATGTCAATAAACTATAACTTATGCTTAACCGACCACACAAGCTCTTCCTCCGACGCTCTTGGTTTTTCTAGAACTTTAAGCCAATCACAAAAACCAGGAGCCATCGGCCAATAGATCTTCAAGAGGCAGAAGCCGCCCCAAACCTACCTTCAAACTGTCCAAACCCCGCCTAAACTGTCCAAACTCCACCCTTCAAACCACACGCCGCAGAAATCTCACTCGAGCAAAAAAGCCGCTCGTCGGTAATCTACTTTACGCGCGAGGACATTTAACACATCGAGAGGTAAAAAGACATTAGAGAGAGGAAAAATACAGTTTGCGCGCAACATTATCACAACCGCGCACTCGATTCTTAATTTTGTGCTCTCGAAGTTTCACGCGGTGCTTGCGACTTTTGAATTTACGCCTGCAATTTTTTTTTGGCGGCAAGCCATTTTCTCTTCTAGTTTTATGCTGATAGACGCCTTATAGGGCTATTCTAGCTGTCACTGAATGCTATTAAGAAGAGTTTAATCTCAGTCTCAGCGAGTCTGGTGTATTGTTAATTTCTATTGAAAGCTGTGTAGTACTGCAAAGGTAGAAAGGAAGGAAAAACGCTTAATTTTCAAATTCTCAATACGCATAGACAAAGTTGACGCCTTTTCTCACAAAAACTGCTCTTTCTATTATAATTTTCACATTAGTTTAGTTTTAATCTCTCAATATAGTTACAATGAAGTTTATTAAACATGTTTTAATCGGTGTATTAATTAACATGGTGTAAAAAATCATGTTTTACACAAACAGAGCTTATTTAGGTTTGGTTCATTACATAGTACTTATTTATGTCGCATAGCGCTGACATGTTCCTCTCACCTGAGCTTGCTGTACCTTTTGCAGCTCCGCCCAAAGTCGTCTGACCGAATCAGCACCGCTTTCCAAACCACAGAAGAATGTGGGAGGAGTTGAGGATTTTGCCGCTTCTTTCTCTCCTCCTCCAGCGTTGGTTTCTTCTCCCAGACAAGCACACACTCTGGGTCCGCAGTAGCTTGAGCTATAATGTGTGGAAAACGTTGAGTTAAACAACTAACGGTTAAAATCCAGTATATTTACTATACATTTTATATATGTGACTGCTGCACAGCAAAACCAGTCGCTTGTCGCACGGGAGGTTTCAAGAAAACAAGCCGCTTATGCTATGCGGGGTACAATTTGATTTGTAGTTTTTAGTGTTTTTGAAACAGTGGAAGGTCTATACTGTAGTGTTGTGAATAAATTCTCACTGAAAACTTCCTTTCCATCCTAAAACGTGACTTTCTTTGGAGGTGAGGGAATTCACCCAGCAGAATGTTCAAAGTTTCTTGTTTTTGACCGCTCTACTTCAATATTTACGGTAAATCCACTGGTTGACTAGCATGAAGATATTTCTCCGGAATCCATCTTCGTCTCCCGAGTTCAGTTAACCTAACGCAGGTAGGCTACCCGTGTGGCTGTGAATGCAGCGTAGGCTAGCGTAAATGCAAACGTAGCCGCGACCGCACCAAGCGTCTGTGAGTGCTACGGCGATAGTCAACTTCGACGGCAAATTTCTCCGTTTCTCACTTGGCGTGACAGGAGAAACCCGACTCCTTTGAATGTTGATATCTCAGTCATATGTCGTCCGATTCATTCCATATAGGTATCGTTTTGAAGCTTGATTTATGCCCTTTCATGAAAACATCATAACTCAATTTTGGAAATTTGCGACAAGCGACTGGTTTTGCCGTGGAGGGTTATGTATGGTTGTAACCAACAGATTAACAGATGAGTTATCAAGTGAATGAATCCCTCTTACCTACAATTAACTATCAGATTTATCAGAATTCTCTTATTGTAAAGATCAGGTTGAACTAGAAGTCATATTTTAAGCAAAATAAACCAATGTAGACAAAAACAACTGCTTCTAGTAATAAAACTTATTAAAAAGTTTTTAATTGACAAAACTTAAAACACATACCTAAAACTTAAATAACATCTCCCTTCTTTCCAACACTGAATGATCATTTTAAAAGCTTAGTGCAAAATCTATTCTAGAGTCAACTTTACATTTGAAAAACTTAAATGAAACCCATATGCCATCAAACAACTTCAACTGCAGAATATGAAGCCAATATATTGTAATAATTGTAATATTTTGCAAATGATATTACAATTACACTAAAAGCAAGAATGTTTTAATAATGTCAAAATTTGAACTAAACATGAAGACCTTACCTGGGTCTGCAGAATCAGGATAAAGCTTCCCATTCAAATTCTCCACTGCAGTTTGGTAATCTTCATCTGTATTACAGAAACGTGACTCAGAGTTTGCTACTTGAGGATATTTCACATGACAAACATTCCCACCCATAAACACCAAATCCTATATTCAGGCTGTAGAAATGATCATGAAGAACGCAAACAAATCCTCACCATCAGTTTCATCACTGACATATCCAGGCACATTTTTGTAATTAAAAAATGTACACGGCAGCATAAGCTTTCGAGCCAATTCTGCCTGCTCCTTGGTGGGCTGGAGTTCAAACACAACTTCAACATCAGAATCACTCTCCTCTCCATCTTGCTGGGTGGAGGTTTGAGCTGCACAGAAGACGAAGGCAGAAATAGAGAAAAAGACAAAATCATTCCTTGAAAAATACATATTACAGAAAAAACTGAAATAAGACATGAACATTTGAAGAAAAAAAAATAAAAAACATTGCCACCCACTTGGCACGCCACATCCATGCAGTAAGTACTTTTCAAAACTAGCATGCAACAAGTGCACTCCATTTTCAAATACAAATATATTACTATAGATCATTCTGACTAAATTAGATGTCAATTCCCCCCAAAAATTATATGATCTTTTATTGTGAGCTACTGTTTTTCCAGCGAATCTTGATCGAACACTCAAGTAGACGTGGCTGATGGTGAATCAACAACTGTTTGTTAATTATCATCTGGAATATTTTTATTCAATCGAATTGAATTTGTACAATTCTCTTCCTTATTGTTTGTGGGTATACAAGTTATATATGTAAAATAGTCCAAAAAAGAATCTCAAGAAACTTCATCAATATGCAAGCAGGACATACACACATGCGCGCACACGCACACACAAAATCCAAACGCTGATGAAGTCTAGCCATCGCACAAGAATTAGTTAAACATACTTTGGAAAAAGCACACTAGACAAACCAACACAAATATCAATCCTATCACTTCGGGGGTTAATCCCACTATCTAGCTAGAAGACTTTTTCCCCCCCTTAAAAAGCTATCAACTCCACTTAACTAAGATTCACTTGCTTTGGTTCTAAGTGTGATTCATGAAGTTCAAAATGAAATGTTTTCCCCGGAGGCACATGGGTTTGTCTTTAGTTTCATAGAGGTGCTTCATGATGCCAACTTTCACAGTTGCAACAGATTCCGAACTCGCTGCGTATGTTTTGCCAGCTCAACATGAAATGATGTCTTTAATATCCTGTTTGCAATATAAAAGGCTGACTGAGCTGCACTGAATTGTTTAAATACATATGCAACTAGAGACATGCAGGATTTGCATGTAAGCGACATCATCCATTAGTGTGAAAATATAAATAACTGTCAATACAAATGTCTTTTGGGTTGAACAGACTATTAGGGTGTTTTCACATATCGTCCTCTTTAAAGGAACCGAACTCAGTCCTCTAGAAGTGGTCCAAAAAGTGGACCAACCAACTCAGTTCTCTTTATGTTCACACTGTGAGTTCGTTTGAAAGGGGACTCGGTTCTCTTTCTGCTCCATTTCAGCTCAGATGAGGCCTCGGTCCTTTTTCTGTTCATACTTAATTGTTATGGAGCTCTCAGACCTTTACTGCCTTGCATTCTGCGTAGTTTTCAGTTCGAACAAAAACTGTCAAAGCGAACCAGGAGCGCTTTGTGTTCATAAAGCCGGGAGTTAAACGAACCGTGTCGCGGGCTTAAAGCGAACCGGACTGAGACCACCTCCCGATGTGGTCTCAGTTCGGTTCGTTTCCGAGGGGTGCGAGTTCGTTTGGCGTGTTCGCATATACGGAAAAAACGCTGACTAATCGATCTGAGTTCGCTTTGAGGGCTGAAACGGACCAAGTGTGAAAACACCCTAAGATGTATGATATTTAAAATATGGTACAAACTGCTTTGGTTGAGCTTTACTGGCCCACGATTTTTCAGTCTAAAGCTTTTTTTGGACTAACAAATTACTCGCCCCGCTGATGGTGTCCACGATCCAGGTCCTTACTACAAGCAAGCATTAAAGATGGTAAAAGCAAAAGTTTCCCCGAGATTAAACATTTAAGATCGACAGCTGGACGTTCCAAGTGTGCTCATGCCATGTCTCATATACTGTAGCATGATAAGGGAACGTGCTACGAGAGACACTTAAACAGTCAATCGTTTAACAGCCGTTGTGTTCAGTTGTGCTGCTCCTTCCTGAAGACATACAATATTGGTGGTTATTTAGAAAAATAAAGCCTCAGAAAGCTGCTCAGTGACTTTGCCACTTTACAAACAGCACTTGCCCCAACTTTTTTTGCCGTGCAGGGAATTAACAGAAAGAGTTACAGACGTTAAGTGTATCTACCAAGGAAATGACCATTTGTAACTGCTGAAACTGCAGGTTAAACATCTGAATTAACATTAAACTCACTGGGGCGGTTTCCCAGACAGGGATTAAGACTAGTTCTGAACTATATTTCTTTTTCAATGGAAAATCTCCTTTCAAAATACTCTGTAATCCAGGACTAGTCTTAATCTCTTTCTGGGAAACCGCCCCTCTATGTCCAAGAAAGGTGAAATCGTGGTGGTGTTTTGTTTTTTTTTGACTAGAAACAAGAGCCATGTTAATGTTACGTTTGAAAGCCCAGCTGATAAAACCTTCCATTTCTGAATTGAAAGACACCCTAAAAACAATGGCATCTGGCATAATCACACATGTCCAGGAAAAGGACAAAGCAGGAGGCTAAAACATGAATGTGCTCGCATTTCTTATGGAGGAAGCTAGAAAGCAAGAGCAAGAAACGAACAGCAACCTTTTAGTACAGGGAGGAACATCTAAGCTTCAGGGGATCAATGAAATGGTACTAATAAAATCAGAAGGATTTGGTCGGCATAGGAAACAATTTCCCTACTGATAAATTGTTGCGAAACAGCGGAATGTGTTTTATGTGTTAGGATGGCACCACAGACACAGCTAGTTTTCATCATAAGCACACAGTGCACCACAAAAAAGAAGCAGTCAGCATACAGAATTCTTAGTGAAATCTTAGGCGAGCTCCGTTACCAAAGTTTAGACTTCAATTTGATCCAGAAAAGCACCGCCCATGTGTTCGGAAAAGAACCTACAACCTTGTGTAAATTGTAATTGTGCTATAATTACAAGCTTCCGAGCTGGAATACAAACTCAAAAGCTCTAGGTGAAAATAGACCTGAATGGAAAAACTTCAGCTCGTCATGTCAGACCAGAATGAAGTCTGGAGGAAAGAAGGCATGGACTTGTGATGTGTGACTGTACTGCATGCAACTAAAAAAAAGTGGGCCTGGTTTAGTTGTATATTTTCACTTAGAAATGCTTCTTTTTTTTTTGGATTAGCTGTGCTGGGAATCACTCAAAACTAGACAGCACTAGACACTTAATGACAATAGTTACTTTTAATAAACCAATCAATTAATTTAAGTTGTCAGTGGATATAAATTTGGAAAAACAAACTTCTAGAATCAGATTTTGTAAACACTTAAAAATAGAACTAGAGAAATGTTTTGGATGCATTTTGAATTTGCCATCTTTAAGTTTTATGAGTATATTATTACTATTAGTGCAGTGGATTTGTACAGACGAAAAATATGAACATCTGAAACAGCTCACACTCATAGGTTTTCCTTTTAGCAACATCCCGACGCTGACAGAATTGAGAAGAAACCTTAAGGTGCCCATAGCTGTTAATTTCAAAAGCATGCAGGTTTAGTGTTCCAATGGCAGCAATGCTTGTTAAAACACGCTCCACCCAGGGTTAAATAGGACAGCACAGACCTGTTGGTGAAAACATACAGTCCTGTGTGTCAGAACACACATTGTGCAAGTGTGACAAAATACCTTTAAGGTCAAACTGGGAGGCTGGTGTACATGTCCAAAAAGCCATAGGGTTATCTTTAAAAAGTCTAAAATCCAATCCTAAAAAAAGACGACTCATGAGAAGTGTTGCAGACGAGGGGAATAGATGCCATTTGCCCAACATAATATTGAGTTATGTCTTTAAAAGCACTTTAACACCAAAAAAAGTTAGTAAATTTTTAAAAAATTGAATAACTTTTACATTAATAGAGAACTTCAACAGCTATAATCAACAAAAGCTACCATGCATTTGTAGAAAACAAGAATGACCTTGTGGAAGATAATCAAAATAATGCATCTCAAGTAATTTCTCAGAAAGCCACTGCTGCATCAACTTGCTGCTGGTAGAAGAATTTATTCCAGTTTGTTCTGAAGGACACTGATACTGATATTGAAGGACTGTTTTCTTTAAAAAAACTTGCTGAAATGTTCATAAAATCTGCAGTAAGTTTTAATTTGTTAACCTAACGTCTCAAACAAAAAGTGACTCAGTAAACTGTATGTCACTATTGACTTGCATCGATGCCCAACAAACACAGGCTCAAAGAATGCCACGTTTTTAGATCTTTAGAAAAATGACCTTTGCTTGATCAGTAATAAATGCTAAAATCTAATAGTAGGGATGCACCAATCAAGAACACAGAGAGCGCAAGCAGGAACTGGTGTGGTTAAGGAAATTAAACCGTATAATCGTGTGATTTACTATGACCCTCAACGGGAATCGATGATATAGTACACTGCGTCGCTCGTTCTGCTCCCTACCCTAGCAATATGTTCAAATTTATACGTTTCTTCATTTCTGAAAAAGATCACAGATAGCAAATGAATGTCAAACATTTACCCACCTTTACAGCAGTACCACTACCAATGCATGACAAAAGGCACGCTTGACGCAGTACATGTCTACATAAACAAATATAATTCGCAATTTCAATTGATAGATTGGTCCAATGTCACCAATTCCTGATCTGGCCATTTATGTCATTATCAGACGAAATTTTGAAACATGAATTGGGTCCGTGCATCCCTATCTAATAGCTAACACTAATCTTCGGTAGTATTTTCCCAATTGTAAAAATAGCAAAAATGAACATTTGAACATTTGAGGCTGGCTGTGTCGTCCTACCGCAAGAGAAGGTGTGTAGCCTTATTGACGAGAGCAAAACTGTGGGATAAATCTGGGTAGCATTTGTTAAACTGTTTATTTGAATACTAAGGAGGCATTTTTTTTCTGTTTTTCAGAGAACTTTCAAAAGACATTAACAAAGTTAACATGGAAACAATTATAACTTACTCAGATTTTGCTACTGAGACAATGTTGTCCTGAAAGAGACTAAAACTATCTTTCTAATGCCGTCTGGCAGAGGAACAACTAATCACAGCCATGTTAATATTGAAGTGATTTAGAAATGCTTTATTGAGGTGTGATGAGCTTAATGTGGGTACCTTGGCTAGAGCAATTACATATTAAAATGTTAAACCTATTCTTCTTTCATTCAGAACACATGCTGTGCCACTACAGCACAGAGGTGTGCCATGGCATGCTGACAGAAAAGAAAAACGTACACAGTTGGATTAATTGTGACCCCCAAGTGGAATAAGTCTGTACACCGGGGAGCCTTTAGGCCTCTTACCTCTTTCAGGTACTTGGAACAGAGCTGTGGTCGGCTCTGGACTGCTCCCAAAAGATTTGGAGCTGGAAACACCGCTTGACGCATTATCTCTGGAACTCTCAGCTCCGACGGGAACACTATCTTTGCAGTGTAAGGGGCTTCCAAATATTTTCTGCACAGAGTCTGTTCCGAAGACAAATTTAGGGGGAGAGACCACTGCTTTTGTAATGCTCTCTGGCGTTTGAGCTGCTCCAGCTTTTTCACTGTTTGTGCTTTCGTCCAGCTGTTCAGTGCATTCTTTGGTAGCCTCCTCGAAGACTGCAATAGCAACTTTACCACAAGTGGAGTCCAGGCTCAGGGTTTCACTTTTAGAAGGTGTGGCTAGAAGAATTCCTTGTTCCTGAGCATCCCTGGCTTTTTCAAAGAATTCTTTAAAGGAATTTGCCATGTCCTGCAGTTTGAAGCGCACGGCTAACTGCTCCACCTTTCCATCGCCCTCGGCAAAGTCATAGGCACTCCAGATCCATGCTTTTTCAGTTCCCTTCATTGCCTCGAGTTTCATATCTGAGGTTATCCAGTGGTTTGCACACAACTTGAGCACCTGATCCCGTCTCATGATAAGTCTTGCACGTTTAGTATCATAGTTTTGCAGAATTTTGAGGTCTCCTATACCTCTCTCCTTCCACTGACTAAGGTTTTTGTCATAACGAAATAACTTGGCTCTGTGACTGAACACCACCTGTTCATTCTCCTCTCCAGTCGAAATCTTAACAAGGTCTGGTAAAGGTACAACTGGTTCAAAGTACTGGCCATCTCTTTCCTCTTGACTCAGTTCTTGTTCGTCGTCTGTGCCCGCAGACATGCCACTCTGGTTAAGTTTGGCAGGTGATTTTGAAGGACTAAGAACGGGTTGGAAGTGGAAACTAAAGCCAGTAGACGATTCTCCGAAGCGGAACAAGTTTTTCGGACTACTAGCCAGAGGAGAGGCATACACAGACAAGTCAGCACTCTCATCGTGACCTTCATGTAAGTCATAATTGTCCCATTCCAAAGTGGGTTCAGTAGTTCTAGCAGGGGCTTTGGTCATAATCTCGGACCGGTCATCAGCAGCTTCTGAAGTACCTTCGCTATCCTTGGTTATAATTCCATCATAAGTTAAAAACGTCTTCAGGTCTTTGAGGCCGGATTTCATTTCCTCAGCTTTCTGAATGAGATGCGCTGTTCTGTCCGAGTTTGAAAGCTTATGAGGAGTCTGTAGAGGAATGTCTAAAAGGAGACGTTGACAGTCCTCAAACTTTTGCTTAAACTCCTCTGCAAGTTCTGGGGTTTTGAACTTGGCAGCCAGCTGTTCCAGTTTGGCATCGCCCTCTGAGAAGTCATTAGCTAGCCACATCCAAGCCCGATCTGACCCAGAAAGGGGCTTTAAATTCATTGTGGTAGTGATCCAGTGATTAGCGCAAACTTTCAGCACTTGCTCTCTCCTCATAAGAACTCTAAGTCTCCCATTTGTACTGTTTTTAAGAATTTTAAGATTCCCAACTCCTCTTTCTTTCCACTGCTGAGCCTCTGTGTCAAACCTGAAGAGCTTAACGCGATGTGTATACAGGCATTCCTCATTCTCTTCGCCGGTAACAATGTCGACTTTCTCAGGCATCTTAACCACAGGTTCAAACTGAATATCATCATTCTCCTCAGTTTTGTACACCTCGTCCTCCTCTTGATCGGCAGAGGTTTCTGCATTTTGCTTTTGTGTCAACGAAATGAAAAGTTGCTCGCCAGCCCCTGCAAATCCTCTGAAACTGGGATCACTTTGACCAAACTGAAATTGACCCTCTGAAGACTTTGCCAAGTCCGCAAAACTGAATGTGCTACTTTGTCCTGTAAGAAATGGTTTGTCATCATCACTAGGAGCAGATGAAGAGGATTCCTCTATGCTTCCTTCTCTGTGTTGCTCAGCAATATTTTGTAGAAACGCTGAAGCAAAATGACTTTGTGTTTGACTCTCTGCAGGCTTTGATTCTGATCCCTTAAGGCCAAACTTAAGTCCACTGGCAGGTATTGTAAAAGAAAAATTTGGAGTACTTGAAGACACTTCCCCTTGAGTAGGTGTGTTTATACTTTGGCCAAATTGGAAAGCAGGGGTGCTAAAGGTTGCTTTAAATCCTGCAGTGGCAGGTTGGTTACCTTTATTTCCAAAACTAAAGCTAAATGAGGAGTGGGCTGGTTCCGCCAAAGTACTTTTTGGATTTGCATTAGGTGTCTGACAGGAGACACAGTGAGTAGATGTGGCCTCATTCCTCACCAGACAAGCATCACAATCCCATTGCCCCTCTTTTTTACCAAACATTGCCAAGCCACCTTGAGGGGGTTCTTGAAATTTCCCACTGCTGCATGGGGCCTGGCAAGAAACGCACTCTGTAGCCGCTGCATCGTTCCTGACTAGACAGGAATCGCAATCCCACTGTCCATTTTTCTTATCACTAAAATCAAGGCCAGAGTCCAAGGAGGAATTTGGACGAACTTTGACAGCTTCTGGAGCCGAAAAAGTTTTAACCGAGGGATCTGAAGTCTGACATGCAACACAAATGCGTGCAGACGCCTCATTCCTCACTGCACAAGTGGGACAATCCCACTGACCTGGTTTCTTAGAAAACTGAGACCCAAAGCCAGACCCAAATGAAAAACCAGATGATTTAGCAGTTGTACTGCTTGCCACTTGCATGGAAGAACTCTGAGGCAACACAGATTTATCTTGCGAGGGCTCCCCTGGACCAGACCTTTTGTCAGGCTGGCTGAAGGCTGCAACAGGTTCCTGTGTTCCAAACTTAAAAGAAAATGGAATCTGAGACCCAAATCCCTTAAAGCTAGCATCTGGACTGGCATCCTTCATAGAGCTTTCACTAAGTCCAAAAGTAAAGACTGATGCAGAGGAAGTCACCACAGAAGTACTTCTGAATTGCTCTGCTGGTTTAGTTTCAGGCTTCACACCATCACTAGGACCAGGACTGCTACAAGCAACACACACTTTGGAGGAAGACGCATTTCTAACGCAGCATACACTACAATCCCATTCACCTTCCTTCTTAGCAAACTGTGTTTTCAGATCTATTTTTTTGCTTGGTTCCCCAACAGCTGGTGGCTTTGACAGTTTTTCATGTTGATCTGGCATTTGTGAAGATTTAACCGTTTCTTTCTGTGCCTCCTCAAATTTCCGTTTGAACGCCAGTGCTTCATCTGCAGTTTTGAAGCGAATGGCTAGCTGTTCTGTCTTTGGCATTTCGTCAGCATAGTCAATAGCATACCACACCCATGACTTGTCAGAGCCAGCATTTGGTTTGAGAACCATGTCTGGAGTGATGTAATGGTTCGCACAGATTTTCAGAACTTGCTCCCTCCTCATCAACACTCGGAATTTGCCTGATGTTTTGTGTTTCAGAATTTTGATGCTTCCAATGCCTCTTTCTTTCCATTCTTTCGCTTCTGTCTCAAATCGAAACAGTTTTGCCCTGTTACAAAATATCTCTTCTTCTTCCTCTTCACCAGTTTTCACGTCAACTTTGTCAGGAAGTGGCACAATAGGCTCAAAATGGGGTCCATCCTCATCCTCTTCAACATGCGTGCTGTCATCACTTTCCACACATTTATCATCAGTTTCCACCATGTTTAATGCCCCAGATTCTGGCTTGGACACATTTGCAAAACTGAATGGCTGTTCAGGTTTTCCAAATAAGTTTGCTTTGACCTGGGCACCGTCAGTAAAGGAAAATCCTATCACAGATTTATTTCCAAAACTAAATCCTCCACTCTGACTTGCTGTCTGGTCTTGAACTTTCGGCGCTTGCACTTCGCTTCTGGGTGGAATGTCTGAGGTGAGGAGACCCAAAAGACTTTCACTGTTGTTTCTCACTTGTGCTGATGAGAAGGTGAAGTCTCCATCATTAGATTTGAAATTTGAATTGAACTTGAAAGCCGCTGCTGTGGGGGTGGTGTGGGCTGCAGGTCCACTTCCAAATGTGGAAATCTTCGTTGTTTCAGCAGGAATGTGCTGGCCTAAGCTCATCTTCAAATCGGCTGACTTGCCTTCCGTGCTCTTATAGGATTGTGCTGGTATGACGGGTGGCTTGGTGAAGTACCCGGGTTCCGGCAATGTCGGATTCGTTGATGGTTGGGAAACAGAATGGCTGCCATATTCTTCAGTATAGGGGGAGAGCAGGGATGTGGCTGGTGACTCAAACCTAAGCGGTGTACCAAAAACCTGCTCTTGAGTGTACATGCATGTTGTTTGAAGCGGTGGGGTATGCGTTGGCTGAGGGTAGGCATATATTTGCTGTGGTGGGAGACGAGTCACTGCATAGACTGGTGCCTGGGAGAATTAAAGTAAAGATGCATGTAAAATCAGCTGCAAAAGAATCATGAATGGATTTCGTTTGAAAATAAACAAGACTGCAAACCTTTGTTGTGGTCACGTTAGCAGCAGGACGGAGAAGGTGCTGCGAATTATACCCTGATGACTGGTTGTGGTACATTGAGGGACCTGTGGTTGCAACTAAGAAACATTAATGAGAAGTTAATATTCGAAAATCTGACATCACACAGCGTCCAATAAGATAGTTCCAACTAACCTGTGAGAGGCGCTCCATGAAATGATTGTGTTGCTGGAAATGGTTCCTGAAGAGTCTCTGCTGAATAACTAGCTCCATATAACCTATGACATGACTCGGCAGCATCTGACCTGTTGTGTCGTAAGTCATGAACCTCATTCTGCAAGGCAAAACATCCCAAGTCATGCCTTCTGATATGCAGGCATTATATCGGGTTAGAGTTTCTAACAGCGCCGTTATCTTGTCTATCAAAAAGTCTCAACCTTTTTGTTTCTTTTACTTCTCTTCTCGCAAACTTGTATGTGCTGAAGCGAAAGGAAGCATGTGCATACTGTTCCACATCAATTTAGCCTTGCGAACTGACCTTCAGTGCCTCAACTTGTTGACAGAGCAACTGCAAAAGTGACTTCTGATCCTCTACCCAATGAGGATTTTTTGGACTCTTGGGAGAAATCTATGAGTAAAAAAAAAAAAAAAAAAAAAAAAGGATATGATAGAAGCACAAAAAATATCTTGCTAAATGAAGATAAACGCCAGTCCTTGACATACCACCGGTCTTTTGGAGGGTGAAAGTACACTTTTGGGTGGGGATGGCATGGGAAAGTTGTGAGCACTTGCTACAGACGGCTCTGCGAGTGATCTTGGGCTAGAGGTCAAAGGATGTCCTTCACATCCATCCACAGCCTCACTGTTCTCTCCAAGCTGCTGATTGACATCATTAAGTAGGTCCATGACTTCCTCCAATGACACTGGCAGCTGAAGGAACAAGTGAATTAGTGACAATTAGTTTTATTTGTGCAATTTCTCAGCAATATTAAATGCAGGAAAGTAGGGGTAAAGGAAGGACCTTCTCCACATCATCTGCACTGGAATGGTAGATCTTGGATAAGTATTTCTTGAACTGTTGGAGAAAGTTGAGGCACATATCTTGAGTTTCTTCAACCCCATTCCCTGCCTCCTCAGAAAGCCTCTGATAGATCTGCAATTGGGAAAATCAATGGAGAGGGAAAGATAATGCGTACAAAACTATGGTCATTATTTTTGCAAAGAATGTGGTGCAACATTGGTCCAGCAAACAGTGTCATCAAGATGTTCTAGCCTGATAAGGTAGGTGTGAAGCATACATAACTAGTTAAGTCAAAAAACATTGCTGTACACATGGCCACGACATGAGTCTTCTTTCAGAAGAAGGAAGCACTGGGATCCCTGTACCCACTGTGCATGGAGTTCAGCAATCACGCCACTAAAACATGTGCTTCAATCAATATAATGAAAACTTGACATTAAGCAATCTGACAAAATTACCCGAGCAAGATGCCAGTATGAAGAGATGGAATTGAGTTTCTCTAGTTTTGAGATAGCCTGGTCAGTTTTCCCCTCAATGTCAAGGATGTTTGCAAAAACTATCATGGCCTCCTCTTCATAGACTTTGATGTCAGAAATCTATGAAAGAACAATGATTTTACATTATAACAGAATATATTTACAAAAATCCTTATAAACGTCTTAAGTCACTTTGCATACCTGTATGTCTTTACTCTTAAAATGCATAAACATCGGATCAAGAGGTTCGGCAATGCAGCGTCGCTTCTCGATTTTCTCCAGCAATGGAAGGACGACATTCCAGTAGTGGACGCTGCGGCCTACGTACTCTTTTTGGTCATAGTAGGAGTTCACTCCATCACCCTGCAAAGGGTCAAACGCATATCAGAACATGAAAGATTTGATTACATATGTACATTTTGTAACTATGATTGTCTAAAAGTGTAGCCTTTTACATCCAACAATAAAATGTTATATCGCAAAAACTTTGAATATACAACGGCTTACAATATTGCTCGCTATAATTAAACGAAGACATTGATAATGAAAAAGATGTGGTATATACAGACACTAGATGAATATCCTTGATGGGAATTCTCTGTGTCAAAGCTTTGTTTAACCCATTTATCTATATGCAGGTCTCTGTGTTTCTCACGGACGATCATTAGTCACACAAAGTGCACATGTGGAGGATTTGGGATCGGAAGGTTTGATGGTGCAAATAAAGGCAACTTTACAAAAATGCAGTACAGATAGTGTAATGGACTAGTTTAAAACTAATGAATACGGTGGCCAGTCAAGTGTTTTGCTCAAGAAAATAATAAAAAACGCTGTAAAATTGCTGTCAGGGTAGAATCAGGGTTAGACGGACACCGACACATTGGGTTCTTTATATGACAATCATCAACAAAATGTGCAGCGTTTATCACGGCAGTGTATCTAGATTTCCGAAGCACGCTCTCTGTCCGCTGGTGGGAGTGTGCTCACCTGTGTGCGCCAATATGTCTGTTTAGAGAATTGTAAACGCGCGGCCATGTAGAGGTAGAGATGACATGCTGGGTAATAAGGTAATATGAATTGTTTGCTGCTACAGTTTTTACGGTGGCTATTTGCATTGACTCTTGGTTGCTATCAAATGTGTGATCGAAAGAAAGGCAATTAATTGCAAAGTCCTTTCTTTGAAAGTTAACTTCATCACAAAAACCTCCACTGCTGTAAAGAAAGCTTCAGGGCGCCCAAGAAAGTCTAGCAAGTGCCAGGATCGTCTCCCACAGACGACAACGAAGAGCTTGCTCGGGAACGGCAGGAGGCAGAGACTTTTTTATGCTGGACTGGTGTCAAGAAGGCCAGCAAAGAAGCCACGGCTCTCCAAGAAAAACATCATGGACAGACTGACATTCTGGAGGAAGTACCAGGATTGGACTGCGGAGGCCTCGGGTAAAGTTATTTTCTGCACAGGTTCAGACTGTGTTGGCACATCTGGAAAAGGGATTGTCTGGAGAAGTCCTGTGTCATGGCAACAGTGAAGCATCCTGAATGTGTGGTGTTGCTTCTCATCCAGGGGAGTGGGCTCACTCACAATTTTGCCTACAAACACTGCTATGAGTAAAGAAGGATATCGAAACATCCTCCAAAACCAACTTTCTCCAACAATCCAGGACAATGCAGCACACAAGACAAAAAGGATAATTAAGTGGCTCAAAACTTCAGTAAACCACAGAAACATCAAGGTCTGACAACATTAAAGCAGCAAACTTCGTGAACCTTCTGGTAACGACTTGGACAAAAAGAACCCTTAAAACAAATGATCCCAAAAGTTATCTTTCAGTGGCCTAGCTAAACTACATGCTACATTTTGTCTCAAACTATTATGAGTGTCATACTTCATTCACAAAATTTACTCATATCACTCTTGTTCAAGACTGCTCATTTATTGGAAAACGAAGCATCAGCCACATTTGTTTAAGCATTGACGTGATGAGGTTGGCAGTATGAATTAGTTGGTATTTCTTTTAATAATCAGTTAGTTCTTGCAGCCCTACAGCAGTGACACTAATCTCTCTCAATATCAACAATCAATTAAATCAATCAATCAATCAATCAATCAATCAATCAATCAATCAATCAATCAATCAAATCAAAGAGATAATTATGGACTTCAGAAAAGGTAAACCCCGTTCTGCAATAAGAGCTCTTCAAGAAAGTCAGGAGAGATACACTTCCTGGGCCAGCTGGTAGTGTAACGCTTCAGTCCAGTGATCGGAAGGTCCCCAATTTGAACCACGGACCGGTAAAGGTACCACTGAGGTACTCGTGAGCAAGGTACCGTCTCTGAACACTGCTCCCTGGCCGCTACCCGTCAGCTGCCCACTGCTCCTTTACGGACGATTAAGAATGATTAAGAATGTTTGCACCAGCTGCCTAAACATCTCTAGTACAGCAACTGCAACAAATTGGACCACAATAGCCTGGAGAAAGCAGGAAGCATTATTGGCGTGCTTCTACCCTCTCTAGAAGGAACCCTCTGTAAAAGCACTTCCTGCAAGTCCTGCAGCATTGCGCAGAACCCCTCCCATGGACTTTTCACATTCCCGTCATCTAAGAGTATAAGCTGCAACATTCGAGCCATATCTGCCAGGTTGTGTGACAGACTGCACACTATGCACTTTGTCATGCTTCACATTTCTGTAATTTTTGGCTACTGTATTTATACTCCAGTTAAACTGCCATCTTTAACCGTTTTCTACATTCTACTAAATTTACTGCTCAGTAGAAGTAGAACGTGGACTCAAGTTTCAGGCTTAGACTCACGTCACATAAACAAAGACTCGAGACTCTGGACTCGGATACAATCTTTTATTAGGGGTCCAAACACCAAGTGCTGGAACCCTATTGTTTTTGTACAGATTATTTTTCTCTTTTTAAATTATTTGTCTGCCTTGAAACGCATCATGCAGCCTAAACCGTAAGTCACAGAAACTTGTAACTTGGCAGTTAGGTCTGGTATCCCACCCACTAGTCAGGAAATAAAAGTGGGGAAATGTGACTCTGCACGGCAAAACCAGTCGCTTGTCGCACATTTTCAATGTTTTCATGAAAGGGCATAAATCGAGCTTCAAAACGATACCTATATGGAATGAATCGGACGACATATGACTGAGATATCAACATTCAAAGGAGTCGGGTTTCTCCTGTCACGCCAAGAGAGAAACTGAGAAATCTGCCTTTGAAGTTGTAGCACTCACAGACGCTTGGTGCGGTCGCGGCTATGTTTGCATTTACGCTAGCTTACGCTGCATTCACAGTCACACGGATAGCCTACCTGCGTTAGGTTAACTGAACTCGGGAGACGGAGATGGATTCCGGAAAAATATCTTAACGCTAGTCAACCAGTGGATTTACCGTAAATATTGGAGAAGAGCGGTCAAAACAGAAACTTTTAACATTCTGCTGGAATTGAATTCCTCACCTCAAGAAAGTCATGTTTTTAGGATGGAAAGGGGAGGTTTTTCAGCCAAATTTATTCACAACAGTACAGTATAGACCTTCCACTGTTTCAAAACACTAAGAACAAAAAATCCAAAATTTTATCCCACGCAACGTAAACGCTCGTTTTTCCTCGGAAACCTCCGCTGCGACCAGCCACTGATTTTGCCGTGGAGGGTCACAAATATGAAATAATCTAGATATCGGTGCTTGAGTTCAGGATTGTTACCATGCATTGATTTTTACATTTAATTCAGCACTGTCTTAATTTGCAGAATATTAAGCACCAAAGGATCATGACAACCAGCATGTAGTCTGTGTAATAAGCTGCGGCGCCCTGTGCATACTTGTACAACAAAATCTGATGCCAATCTCTCAGTCCAGTCGTAATACTTCCAGAGTAAAAAAAAAGTCTTCTCCACCTCAGTCGTAATGACGTCTATTTCCAGTTAAAGTCTCTCTTTCGGTCACGTAAATCAAGAATAAATAGGAGCGCGGCACACAAATTTGGATTGTTACCAGCCACTGGATTTATCAACGCGGGAATGTGCATATGCCTGGCCATGTAGACCCTGTTTAATCAATCACACGCGGCACTTGTCATATGGTGTGTTTTTGCACCCGAACCTACACTGGTTTTGATCAGTGAGGGCAACGGTCTTCTGTTTTATTTGCACCATGTTTGTGTCTACACTGTGGAGCTTGAGCGTTGCCATTTTGTCGGCCTGTGTACTGTATGTTGTTGAGATGATAATAAAGTTCACTTTAACTTAGCTATAGGCCTACAACTGGGTAAACAATCAGACTCCGATCACAACTATGTACCAGTCTGTAGACAAACAAATCTTGGGAAAAGCATCCTGGATAAGGGATGCGGGAGCAGCCTGAGAAACACAGAAAGCTGAAATCTGCCAAAAAAAAAAATCTTTTCCAAGTAGGAGTAAAGGGGTCACTCACATCAAAATGATCCAAGATGTGGAAAATATTTAAATATTCAGGCACTGGATATAAATAAAAAATAATAATTAAATAATTAAATAAGAGATTACCATTACGCTGAGATGCCTGGCCCAGTGGATGAGTAATGCAGGCTGAAGACCATGTTTCTCTCTGGCTCGCAGTGTATTCAGCCCATTTTGGACGATCATTCTCAGTTTACCAGACATATTTGGTCTGCAGCAAAAAGCCAAACAAACCATTAAAATAAGATTTTGCAACAGAAACAAAAGTTAAAAATTAATGCAGTGATGCAATTTATTTGATGAATTCTCAGTCGTCCTGGACATCTTGGGCTGGTTTCTTGCTCATGGATTAAGCCTAGTCTTGGACCAAGTTGTAGTACGAAACAAGATTTACCACACCCACTAGAATAAAATGCCCCAAATTTTCTCAGAGCTGTAATGTATTGTTAAATACTGTGTTTATTATGTACAGACATTCTATGGCTTAGTACTGTGAAGAAAAATAAGGTTAGTGTCAGGCGGAAACAATCTTTATCCATCTGGAATCCATCTGGACGTAGAATAAAACCATTTGATAAATAATGCATTTTTCTATATTCACTCTTTCCTATTGATTATATTCTGATGAAGTGAAAATGAAGAAATACAGAAGTTTTGGATAATTTTGAGCCAATCGGGACTCATTGTAGTCCATAAATGCTTTAGGTCTTTCTGTGAGAGAAGTAAATTCCCCACAAACCCCTAAACAACACGACTTGGAGCCATGTCACAATAATGCTATGGATGCGCTTCTGGAATAAACACTGAAAATATCAAGTAGCAAGTGGCTGTATTGCGAGTAGAACGCTGGTTGTTATTTATCAGCTAAAATATGAGTTTTGCCTGTAATAAAGGGGAACGGTAGCATTTTTGCGAGTGCTGGAGTTGCCAGCTGGGGGAGCCCGTCGCGAGCGCTCACACACACACTCACAGTGTGTGTTTAGATCGCGAAGAATGCTATTTTTGTGCATTGAATACCAAGACCAGTGCTGTTTTACTTCAGAACCAAGTCGTCCGCTCCAATTAATGTCTCTGAAATCGCATGGATATTTACTTCTCTCTCTGCACGCTCACTTTCCTCCGCTAGGAGAGTTTTGTGGATGGGCGGGGGAGTGAGCTGTACGCTTTGAGAGGGCAGAGAAGTGAAACTCGAATGTGACGTACATGCTGTTTGTTGAACACTAACATGACAATTTGGACTCACAATTTGTAGTCACAACAGTCATTTACTACATTGTACGTGGAACAAGCCAAGATATAGAGTGTATTAGATATATCACCCACCCTATGTAAACTCTTATTATATTCAGTGTTAGTCACTCCTTGCCTTATTTTATATCAGTTATAGGGCAAACTGTGACATTAAAAATGACTTGTGGTTGCTGACGAGCTTAACAAAGAAGCAGCCTTGGTCAGGTCTGAAACCAAAGATGAGACGATCCAACCTCTCTGGTCCAGTTTCGATACATTTGCCTTGGGTCCATACCAAGTATTGATCCAAAACCAATGTTAACCATTAAAAATCTGTATGTGTCACTATGTGGAAGGGCATGGAATCATTTTGTCTGTAAGACATCAGGTTTTTCTAAATATTGCTAAAACTGTACAAGAAAACGTAATACATACATATCACCTGCTTGTGATCATACTATCATGGCACGGCTGATCCATGTATTTTCCCAATTTGTCTTATTGGTGCAAAATATATATATATACACCCCCCAGAAATACAACAGGAAGAGCTGCTGATGCATCTACAGTCACTGACAGATTAATCGATCAGGCTCTAGTTCATATACAGAAGATATATTGCTAAATTTACTAACTTACATTGTTTTTTTGTGAATGAGGCTGTAGACTGCGTCCCACCATTCTATTTGTCTTGTAGAGTACAGGAGCTTCATTAGCTGCAAAGGCAAACATCTTGGCTGGTCCAGCGGTGAGTTAGGAGAAATCTTTGCAGTCTCCTGTAGCTGAGTATGACTGGTGAAGACTACACCACACAGAAATACCTGAAATAAAGTTCATACTTTATACTTACAATCAAGTTACAATACAAATAAAGCATTCGATTCAAAGTATCAGCATGTGGCATGATACAACGTTCTAGCCCTTTGCATTGCTCAGGCTAAACAAAATAAGGAATAACTGGGGATTTCAAACCTTGTTTATTTCCAAATTCATCATTAAAACTGTAAAAGCACAAGGATGTAATATTTGGTTTTTGAATTGCACGCAGTTAACGTTTGTGATATGATCATACTAACCTGAAAGAGACTTAAAATAGGGTTATGTTTACATTTATAGCACTTCTCTGTTGAGTGAAACCAGGAAGGCCCTTAATTGGGACAGCACTATTTTTATAGTGTTCCAGTTTCACTTCTTAACGGTAAATTAACATATCTTCATATGACTGAATTACTTATGAACTAACGATAAAAGTGCTGTTCAAGGATTTAAGGAACAGCTGAGACCCATCTTGAACCCACGGCCATTTATTTATTACAAGTGAAAATTATTTCAACAACAACACAGCCTTTTCACCAAAAAAAAAAAAAAGTACAGTACCAACAGTACCAACTATACACCAGGCCCTAGTCTTTACCTCAAGGTCAAGCAGGCAAATGGACTCTGGTGCATTGGTGTCTACTTTAAAGGTCTCCAGAGTTAGACGAGGAAAAAGCTGCTTAAGCCAGTCTTTTAAAGCTGGTCTCTGGCCCATCATAGCCCACTGCAAGCCCAGCCATGTCAGGTGCTGCAAATCTCCAAAACTTGAAATGGAGCCTAAAAAAGAAATCATAGTTTTTGCTTATTATCAGCATGAGGGCCAATGCCAACCAAACAGTGACACTGAAGCTGTGTGTTCTGCAGGGTTGTCAAACTGAGGTGTTAACAATCATTTAAAGAAATCCTACTTTTAATTTTTAATTAGGAATGACATGAAATTCTGGAATAGTTTTTCCTTCAGAGAAAGCACTCAGTCAAGAAAAATGTGTACACAATGAGTTGCTTACCGTCATCCCACTTGGCAAGATCATGCACGCCCGGTACCTGAGCGCTGATGTTGTAGGTATCACTTCCAATGAACGAGAGGTCAGATGAGACCTGCACGTTGTAGAGCATCTCAAACAGACTGCCCTGCCCGCTCCTGTTGCCAAACAGCTCCACAACCTCCTTTACAAAGCTTTCTGCATCGCTGTTCAGGTTCAGTAGCATATGTCCTGCTTGGCTTTGGCGGTAACAAGCTAAAGACTCCAGAGGATTTTCTGGAGCCAGGTCACCCTTTTCAGGCTTCGACATTGGCCTGGGAACCTGGAACAAAGGAACCAAACCATTAACGCTAATCAAACAACAAAATGGAAAGAAACATTATGGTTGACGTCTGCAAACCACCTGTTCACAAGCCATAAAACTTCATGTGGTAGGGTTACCATTGTTTTTATTTGACTTCACACAGTTGAAAAGCTTGTGTATCACAAAAAAGGAAAATATTTTTGATATTTCTTGCAATGTAAACACATGCGCTGTTTGTTACCACACACGACTGACAGAACAGTCATTCACTAAAGCGTTCCAGTTCAGTCAAATCTTCCCATTTATTACAGACAAAACTCATTTTCAGCTGATAAATAACAAAAACAACCAGTGTTCTACTCACAATACAGTCGTCCCTCGCCACTTCGCGCTTCGACTTTCGCGGCTTCATTCTATCGCGTTTTTTTTTCAAATATATTCATTAAAAAGTTGATCGAGACAGTGAAAATGATACAGCGCACTCGGTATTACAATTAAAATTACTGTACGTATGGACTGTCGGCCTATGTATTCGAGGACCCCCGTAAATCCTTCAACGCCAGGTGCAGCCGCTCGACCACTCCTTGGCTCAGCCTCACGCAAGTTCGTTTCTCTCATAATATATTGGGTAATACGAGTGTAATGGTGACTAAAGGGTGTTATTTCATGTCTAGAAGGCTCTAATAATGTTAAAACCCATATTTAGAACGTCGTAAAGAGGTTTTCTATGCTCTAACTACGAAAACATTCGATTTTCGATAAATTCGATGATTCCATAAATAAAAAAATCTTACTTCGCGGAAATTCATTTATCGCGGTAGAGGCTGGAACCGATTAAAGACGACTGTACAGCCATTTACTTGACATTTTCAGTGATTACTCCGACGTGTGTCCACCGCGTTATTGTGACGCGACTCTTGCACAAAAATGTAGTTCTCTTCCAGAAACGTCAAAAATGAGTTATAGGCCAAAATGACTCCAAATTGGCTAAAAATGTCCAAAACTTCAAAATTTCATCATTTTCAATTAATCAAATTTTTTTTTCCATTTTATGTTAGAGAGTAAAAAAATAGAAAGTTTGGTTTATTAAAAAATGAAAGGTTTTTTTTCTTTGATCAGATTCAATCTCTGAGGTATGCTTAGGATCATTGTCCTGTTGTAAGTCCAGTGATGCCCAAGCTTCAGCTTCATCACAGACAGCATGACGTTCTCCAAGTATTTTCTGATATTTGAATCCATCTTGCCCTCCGCTGCAAGTTCCCAGTGCCAGAAGAAGCAAAGCAGCCTCAGAGCCACCACCACACATCACTGCAGGCAGGGTGTTCTGTTCAGCATATGCTGCATTCTTGTGCTTCCAGATATACAGCTGATCCACAGGTGCAAAAAGCTCAGCTCACAGCACAGAATCCCAAAAGTTCTGTGTCTTAGTTATATGTGTTTGAGCACATTGGCGCACATTGAGCACATTAACTGTATTTTCCTGGACCTTTTATGTACTACATTTAAATTTAAAAAACATCTTTGCTTTAATTTAATATAAATACTAAACATCTATTTCTTGCCTTAGCAGTGAAAGAGGTTTGCACCATTTAAACTCGTCGTGTAGCTATGTATATAACTAATCTCTGTGTTGTAATTTGTAACCAAAGCCCTGCATATACAGTAACTCAAAAACACCAGGTCTCACCTGATAAGCCAGAAGGTAGCAAAGAGCAGCCAAATGAACCACAGCTCTCCACTGCTGCTCCTTTTCCAAAGCCATCTTCAGCAGCAGGGTCCCAGCGTAAAGATACAGATGACCTCTCATTTCGGTGAAAGTCTCAGACAGCTCATCCATATGCTTTGTAGCAGTGTCCTTTAATGACTGCATTTGCTGATCAAAACTACAAAAAACAAGAAAAGAGTATTTAAAAATCAAATCACCAGTGGAGCTACACCATATACAACCCAAGAAGCTGCCAGCCAAGTTGCTGCAAAGAGAACACCTGCCAAATCCTACATTACATCAAGTTCTGTTAACATCTAATAAGAGCTTCAGGTGACAGTGTTATTCGCAATTAATAGAAAGATCACTTAATGTTACAGATAAAAGAACTTGAATTGAGGGAAAAAATAAATCATTGAATATTATTAGGCTGTGTAACATCAGGGCCGTTGGTGATGCAGTGTTCCAAAAGACTGTAACCATGCATTGATGGCCGAAAGATTATGGAGTTCAAATATAGTTGCTCCACAGAGACTGAACCTGTAATTAGGAAATGCTAGACAATTTGAAGAAGAGTTTCTAGAAAATGCTGAAAACGTAAAGCGAGTTTTCCCTTAGCAACACTTCCCGACCATCAGCAAATTACCAATAAAATCTGCAGAAACAATAGTATAATCAACGCAGATAGAGATCAAACAGACACTGGGATAGGCCGTTCCCTGAGACCTTTGTTGGAGGATTAAGGAAGTTTATTTTATACCTACCATGATAAGATGGAATCCTGACTCGATATCATGAATATAATCAAATGTTAGGTGAATCATTACAAGTGTACTCATTTACAGTATGTTTGTGACACACACATTTTAAACAGTTGAACACTGCACATTTATCAGACGTATATTATATCATGCACACCTGAATATTTTTATGCAAATGGTTCTGTTTTTGTTTTTTGTTTTTTTTAGATATTTTAGGGATACATTTTCTGTATATATTCTGATGACACTTAAGATATTTCATTTCTTTAATTTCATTAAAAACGACTTTTTCAGTCTAAAGAGCATACCATTTTATGACAAGATATTAGCGGTTCAGATACTCATTAATGCATTTATGACAAAATCATTCATTAATATCAATATCAGCAGCTATTCACCTCAGAAGCAAATCCTTGCTTTCTTGCCATCCTTTTTCTGTAAGTGTAAGCCTCAGCAGATTACAGCGCATCAACAGAAGTTCCTTGTTATACTTGCGGCATGCCTTCTCGTTAGATGCCAGGCTGGGTTGAGCCATGTATTCCTGCAAAACGTGTAAACATACCATTACCTCCTTAGTCAAATTTAAAGTACGTGTTCAACATAGAAAGCTCTCCTAGTTAAAAAGAGAGATCATATGGTCCCAAGTGACCAGGGTTTTTTTTTCCCCAACCTGAAGAGTGTGAACAGCGATGGTGTACCATTCCAGGCTGTGCTTCAAGACTTCATCCTTCTCCACAGAGAGACAGTGTCTTGCTGCATCCTCCAAGCGCCCATCAGAGCGGTAGAGCTGCACCAGCTTGCCATTAACATAGGCATTAGAGGGATGGATTTGCAGCTCTGACTGCAGCAGGTCATAGAGCTGATTCCAGCCTTGATGTCCCTGTGAGGTCAGCAGTTTCTCCTGAGAATAACAAACAATAGACATTAAATATCATGTCATGTCTAGATGATACAGGGGCAGGGCGGTCCTAGTAGACTTGCAAGATCAAAAGTAGAAGAGAACTTTTTGAATTGCGCAAAATAAGAATAATGTATTAATTACATTATAAATGCACAGTATTTAAAGATTTAGACACTAAATATATTAAATGCATGCGTGTCTAGATTTCTATAAATCAAAGTATTACATGAGTCCCCGAACATTTTAGATCGAGTTAATCTTAAAACCTGCTTTATAATCATATATTTAAGTTTGTCATACAAAATGTAAAGGTTTTAGTCAGTGTATTTTTAATTGCCACATTACATTCTGGATCTTAAATAAAAACCTTTTTTGTTATGGAAAAACATATGTATATATAATTTACTTTTTCTGTATTTTACACTGTTGCGGCTTAACAAAAGATTAAAATAAATTTAGTTGATAAACAAAACTAGTTAAGCTATGCTGTGCAATAAATATACTGTATTTTGTACTAAAATTTCACCCCTTTTACCATGAGATCAGTTGAAAATTTGTGACTCTCACTGTGTTCGTAATCGAGTAATCCAATGTACTCAATTACAAAAAAAATCCTCTATCCAGCACAAAAGACTTTCCATGTCAATATCACAAGAATCAAAAATGAAGTGAAATTCGTAAATATTTCTAACCCTTAGGTTAAAGACAGCAGGATGACCAGGAAACTGCTTTGCTGCCTTCTCCACCCAGAATTCTGCCCTGCTGTCTGCCTCCGGCTTGCTGCACAGCAGCTCAGCAATTTTCAAAACCAAGTCTCTCTGAGCGGGATTGAGATCCAGTGAGCGCTGAAAGAACACAGGATAAACAAAATTTGACAAATGTATTTGGTACAGTATATTCAAGTAAAATGTATACTGTATACTGCACCAAGGAAGTTTCATTTTATAAAACTACATGCAGTAAGTTAAATGTGGTTTCAAACATCATAAATATTTAGAAAACCTATGAAAGTCGTTCAATAACCCACATACTTTGTAACATCCAACAGCTTTCTCAATCTCATCTTCACGTTCATAGAGTTGGCCAAGGAATCGATGTGCTTTGGGATCCCTAACCTGTACTGTTAAATACGCTGATACGTGTCTACAGTTGTGGAACAAAAGAAAGGGACAAAATTAATCAAACTCTACCCTCACAGGCAGAGCACAATATGATGGAAAAATTGCATATAAACAGTAGATTACTCTTTAGCAAGTTCATACTCCTTGGCTTCAAAGTACAATTTCGCAAATAAAAACCCCTTCACTGGTTTCTGCAAGAAATAAGAGAAAAGAGTTATTAAAATTGTACAAATCACATTACAGGATAATCAACAATATTTTTTTGTACAGAAATAAGCATTTTGTCTGTGTAGTCCTAAGATAATGACAAAACTGTTTAAAAATAAACCAAAAAACTAAATAAATAATAACAGCCAATGAACAGCTGATGAGGAATTGCTCCATCTGCCAAGAATGAATCATTTAAGAATAACTGACCAGTTTGAAGGGAAGTGGATCTACATAAACATTTCAAAGTTTTAAGAAGCTGAAACATACACTAAGTATCTGAGTACACAGTCATGCTTTCCTGACCATATCCAAATCACTTTCAAATTAGAGCAATACACAAATAAGCAGGATTTCATTTTAAAAAAAGCACAGAATCAGAGCTCTCTATAAAAGCAGTTTAACATGACAAATGTTTAGAAATACACTGCTGAAACTACATCTGCAAATAAGTATAAGATTGTCATTTACAAAAACATCGTAGGAAATATTATCCCTTTAATGTCCTTATGTAAAGAGAATGAACACTTTATGGTGTTAGGTTAGGTATGGTGTGAATTTTTCATCATGGGGGCTGCAGCACAGTCAAAAAGCTGTTTTATTTGCTGTGTAAAGATTTGATGGCCAACACCAGCATTCATCATCTGCTGAAGAGAAAACAGAGTATTCTGAAGGATGGCAACAGTGGGCTCTAATCTGAGGTGCTTTTTCTGCCGTTTCTGAGTCTGGTCACTCCTATGAAGTTTTCGAAATTATCTTTGATTGATTGAATGTCTACAAGTAATGATGGATTCTCGCTTCTCTTCACTTTGTTGTGTAGGTCCTGCCATAACGGACAGTTGGTAGCATAACAGTTAGGGCATTCACACTGTAATCAGAAGGTTGCCGGTTCGAATTCTGGAACAATAAAGGTACCACTGAGGTACTCATGAGCAAGGTAGTCATTGACGCTCTCCAAACATTAATAAGGTTTTTATTTTTTTTTCCTTTTTTTAAATAAACAAATTAACTTTTGGCAAGACACCTTTTAACTGAAAACCTATTCAGGCAACACTCATCAAAAAAGGTGCGACTACTTTAAAGAATCAAAAAATCCAAAGATATTCGGGTGTGTTTACCAGTTTTTGTTTACTGCATAATTCATTTATGTGTTTTATTTGAATTACTCTCACGTGATTTAGTCTTACAAACGAACATTTAACATATATTAATATAAAATGTATAAATATATAAGTGACTAAACCACCTACAATACTGTAAGACGTTGGAACGGACCCCGCTAAATGCTATAGCATGAGCAGTCTCCGCAATGTTTGAAAATTATATATATATATATATATATATATATATATATATATATATATATATATATATATATATGTACACACAATACATACAAGTATATGTATATATCCCATAAGCAAGTAATCAAAAAGGCAACATTTTGTTGCAGCTGAAGAGCAGCTTGACTGTAGCTGACAGGCTAACAATTCCGGTGCCGGTTTTGCCGCGTTTTCCGAATGGCGTTAGGCTGTCAGCTAAGCTCAGTAAAAACACAGGTCTTTATTACATTTGTTAAATAAATTTCTGTTGTTGGAGTAAGGTTAGCTAACTGCACTTATTTTTAAGTACATTTTCCCAAGTTGTTGAAATTTAGAACACCAAGTTAGCCAGACTTGGCCTACACGCCACGCATTTGAGCCGGGTGACGCACGTGACCTCTTTCTGAGAAGGAGAGAGAGTCTGTACTGAAGAAATGTAGCGTTCGACATCTGCTTTACTTCGCCTCATGGTGAAAGAAGTCCTCCGACTCTTAAATTGGTACTAATTTCGTTAACACTTACGTTAACTCGCATAGTTTATATTGGCCGAGGGGAATAAACTCGACGCGGACTAGCGGCGTCTTATCGCGAGACTGTGCGTGGCATGATGCGCTTTGCTGATTGGTCGAAGGAAACGCGTCAGGGCCAGTTGTAGCCAATGGAAATTGACTAGAAAACTGTCCGCCTCCAAGATGGTTTCGATTTACACGGGATTTGAGACCTTTATATTTATAGTTAAATTTTCGGAGTATGGGTGACGCTCAAAGATTATTTACTTTATTTAATTATTTGCTTTTTATTATTACGATTCTGCAAATTTAATACCATTTTCACCCCGCAAAAACTCATCACAAGATGGTAAGATTGTTTAGCAGTCACGGTCTGACATGGATCAAAAAAAAAAAAAGATTATGTAACAAGAGATCACGGAATTAAAATAGTAATAAAATCATGTAACTGACATGGCTGTGGACCAGTGTCATCACCTGTTCACCTGTCCGGTGCAGATGCAAAAGTAGTAATACACAGGGGCGCCACCATGTGGTGGGTAAGCGGTGGCTGCGCCCACCACCAACCGGCGGAGTGCGCTAGTGAAGGCCCACTGCAAATCTTAGGTGGCACAAACAAAAATCCATTATAGAATTTAATACATTCTGAAATTATTTTATATACTTGTTATTAAAATCTATATCAATGTAATATGGCGGCATGAATATACTTAGGATCTTCCTGACTGATAACGGCAGCATTCCGCTCCGTACGTATTCCACAGCAGCTAAGTTTGAATTAAACGCCCTTTCCATTGAAATGACTATAAAGCCATTTTGACGTTTACAGAACAACAAATTTGAAAAACACTTCACCCAATAAATTATTTACTATTGTTATTTGTTCACAGATGGCGGCGCAAATCTTTTATATAACAGTTGTATTGTGAAGTTTACATTACACTTAATATCATGGGTGTGAATGTCATATTCATTTTAAGCTTTTAATGATTTATTTGAACCGTTCTTTTGCCATGGCAGAATGTTTACATGACACACAACTTAAATGATTTTTTACAACATGAATTGGGTGCAATAAGATTGAATTTATTATGATTGCTCCATAATCGCAACATAGGCCGTAAAATTATATATATACAGGCTCAAATATATGTTACTAGGGATGCAATCAAATGATTTTTTTTTATTTAAACCTAAAACCTAAAATGAGGAAAATGACTTACTAAAAACCGAAACACCAAAAAAGAAATTATTATACCAATTTTAATATTGCTGTTATGGCTGGGACTGTAAAAATTTACCTCACTAAAGTCAAGCATTGCAATTGCATAAATTATTATTCATGGCTCAAAGAATAAATTTGTTACAAAACTATGAAAAATATTTATTTAAAAGTCCAAACAATGCACAATAAGGAACTAAAAATTCTGAAATTAAATATTTTACTTGGCCCCACTCTATGAATAGCCTAAAAGGTAAGATAAATAGGCCATTATACAATTAAATGTCTTCTCATAAAAAACAAGTGAATTCAAGTGCATTTTTTAATATTCTGAACGAAGTGCATGAACAAAGTGCATTCAGAACAAGTGCTTTTAAAAAGTAAGGAAAGAGTGGTAACAATAGTTCTCTTGTAGGCCTATAACAAAATAGTGTATTAAAAACACTAAAAATGAAAAAACTTTCTGTTTTTCAAAAAACGTCTGCCACAGACGGGAGTGGTGTGTTCGAAGGGTCTTTGCCTCTTCTGTGCTTCATGTTACTCTGCATGCGATCGATGTTTTGATTTTATGATAATTAATCCCGGACGTTGAGAAAGTCTTTGTGATTGCACCCCCAGAAATTCGGCATTGCACGCCTACAAACGGCTGTGTGTCTTCTTTTAGATATATCGAAATGCGCCCACACGGCAGACATGTTTACGCCAATCCACCTATGGAACGCCACTGGGCTACACTGCGCGCCTAAAAGATGGCAAATAGTAACGCCCAGGTTCATATTTTAACGCCTTAAGACGTCAAAAATTAACACGTCAATATTTCACGCCTTAAGACGTCACATTTTTACGCCTTCAGACGTCAAAAAATAACATCGTCAATGGGTGCGTTCGATATGGAACGCCGGCGACTAAAAACGCGAGAAAAACACGGCTCACCACTTATCTACACACGTAGAAAGATACTGCCCTGATATGCATAAAACACGGCAAAATGCCGCCCACACGGTAAAAAAAAATACCGCCTTAAAAACACGGTAAAAAATACTTTAAGACGCAGTATAAAAACACGCCAAAGCCGCGTTCCACACGGTAAAAAACGTACGTGTGACGCTGCCAAGTGAACATATATAAATCAGCTGCTCCTGCAGCCACCACCAGATGGTACCATTCTCTAGATTACATACAGACGAAAGAGGCTGGTAATTCGCTGGGAGTTTCTATGGAGTTTAGTTTGTAAGATTGAATTCAGTTGCCTGAAACTTGTAAATCAATTTGAAAGTTGTTACGATAAAGGTACAGCGCGATGTTTGTTTCCGTCACTTGTTTTAGGCTTCTTTCTCTCCTCGTTCTCCTCAGGCCCTGCCCCTTTAAAGAGACGCCGGAGACGGTCATGGAAGAGGGAGAAATTCTGAAAGAATTTGATGTGCATAGTGTGGCTTGTTTATTTGGCGTTGCTCCATTTGTATATAGCTCACTTTGTTGGTCATTGTCGGGTTGGGTCAGGTTAGTTGTCAAGTCATCGTTCACTTTCTGGTTGTACAGTCTGTTTTTGGTGTACATACCCATTATCCATTTGTTTCCGTTTTTGTTCTCATACATTTACATTGTGCATCATGTAGGTTACCTGTTGTTAAGATACACTAGGTTAGAGGCGGACACCACCCTTGTATGTTTTTTTTGGTAGTGAGACTAGTGTAGTTAGGTAGGTTTTTGTTTGAACTGAAGCTAGATTTTAGAATCTCTTAAAACTCCAGAGTTAGGCTTAGGGACGCTTTTATTTTACTTGGTTCTTTCCTTTGGTGTCGCTCTAGCTCAACCTGTCCTTGTGGCACCATGCCCATTGTATATACACATTTTGAACAAAACTAGATAAAAAAAAAAAAAAGAAAGTTGTGTGTGTCATGTGTCTCTTCCCCTGTGTCTGTGGTGTACGAATATCCCTAGCCGTAACAAAAGTATTTCATGCTAATGATGTTGCCTACCTAATACTTTTGAATGGAAAAGCATTAATTTTTGTCATATATTTAATTATTTTAATTATATTGATTCTAATTCTTCTGGCATTGTATTTTGTATTAGAGATCTTTTAATCAAGACCGCTGAGACACAAAAATATAAAAAACATGCTTAGTTTTTTTGTCTGATATGCAAAATAATGTGTAAATATTTCTGTTTGTTTGGAGCACCAATAAAATGTGACTACTACAGTAGCTCAGTCATCTTCGCCACTTTATGAGGACCATACTGTCTGACTGTATTTCAGTGAAGATTCAAGATTCAGTATATTTATTATATACAACATTGTATCTTGTGCACATCTTATATCTATTTCTATTATGTATATTCATTTTTTGGACACATATTAATACATACATATGACTACATATACCTTGTATTTATATGTATTAATGTGAATATTTACTTTATTATTATATTATATACCAATTATTGCTTTCAGAGTAGGCTTGCACACAAGAAGTTCTTACCTATATGTACTGTGCCTATGTACCAGTAATGTGATGTGACAATTAAAAAAGTATTTAGTATTCTGCTTTAGATTTTAAACTTTTAAATATAAGGTCTGACTTTTTTTATAGTACAAATATCAAACATGAGATTCAGTTAACGTGCAATGGCAAGTTATAAGTTAAGCTAACCTGCAGCAGCTTTTTGCTGCACGGCTCACTCTCTAAAGGGCATTTTAGTCTTAAAACACAACTATTCCCATGGCTCAGGACGTGGATGTTCTGTAGAGAGAATGCTCTCCAGCCAGTGTAGAAGGTCTTTAGGTCAGAGGGAAAAACCCCCCAACTTCCTCGACTGACTCAGGTGGTACAGACGCTGCTGTATTGTCAGCAAACTTAGCAAGTGTTGGAGTCGTAAGTGACTACAGAGTCTGAAGTGTGGAGTCAAAACAGCATATACTTCATCTGCAACAGCCAAAACCATGTAAACATTCAGAGCACACTAACTGCTGGACTCTTGAGACAAAGACATTCTATTCTCTGATATATACACACTTGTACCTGCTCAACAGTCACGACACAAGAGGCAATTAGGTTACATGCAGTATTCAGCCTACAAACAGTTTTTAATATGAAAAATTCTATAGACAGTCTATTAAGTCTGGTCTATTATGTGCAGATATTGTAAGAGCAGTAAGATGAACTTGACCTCTGATGCATAATAATGAATTTGTAGATCATGTGCCCATATCTCCTAGAAATTACAAATTTAATGTTACAAAAACAATTTCTATTCTGTGCTATCAAGCAGCAGTGTGAAATTAATTTATAGTCGAAGTGCCTGAAAATGGTGCTTCTGTTCAATTGAAAAAAAAGAAAGCAGCACAGGCCACCTTATTAGTGCAGCATTAGTAGACTATTGGGTTGTTACTTCACAACTTGTTAGTAAAACATACTTTCTTAAATAAAAGACAGGAAACAAACCATGTCCATTTATCTCACATCCTGCTTTGTCAGCCTGGAAAATGGCCTCCTTTCAAATAAATCGACAAAGCTTTTTAATATCATTAATGTTCCAAGCAGTTGAGTTCCAGTTGTCCAGGGGTTTGGTTATTGTAGTGTAATCTGTTATTCTCCATTGTCACAGACTCTGACCCAGCTCGTAACCCAGCAGCTGGGTGGGATTAATCTCCCCAACAATAGTTATTATAACCCAATGACATTGCCCAATACCTTCAACACAGCTTTTAGGTTGAGAAAATAACCCAACATTTTTTAGAATGTACAATCAGTGATGCATACAAGCAGTGTGCAAATATTGTAGCAGCAGTCAAGAGAAGAGAAATTACAATTACAATCATCTGGCATTAAATATATGCCAGATCAGTAACAGTTTAAAGTGACAATATTGTACAGTCTGTAAAAATGAACAGAATTCCTGAGACAGTTTCAATGCAGCATGAATGAGATTGTCCATATAGCAGCATGTGTATCACCAAGACAGTGATGTATAAAGTGCAGAGGTGCAGTAGAGTCAGTTCACAGAGTGTTCAAGAGTGTTCTTTTGTCATTTTTTTGTTTCATGATGCACCAGATGTTTTCAACTAGTGGGAGATTGTGGACTGCACACAGGCTAGTAGCTGCTAGACTGTTTTGTTATAAAATCATGCTGCAGTAAAAAGAATTTCACAGTTTGTTTTGTCTGACACAGAACAGTTTTTAGATCATGTTCACATATGGCCTGTTAGAGCTTCAACTTAAATTTCCGGATGGCACGGTAAACTGTGTTAACAGACAGTCATTTCTAGAAGTGTTCCTGGTCATATGAAGTTATTTCCATGACAGAATTATGCCTGTTTTAATGCAGTGCCGCCTGAGGGTCACTTAAGTTAACCAATATTGATTATCGACATTGTATTTTGTGCACATAGATTTTCCAGCTTCTATACAGTAGATAATAATATATTCATTTTACATTAAGGAACATTATAATAAACTTCATAATTTTTTTAAAATTCTGTCCATCACTCTGCCACTGTAAGATGCTGTTTTTATACTCAATTATGTTACTCACCTGTTGTTAACCTAATTTGTTGCATAATGTACATCCAGCTGTTTGTTATTACCTGCTTTTCTTTTGTTGCTCTGTCCCAAGTTTTTGGAGACAAGTTCAGGATGAAATGATTCTTTATTAAAATGATACATTTTCTCTGTTGAAACATTTTATATGTTGTATACGTATCATTGTTTGAACTGATGATCTTGAAATCTGCAGTTGTTTAGAGATGGCTCCAAGAGACTTTCCCAACTTGTGTAAATCTACAATTCTCATTCTTAGATCATCACTGAGTTCCTTGGACTTTCCCTGTCATGACCCCCCTGGACTTTTAAGTGGCCAGCAGAGGCCACCATCGTTTAGTTTTCTCGTGTTCAGTTCGGTCCTGTGTCTCCTGTCAAGTTGTTGTCCCACCTTCCTATTGTTTCTGATTGGGTGATCATGGTGTATTAGTCCCCTCACCTGGGTCTTGTTTGTTTTAGTCCAGCCCCCTGTTTCTATTGGTTCTCCCTTCATTGTTTAATCCTGATTATTTTCTGGTTATTTTCTGAATGGTTTTCCCTCATCTAATTACTCCGCTTCGTTGTTTCTGTTTAGTATTTAAGTCAGGTTCTTTCCCTATTGTCTCTGTCGGTCCACCCTCACACTACCCTCCCTATGTCGGTGTGCTGTGTGTTTATTCAAGTTCCTAAGAAGAGTTTTGTTTTTGGCCCTCGTGCCGGTTTTAGTTCTGTTTTTGTGACACTGTTAACTAAAGATGGCTTGCACCGTGACCTCGCCTCATGTCATGCGGACACCGTTCGTGACGTTCCCATTGTTATGAGAACCGGTCAATCCAATGAATGCTGTCAAGCACATCCTTTTTCATGCTGGCAAAGAAAAACTAGCAGCTGCAGTTAATTGTGATCACTCACAAGAAGTTAATAGGCCTTGGCCTTGTCAAGTTAAGACATTCTAGAATCTTCAGCACCAATTAATAAAGGATTTAGTTGGGATGTATGTATATATTTGAGGCTATATGTATAATTTTGCCTCTGTGTTGGTTATAGACAGTCCCTAAAATTCAATCTTTTGCGAACAATTCATGTTTTAAAAAATCATTGAAGTCAAAGTCAAAGTAAACTTTATCATGTCTGCTATATACACTGTACAGATATATAGAGAGACGAGATGACGTGGCTCCAGTTTTTCAGTGCAATAGGAAATGAAGGACAAAGAACAAATAAGGCACACAGAATAAACAATATATAAATAGAATACAAAATATACATTTTAAACTAGGAATGGAATATTAAATATAACTTTAAACTCAAACTGGAAATAGAGGTAGAGGAGAGACAGTTTGGATGCAGTATTGCCTACAAAAGTGGAAGTTGACTTTGACACTGGATGTGCAGGAGGTTAGATACAGTTTAAATATGAAAAAGTCTATATCCAGTCTTTTAATAAAACAGTATTCTTAAAAAGTATGACTAACATTTAAGTTTTGCAGATATTTTAACAGTAGTGGAGAACCAGGGTCTGTGCAATATTTTTCAAAAATTTGTGTAGAAACAAAGTGGTGCAGCAGACTGCAGAGTCACAGTCCAGGTGTGTGTGCGGGGGAAGTGTGAGGGCAGGATGTGTCTGATGGCTTGTGGGAAAAAGCTATCACGCATTCTGGTGGTTCAAGTCCTGATGCTGCGATAGCGTCTGTCGGATGGGAGGAGTGTAAAGAGTCCACGTGAAGGATGTGAGGGGTCGAGCATAATGCAGGAGGCCCTCCTGATGCAGCATCTGTAGAAGATGTCCTGCAGCAGCGGGAGAGATGCACCGATGATGTTGCCAGCTGCTTTGACAATCCTTTGAGGCCACCTGTTATCAGCAACAGTGATGTTACTGAACCAGACGGAGATGCAGCTGGTCAGGACGCTCTCTATGGTGCCCCTGTAGAACACGGTGAGGGTGGGAGGGGGAAGGTTGGCTCGCTTCAGCCATCTCAGGAAGTGGAGATGCTGCTGGGCCTTTTTGGTGACGGTGTTGGTGGTCCAAGTGAGGTCGTCTGAGATGTGAACTCCCAGGAACTTGGTGATTTTTACAGTCTCAACCGTGGAACTGTGGATCCTGAGTGGTGTGTGGGTTCTCCTGAAGTCGACAATCATTTCCTTGGTTTTGTCCACGACAGGTTGTTCTCACTGCACCAGGCAGCCAGCTGCTGAACTTCATCTCTGTACGCCGCTCCTCATTGTTGCTGATGAGCCCCACCATGGTCGTGTCATCGGCGATTTTGATGATGTGGTTTGAGCTGTGCAGGGCGGTGCAGTCGTGGATCAGGAGTGTAAACAGAAGTGGACTGAGAACGCAGTCCTGAGGAGTTCCTGTGCTCAGTCTGATGGTGCTGGAAATTTTGTTGCAGATTCAGATGGACTGAGGTCTCTCTGACAGGAAATCCAGTATCCAGTTACAGAGGGAGGTGCTCAGTCTCAATCCGCCCAGTTTCACACACAGTCTTTGGGGAATGATGGTGTTGAGTGCTGAACTAAAGTCTATGAACAGCAATCTAACATGAGAGTCTTTATTGTCCAAGTGTGAGAGGGAAAGGTGAAGTGCAGTGGATATGGCATCCTCAGTTGAGCTGTTTGGACAATAGGCAAACTGCAGTGGGTCCAGTGAGTAAGGGAGGTTGCTTTTCACCTGTGCAATAAAAAGTCTCTCAAAGCACTTCATGGTGATGGGGGTCAGAGCGATGGGACAGTAGTTATTCAGGCAGGATACTGAGAATTTCTTTGGCACTGGGATGATGGTGGTGGGTTTGAATCACGCTGGGACGATCATCTGGCTCAGTGATGTGTTGAAGATGTCTGCGAGGACCTCGGCCAGCTGATCAGTGCAGTCTCTGAGCACACGACCTGGAATGTTGTCTGGACTGGCAGCCCTTTGTGGGTTGACCTTGGTGAAAGTTCTCCTCACATCAGCTGCAGGCAGAGAGATGATCTGGTCGGTGATGAGAGGCGTGGATTTAGTCGTGTGCATGTTGTTCAGTGCATCAAACCATGCATAGAACTTGTTCAGCTCCTCAGAGAGTGTGGCATCCCCCTCACAGCTGCTTGGTGCTGGCTTGTACTGGGTGACAGCCTGGATGCCCTGCCATAAACTGTGAGAGTCTTTTGTGTCGTTGAAGTGGTTCTGGATCTTTTTTGTGTTTGCAATCGCTTTGCTTGTTGGATGGAGTGAGAGAGGTTGGCTCTGGCTGTTCTGAGAGCAGCTTTACTCCCAGACCGGAAAGCAGCATCTTTCTCTCTTAGTCGTGCACGCACCTGTGCTGTGAACCAGGGCTTCTCGTTGGTTCTAGTGGTGATGTTCTTTAAGACGGTAACATCCTCTATGCACTTGCTGATGTAGCAGGTCACAGATTCTGCAAACTCGTCCAGATTAACGCAGCCATCATACATCGCCGCCTCTTTAAAAACATTCCAGTCTGTGCACTCAAAACAGTCCTGTAGTGCTGAGACAGCTCCACTGCGCCAGACTCTGATGGTTTTCCTGGCAGGTCTCGTGCGTTGAGTATGTGAGCAGCAGCATCACTGTAGCATGATCAGAAGAGCTGATGTGTGGGCACGCTGCTGCTTTGTAGGCACCACGCACGTTGGTGAAAACCTTATCCAAGCAGTTCTCCCACCTCGTAGCAAAGTCTACATGTTGGGAGAACTGACTTCAGGTGTGCGTGGTTGAAGTCGCCGGCGATTATGAAAGACCTGTCTGGGTGCGCAGTCTGGAGCTTGTTAATAGCCTCATACAATTCAGCTAGCGGCAGTTTAGCATTAGAGCTAGGCGGCAGGTACATGGCTATGAATAGCACCATGGAGAATTCTCTCGGCAGGTAGAACGGGTGACACTTTATGACTAAAAACTCTATCTGTGGTGAGCAGTGGCGACTCACTTCAGCAGAGTTCATGCACCAGAGTTTGTTTATGTAGACGCACAAACCGCCTCCACGGCTCTTACCAGACAAAGAGGCTTCTCTGTCGGCCCGATAGCATGCCATCCCATTTAGCTTGACAGCCGATTCCACGATGTCCGCGTTCAGCCATGTTTCCGTGAAAACAAAGAGGCAGCTGTTCCTTATTTCACACTGGCTTGACTGCTGGAGCCACAGATAGTCCATTTTGTTGTCCAGTGAGCGGATGTTGGAGAGCAGGACAGATGGAAGTCCCAGTCGGGCCGGGTTAGCTTTTAGCCTCGTGCTAGCTCCCCCGCGCTTGCCTCATTTTTGTTTATGTTCACAACGCTTACATTTCGGCCAGCTGCGCCTCATAGCATCTCCGACAGCAGATTTGGTGGTGGAATTGTGCATTTTTTTTCCAATTTCGAGCAGGATGTGTCTGTCGTAGGTGATACGCATCGTAACTCGATCACAAACAAAACTGAAAGTAAACAAGACGAATGAAAAAAGCAGTATAAACACTGAATTCGCTGGAGAGCTGTTAGCCGCTGCCTGCTCGTGGCGCCACTGGAAGTAGTTGAAGTTACGTGTCATGTAAACATTCTGCCATGGAAAAAGAATGGTTCAAATAAATCAGTAAAAGCTTAAAATGAATATGACAGTCATACCCATGATGAGTGTATGTAAACTTCTGACCACAACTGTACCTCATATTCCTGCTGGCCATTGCTGACATTGCATGTTCCTTGTTGCGTTCTGTCCCTGTTCTAATATGGGCCCTCGATATCTGTTTCAGTTCACAGCCTAGCTCTCTATGTGGGGTATTTCCTGCAGAAAAGAAAATGAAAATAGTAAAATGGAAATGCAATCTATAATAAAATAATTTAAGCAACAAAAAAATCTTAAGAGCCACTTGGAAGTCGAAAGAGCCGACTCTTTTTAGTGAGTTGAGAAGAACCGATGCCCTTAAAAGAGCCAGAATTTCCATCACTAAACCACACTGACAAAAGAATGACAGTACCTGAAATGGCTAAGCCTTAACCCTGGACATTGCCCTGCCCCTAAGTAGTATACTGTATATTTGCATGAAGCGAACTTGAAAATGAAAAGGCAAAGTGGAAAAAGAAAAGGCAAAACGTAAACACAAAGTTAAAAAGCAGATGATTGCAGTAGGACACGTCTGATTTTGGCTTTTCTTTTTTTCAGCTTCAGCTCTGTTCATGCTGGAAATGTAAATCCAAACAGGGACATTGCTATTGATTTACCCATTTTGAGTTTTCTTTTTCATTTTGTCAGAGAAGTATGACGTAAAAAGGAATTTTCTTTTGAATTTTAGCAGTTATTGTGCATTCCGTGAAGACAAAGCAAATGCAAATTCAAGATTGTTTTTTCCTTTCCCTATTAACATTTTCATTTTATTTATGACACTGATACACTGCGAGTATATGGAAAATGAAAAGACATACAGGATAATGAAAAGACAAAGTGTTCTTTTCATTTTATCTTTGAATTTTTTACAAATGACTCATACATAAGTGAAAAATGTAAATGCAAATGGATCAAAATGGTTATTTCATTTAATTTTTCATTATAGCAGAATCGTCTCGCATAGATACTGAAAATTAAATGGCAAAGTACAGATTGCATTTCCATTCTATATATTTTTTATCATCATAAATTTGACAGAATAAAAACGTAATGAGTAACGTTAAGTTGACTTTTAAGATTTAACTAAGTATATGCATGTATTTTTTATTATAAGTCATGATTGTGTGACATACAGACCCACTAAAAGTTCACTGTTCAGAAACAAAGATGAGCTCAAGTGCTGTGCTGCTGTCCATGCTGCTGTCATTCAAATCTGCTTCTTGTAGTCTAGTCAGTAACGTGAAATGGGGGTAGAGCACTTTTCAAGCACATTCAAGGCCCACTTTCAAACTTTTCCAGTTCCCCTGGAAGGTAATAAGCAGAAGTCAGTGGATGGATGGATGGATGGATAGATGGATGACAGCTTCCATCACTTCATTTTCACTGTCCCCACTGTCAGATAACAGCATTATGGAAAAGTGACTTTGCAAACCATTTTTCTGTTTGCAAACACTTTGGTCACAAGAGCTCAGTCTACGATCCAGGAAGCACCACAACCAACCAGAACTACAGAGTCTATTCCACCAGTCCTGGAAATACCATCACCAGCAGCAGCTAGAGCTAAAGACGCCGCTCCTCAAAGCCTGGAAACACCACCACCACCACCACCACCAAGAGTTACAGAAACCTGTCCTCCAAGCCTTGAAATACCCCCACCACCAGCCAGAGTTACAGAAAACTTTTCACCCAGCCTGGGAGTACCACCATTGGCCAGTGCTACAATTAAACCAACCACAGGGAGAGTTTGCGCACGTGCAGTGATTAGAAAGAATTGCCCCATTTGCAATATACTGTTGAACAAATGCAACTTAAAAAAACACATTGACCGCAAACACACAGAACAAAAAATACAAGATATTAATGATAAATGCCACCTTGTCAGTGAATGCATTGACAAGACAAAGTTATTTAAAGAGCACAGCATACCACTCCATGTACAGAACATGGGGGTAAGTTCACAGTGTGTTACATGAGTCAAATGAGTGCCAGATAAACATGGAGCTAGTAGAGAGGAGTGGTCTTCCTCCTTATCATTGCCATGATATCAGGTCCGTTAGCTATTGCGCTTCCTTTGCCAAAGACTTTTCACTGTCAGAAGAGGCGTTGACAGAAATGGTACAAGCAAAGTGGTTTAGCGTGGAAATGAACTTCTTGCTACACCAACAACGTTCCATTATCAATCCACACAAAAATTGGGATTCCACAAAGCAAGAAGTGCATTTCAGTCTATGAGCCATCCGTGTCTTATTACAGCCATTTGCAATGTGTAATGGTTGTCCATGTGCCAAATCCAGATAATCCTGTATTCAAAAATATGTTGCCAAATGGCATTTGTTTGAGACCAACCTTGAACTTTTCAGGGCTGTATTTAGATTCAAGAATGAAGATTCAAGATTCAAGATTCTTTATTTGTCACATGCAAATTATACAGGTACAACATGCAGTGAAATGTATCCTGATCCGCTCTTTTAACTGTGCAATTACACAAATTAGAAAAATAACAAAAGAGATACAAATACAAACTTAAAAAAATAAGGAGTCCAGGGAATATGACAAAAAACAAAACTATATCTTATATACGAAAGGTACATAAAGTTACATTTAGTACCGAGGAATCACTAACAAACAAAGACAAACCCCTGTGTGAGGAAAGGAATGTGGAGGATAAACATTCTCTTTATCCACCTAAAGGTGCTGGACTAGAGATTCTGGTTACCTATACTCTTAAGAACAAGAAGGTACCTGCTGTACTGGCAGAGAATATACGTGTAGCAATTCCAGACAGGGACTACCCATGGAGCCTTTCCCCTGAAAAGGATTTGCCAGAGATGCCCCGGAATTGTCCCACTTAGTGATCCTATGCTTATAACGCAAAAGGCAAAAATACTCACTAACTGGGTATTGTCCTTATTCTCTCTCTCTCTCTCCCTCCCTCTGTCTCTCTCCTGTTTAATTTTTATACAAGAGCAACCCAACAGAAATTTGTCGTAATTGACAGCAATTAAAAATGAAGTATAAAAATATAGTCCAAACAGGTAGATAATTTCTTTACAAGCCAGTGGGAGGTTTTGAAGGCTCTACTTAGCATCATTCAGTGGGTTGATACATGTGATTTGTTAGTGATCTAAGCCAAAAGAAGCAACCATTTCTCCATCTCAACACTGCCAGTATGTAATATTAACTACATTTCTTTCGAAGGGGTCCACCACCAGCACCCCTTACAGAGGCTGAAGACATGGCCCTCAGACAAAAGTCAAAGTCAAAAGTCAAAGTAAACTTTATCATCTCTGCTATATACTGTACAGATATACATAGAGAAGACGTGGCTCCAGGTTTTACAGTGCAATAAGAAATAGGGAGCAAAGAACAAAAAGGGCACATGGAATAAACAATATATAAACAGAATACAAAATATACATTTTAAAATAGGAATGGAGTATTAAATATAACTTTAAACTAGAACTAGAAGTAGATAGAGAGACTATTTGTATGCAGTATTACCTACAAAAGTAGAAATTGACTTTTACACTGAATGTGCAAGAGGTTAGAAACCATTTCAATATGAAAAATTCTATATCCAGTCTATTAATAAAACGGTATCTCTTAAAAAGTCTGACTAACAGTATCTGTTAAAAAGTATGACTAACATTTAAGTTTGTCAAAGCACTGATCGATCAGTAACGTCAAAGTAAACTTTATTGTCATCTCTCCTATATATTGTACAAGGGAAAAGGAACAAATAAGGTACTAAATTATATGAATAGACTATAAAATATACTTTGTGGCTGAGGGTATCCCTGGAGGAAGCTCCTCAGATCCAGCCACCCCCAGGAAGGTATAATATAACTGTGTAATCGTCATCTTCTTGTAGTTGCTGGTGGTATAATGTGTCTTGTGGAGACTTCTTCCATAATAGACCTCCATGCAATTGTAAGTACTCTGTTCCAGATTTTTCATTTGTTAGTGTAAAAAAACTGTAAAAATTTTTTTTAATTGTTAATTTTCATTATAGGACAATAAAGACACCTTATCAGCTGCTACAGAAAGGGAAGCTGCTGAGACACCTACTGAGGATAGCATTTCATAATAAACAGCACCTAAAATTGAGGTACTGGTGGAACACCATAGTAAAACTTGCACCTTTTCCCTCACAGAGCAATACTGGAAATTGCAGTGGGGAACAAAGCACATCTGCAGTGCACCTTCCCTCTGTAAGATTCTTCAACTTCGGCACGAGTGACAATTCAAGTATTTAGAAACTTTGTCTATAACATAGTGACAGAAAATTGTTTTTGGTTAGAAGCCCATTTTAAGACATACGCGTACATAATTGAAAAAGAACATTTGCTAAGCTGCATTAAATTAAATTAAGCCTACCTGCACATTAATACTGTGGAAAGACTTCCTATTTACACAATCTCCTTCATTTAATGACGGAGCCTTGATAAGAATATGAGTTCCATCTGTCCAGCCAGTCACAGCTGAAAATCCTAAAATATATTAGGTAGACTGAGAGCTGTTGGAAAAGAGGAACCTTACCAATTTAATTGATCATTTTATAGAAATATAAAATGGAAAATCCAAAGCTTTCAGTTAGTAGTTTTGTGTGGTAGTGTAGTGTAGTGTAGTTTGAGTGCAAGGGTCACATTTCTGATGCACCAACAGATGGTTGCCTTGGAAACGCGTTCAGCGTCACCAATATGATAAAGAAAACTTCCATTGGCAAAGAAACGAATTGCGATACAAAGAACTTGTTCAGAACTATGAGCATGTGCACGATGTGTTACGCGAGTGTCATGGGGGCTGAGAATATTGTTGAAATAAATGATGGATTGTGAAGAAAAACAGAAACACTCTTGACAAAAAAATGATCGGGTAACGATAAAACATCCAAGCGGGGTCTGATCACTCTCTCCCGATGAAGATTTATGCAAATAATTTGTTCTTCAATGTCAATGGGTTCGTTGAAAATAGGGCACACCATGTCTGAGCACTTACGTCTTTAGTTTGAAGGTTGAGTTAAAGTGGAAAAACTCTGATTTACTGGAGTAAAACCTGAGTGGGTTAGCTTCACGGAGTATGTTGCCACAGTAGCTGACTCAAGAGTTAGGCTGAACTGGCTTTCTGAAACTGGAAACTCCGGGTTTCCCTTAACTTGGAGACAAATAACTCTTGAGTTTTCACTAAACCTGCTTTCTGAAACAGGCCCCAGGAGTCTACTAGTGTTTCATACAGCATAGCACTAAGGTCTAGAGGGCACCTAGAGTTTTTGGCTAATGTCCAGGAGTCTCCTAGTCTCCTTCATAGAGCATAACACTAAGATCTAGAGGGCACCTAGAGTTTTTGGCTGATGTCCAGGAGTCTTGAGTCTCCTTCATAGAGCATAGATAGAACTATAGTCCAGGATTCTCATAGTGTTTCATAGGACATAGGACTAAGGTCCAGGTGTCTCCTAGTATTTCAAAGTGTGAGCAAATAAAATCTAGGAGATACTCAGGGTTTAGGACGGAGGTCCAGGAGTCCCATAGTGTTTCATACAGCATAGCACTAAGGTCTAGAGGACACCTAGGGTTTTTGGCTGAGTTCCAAGAGTCTCCTAATGTTTCATAAGGCATTGGGTTGAGGTTTAGGGGACACCCAGGGTTTAGCACTGAGGCCCAGGAGTCTTCTAGTGTTTCACAGATCACTGGGCTAAGGTCCAGGAGTCTCCTAGTGATTCATACAGCATAGCACGAATGTCTAGGAGACACCCAGGGTTTAAGGCTGAGGTCCTAGTGTTTCTTAGGGCATAGGGCTAAGGTCAAGGAGTGTCCAAGTGTTTCATAGTGCAGAAGGCTAAGTTGCAGGAGTCTTCTATTGTTTTATAGTGTGAGCAAATAAAGTCTAGGAGACACCCAGGGTTTAGGACTGAGGTCCAGGAGTCTCATAGTGTTTCATAGGACATAGGACTAAGGTCCACGAGTCTCCTAGTGTTTCATAGTGCGAGCAAATAAAGACTTGGAGACACCCAGGGTTTAGGACTGAGGTCCAGGAGACTCCTAGTGTTTCATACAGCATAGCACTAAGGTCTAGGGACACCCACGGTTTAAGACTGAGGTCCATGAGTCTCCTAGTGTTTTATAGGTCATTGGGCTAAGGTCCAGGAGTCTTATAGTGTTTCATAAAGCATAGCACTAAGGTCTAGGTGACACCCTGGGTTCATTGCAGAGGAGTCTCCTATTTTTTGATTTCTTATTTGGGATAAGTAGGCAGACTCTGTGACCTTTTGTTAAGATACATTCATGTTTAGTGTAATTAATGCACCTATATAGATTAAAGAACTCATTCATTCATTCTCCAAAGTGCATACTCCCCACTGGGGTCGCGGGGGGCCCGGAGCCTGCACACCGCAGGGCACAGACACATTCACATAATCACACTCCCACGCACGCCTTACGGGGCCAATTTACATTCACCAATTACATTATATAGCATGCTTTTGGATGGTGGGAGGAAATCTATGCAAACACAGGGAGAACATGCAAACTCCACACAGAAAGGCCCTATGGCTGACCCAGGGATCAAACCCAGGACCTTCTCGCTGTGAAGCGGCAGCACTTCAGCAGTTCACTCTTGCAAAATGAAGGACAATGTGAGATTTGTTTTTATTGTTTATTCTAAAGTCATTTCCCTTCCTTGAATATCTGAAAATAGAATTCCTTCATAGTGTTACACATCGGCAGAGCGGGTTCATAAATGATAACAGATCGGCATCAATTCTCCAAACTGCACAGATCATACAACTAAGGACTTCTGGGTGGTGCTTAAACTAATTGCTATCTTTCAAGGTTAACACAATATTTACTGCTATGGAGTGCAAACCATTTGATACAAGATATCCTTTGGCAAAAATCCTTGTACAACAGGAAGGCCCTTTTTACAATAAATAAAATCAAAATCACAACTAGCTCCCACAGTATTACGCCATCTAAAAACAAGTCTTTATGGAAACCACCAAAGTTCTGTCAGATCTCCTGGAAGTTGAAGTACAAAAATAATCTTTTTTGAAATTAACATGTGCCTTAAAAGAAATCAGAGATGTTGGGAGATGGGGTAGGCCGCAAATAAAAAAAAACCCAGATATAAATAGGTTGGAGTGAATACAAAGGGAAAAAATGGAGTGGCATAAAATCTAAACTGTATTTTTTTAAATAATAGACTTTAATTTGGAGAGCAGTGTACTGCCATCAGTATTGTAATATAAGGCCCAAAGTACTGCACTGTTGACCGACAACTACCTTCTCCAAAAGCCTTCCACTCCAGCATAAGCAAAGCACATCTGCGCACAGATACACAAACCAACTCTTTGACTTCGACACGCAAGAGCAATGCTTCAAGAGGTGGTGGCTCTATGTCTTAAGTTGAGTCTTAAGACATAGTTGTGCACTGGGTAAGAAAGTGAAACTACATTGAACTACGAAAGGGTAACAAAAAGAAAAAGCTAGCTGATATGTGGAGACTGAAAGACAGGAAAAGAGAAGGAAATGCAGGCAAGTGTCTGGAGCAGCTACACATCCTGGACCTCCATGGCTTCACTGGGCCACACGTAGGAATCCAGTGTGAATGAGTCATAGTCTGGGCTGTAGACATGTGACAACACAAAGGCTTCTTTATCCTTGGGTTCAGGGTACCATGAGGCAATATCATGGTTGTAGGCATAGTCCACAATCTGAGAGAAGAGAGGAAGAGGATAATGAGAAGTAAATGTTATTTCTGCATGGTTTGGTCATGAACAACAGGATACACATATATGAGCAAAAATGGGGTTATCTTCTGCACAGCCTAGCTCAGAAACTGAACCAAAGCCATAAAATAGCTTGCCATCCTTATGGCTGCTGGCATTAGATATTCAAACAGTGACTACAAGACTGGCCATCATTTGTTGTGAAAAACGTCCTAATAAGTACATTGGTCAAGGTCAAAGTAAACTTTGTCATCTCTGCTATATACTGTACAGATATACAGAGAGACGAGACGACGCTGCTCCAGTTTTAACGGGATAAAGAACAAATAGGGCATAAAGAATGAACAATATATAAACAGAATACAAAATATACACTTTAAACTAGAAATTGAGTATTAAATATAAACTTTAAACTATAGGTAGAAGTAGAAATAGACAATTATGATGCAGTATTAACCTACACCTATGGTCTTGGAATTGACTTTTGCACTGAATGTGCATGAGGTTAGTAGCAGTTACAATATGAAAAACTCTATACAGTCTATTAATACAACAGTATCTCTTAAAAAGTATGACTCATTTAAGTTGGTGCAGATATTTTAACAGCAGTCGAGAACCAGAGTCTGTGCAAAACTTTCAATAATTTGTGCAGATACAGTTAGTAAGAAGGTGACCAGTGATATGTACATTCAATGTTCAATAGTTGTGCAAATTAGCAGCAGTGCAAAAAAAATTGTGCAAATATTATAGCAATGTTGTAGCAGCAGTCATGAGAGGAGAATTACTATTTTTGATCATCTGGCATTAAATGTGTGCCAGATCAACAGCAGTTTGGAGTGACAATACTGTACAGTTTGTAAACATTATTCTTAAAAATCTTTCTGGAGACAGTTTCAGTGCGACATGAATGAGACTGTCTGTATAGAAGCGTGCGCATCACAACGACGGTGATATGTAAAGTGCAGAGTATGTAGGGGGGAGTGTGAGGGCAGGGAGTTTCTTCAAGAGTCTGATGGCTTGTGGGTAGAAGCTATCACGCATTCTGGTCGATCAAGTCCTGATGCTGCGATAGCGTCTGCCGGATGGGAGGAGTGTAAAGAGTCCATGTGGAGGATGTGAGGGGTCGAGCATAATGCAGGAGGCCCTCTTGATGCAGCGTTTGTAAAAGATGTCCTGCAGCAGGGGAAGAGATGCTCCGATGATGTTGTCAGATGCTTTAACAATCCTTTGTAGCCGCCTGTGATCAACAGTGCTGTTACCAAACCAGACGGACACGCAGCTAGTCAGGACGCTCTCGAAGGTGCCCCTGTAGAACACAGTGAGGATGGGAGGGGGGAGGTTGGCTCGCTTTAGCCATCTCAGGAAGTGGAGATGCTGCTGGGTCTTTTTGGTGATGGAGGTGGTGTTGGTGGTCCAAGTGAGGTCGTCTGAGATGTGAACTCCCAGGAACTTGGTGATTTTTACAGTCTCAACCGTGGAACTGTGGATCCTGAGTGGTGTGTAGGTGCGGCGAGTTCTCCTGAAGTCGACGATCATGTCTTTGGTTTTGTCCACATTCACATATACGCCGACTCATCGTTGTTGCTGATGAGCCCCACCACAGTTGTGTCGTCAAATTTGATGATGTGGTTTGAGCTGTGCAGTCGTGGGTCAGGAGTGTAAACAGAAGTGGACTGAGAACGCAGCCCTGAGGAGTTCCTGTGCTCAGTCTGATGGTGCTGTAAATTTTGTCGCCGATTCGGACGGACTGAGATCTCTCTGACAGGAAATCCAGTATCCAGTTGCAGAGGGAGGTGCTCAATCCCAACTCGCTCAGTCTCACATACAGTCTTTGGGGAATGATGGCGTTGAATGCTGAACTAAAGTCTATGAACAGCAATCTGACATAAGAGTCTTTATTGTCCAAGTGAGAGAGAGAAAGGTGGGGTGCAGTGGATATGGCGTCCTCAGTTGACCTGTTTGGACGATAGGCAAACTGCAGCGGATCCAGTGAGTGGGGAAGGTAGCTTTCCACCTGTGCCATAACAAGTCTCTCAAAGCACTTCATGATGATGGGGGTCAGAGCGATGGGATGATAGTCATTCAGGCAGGACACTGAGAATTTCACTGGGATGATGGTGATGGATTTGAAGCATGCTGGGATGATCATCTGGCTCAGCGATGTGTTGAAGATCTCGGCCAGCTGATCAGCGCAGTCTCTGAGCACACGACCTGGAGTGTTGTCTGGACCGGACCAGCAGCCTTTTGTGGGTTGACCTTAGTGAAAGTTCTCCTCACATCAGCTGCAGGCAGAGAGATGATCTGGTCGGTGATGGGAGGGGTGCCTTTCATCGTGTGCGTGTTGTTCAGTGCATCAAACCGTTCATAGAACTTGTTCAGCTCCTCAGGGAGTGTGGCGTCCCCCTCACAGCTGCTTGGTGCAGGCTTGTACTGGGTGACAGCCTGGATGCCACCCAGTACCCATAAACTGCCAGAGTCTTTTGTGTTTGTGATCGCTTTGCTTTTCCGATGGAGCGAGAGAGGTTGGCTCTGGCTGTTCTGAGAGCAGCTTTATTCCCAGAACAGAAAGCAGCATCTTTCTCTCTTAGTCGTGCACGCACCTGTGCTGTGAACCAGGGCTTCTCGTTGGCTCTAGTGGTGACGTTCTTGAAGACAGCAACATCCTCTATGCATTTGCTGATGTAGCAGGTCACAGATTCTGTAAACTCATCCAGAAGCCGTCGAAAGTCACAGCCTGTTTGAACACATTCCAGTCTGTGCACTCAAAACAGTCCTGTGGTGCTGAGACAGCTCCACTGGGCCAGACTCTGATGGGTTTCCTGGCAGGTCTCGTGCCTTTCAGCAGCGATGAGTATGCGGGAAGCAGCATCACCGTTGCATGATCGGAAGAGCTGATGTGGGAGCGCGCTGCTGCTTTGTAGGCACCACGCACGCTTTATCCAGGCAGTTCTCCCCCCTCGTAGCAAAGTCTACATGTTGGCAGAATTTGGGGAGAACTGACTTCAGATTTGCGTGGTTGAAGTCGCCAGCAATGATGAAAAATCCGTCCGGGTGCACGGTTTGGAGCTTGTTAATAGCCTCGTACAATTCTGCTAGCGCCAGGTTGGCATAAACGCTAGGCAACAGGTAACCAGCTACACCTAGCACCATGGAGAATTCTCTCGGCAGGTAGAACAGGCGACACTTTATGACCAAAAACTCTATAAGTTTGTTTATGTAGACGCACAAACCGCCTCCGCGGTCTTACTGGACAAAGAGGCTTCTCTGTCTGCCCGGTAGCATGCTAGCCCATTTAGCTGGGTAACCAAGCCCGCAATGTCCACGTTCAGCCACGTTTCCGTGAAAATAAGTTCCTTATTTCACGCTGGCTTGACTGCTGGAGCCACAGATAGTCCATTTTGCTGTCCAGTGAGCGAACGTTAGAGAGCAGGACCAGGTTAGCTTTTAGCCTTGCTTTTGTTTACATGCGCAGAGCCTGCATTTCGGCCAGCTGTGCCTCGCCGCCTCGGTGTCCGCGCCGGGGGCTGGAGAAGATAGCAAGCCAAGACTCCATAGCGTCTCCGTCAGCAGATTTGGCGATGAAATTATGCATTTTTTTCCGATTTCCAGCAGGAGCTGTCTGTCGTAGGTGATATGCATTGTAACTCGATCGCAAAACCAAACCAAAACAACATGAATGAAAATTGCAGTATAAACACTGAATTCGCTGGAGCGCTGTTAGCTGCTGTCTGCTCGTAGCGCTGGCAGAAGTTGGTCAAACAATGTCAGTAAAGATTACGGGGATTTTTACATTCTGCACATTCCGTTGTAAACGACCATGTAAACATTCCGTCATCCTGATGTTTCATGGTTTTTCAAGCATGAAGGTAGATTTCTCAACGAACTACAAACGCGATTCCAAAGAAAAAGAAGGCTAAAGGAGGTGTCGGCGATATCTCAAATACACTCTTGGCTTGTTCCCGTCCAATACAGCAAATGACAATATCGTGAATATTGAGTAAAAACCTCACGTTAATGTTAAACAGACAGCATGTACGTCACTTTCTTCTCTGCCCTCTCAAAGCAGACAGCTCACTCCCGCGCTTGCGACCCGCGTTTTTGCCATCACTTGCAAAAACACTCCAGTTCAGTCAAATCTTCCCCTTTATTACAAACAAAACTCATACTTTAATCCTTTAAAGTGGAGTGATAATGTATGGAAGTCTTTAGAGGACACGCGTCAACTTTTGTTAACCTTCTCATGATCTTGTGATCATGAGAAAACTTGTTTTCTTGAGGTCCTGAATTACTTTTTTCTTGTAATCTCGAGAAAGCAAAGTTCATTATCATTATTAGTTGGTGGCGTAACGGTAGGGCGTTTGCCCCGTGATCAGAAGGTCGCAAGTTCGAATCCAGGTCCGGTAAAGTAACCACTGAGGTACTCGTTAGCAAGGTACTGTCCCCAAGAACTGCTCACCAGGTGCTGCCTTTGCTAGCTGCCCACTGTTCCTTCACGGATGAGTCAAATGCAGAGGTCACATTTTGTTGTGGTGCACTCTGTGCTGTGCTGTGTTCACAATGACAAATAATCACTCACTTTCACTTAAATAATGACCAGGTTCAGTATCCCGGCAACACATCATTATCACAAGCGAACACATCTGATTTTACACCTGATTAGTTTAGTTCCCATCCCAAGGACTAATAATTGTCTACCTGTCTGCCAGGTATTTGTTCTAACTTGATTGACAGATTTACTTAATTTACTCCAAAGTATGGCCAACACGCATTTATACCAGCTGCAAGATGTTACATGTGACCCTCCACGGCAAAACCAGTCGCTGGCTGAAACAGAGGTTTCCGAGAAAAACGAGCGTTTATATTGCGTGGGGTAAAATTTTGGATTTTTTGGTTTTAGTGTTTTGAAACAGTGGAAGGTCTATACTGTACTGTTGTGAATAAATTTCGCTGAAAAACTTACCCTTTCCATCCTAAAAACGTGACTTTCTTGAGGTGAGGAATTCAACTGCAGCAGAATGTTAAAAGTTTCTGTTTTGACCGCTCTACTTCAATATTTACGGTAAATCCACTGGTTGACGAGCGTGAAGATATTTCTCCAGGATCCATCTTCGTCTTCCGAGTTCAGTTAACCTAACGCAGGTAGGCTATCCGTGTGGCTGTGAATACAGCGTAAGATACCATAAATACACCAAGCGTCTGTGAGTGCTACGTCGATAGTCAACTTCAAAGGCAGATTTCTCCGTTTCTCACTTGGCGTGACAGGAGAAACCTGACTCCTTTGAATGTTGACATCTCAGTCATATGTCGCCCGATTCATTCGATATAGGTATCGTTTTGAAGCTTGATTTATGCCCTTTCATGAAAACATAACTCAAATTTGCGACAAGTGACTGGTTTTGCCGTGGACGGTCACATAGCATAAGTTTATCTTATTTATATTCATTATAAAACACACCTCATACTTATGTCTAGGAATGCACCGATACCACTTTTTTACAAACCGATACAAGTAAGAGTATTTTTATTTGTGTACTTGCCGATACAGAGTACCGATACCGATACTTCTTAGATTCTTAGATGTAATTAACTGGGAGGCAGATTTTATTTTCTCCTTTGCAGATTATAATAAGGCTAAATATCAAATCATTAACACATGGCTATAACACGCCAAAAATAAACAGATCTTTCTGGTTGTAACAAAAAAGTGTCATCACATTAGACAAAATGTAAATATAAGCAGATAAAGGAAATGAAATGTACTGCATAGTTAACACAGGCAACTTAAAAGTCAGCAAAACTTACTCTGTTGACACATTCAGGGCTCCAGACAAAAGAAAGAAGTTAGGAGCCTGGCTTATATTTACATTATGACTAACGCTTCCTCGATTTTGATTGGCTAGCAAGAGAGAAGTGATATTGACGAGCAAAGCACTGTTCTAGAAGTTGAACGGATTTCAACTTGAAGCACTCTGAGCGCTGCGGTTAAAAAAAAAAACAAACAAAAAAAAAAACAACCAACCTGTCCACCAAACGCTTTTTTTGAGCTGAGAGTGGATCAAAACCTCACTTCCAAAGCACTTTCTCGGAGCTTGTTGTTGCTAAGTTACGAAAAGCGTCGGGAACTATTTCAAATAAACATTGTAGCATCTTCTTTTGAGTTCGGAAGTTTAGATTCCACTATTCGGCTTTATCGTAACGCGCTTTTCTTTTACTGTCTATGGATACAGCAGGATTTTTATGTTTATTTATTTATTTTCCCCGCAGGGGAAAATAAATACAGCCACCTTAACTACCTTAACTATAATACAGCCAACTTAACTATAAAGCGTTGTGGGAAACGCTGGGGCTGAGACTATCTGCGCATAATTAAAAGCCATTTCTTGCTTCTTTTTTTCCCTTGGATTGAGAGAGACGGTTGCCATTAACGACTGGAAAGAACAAACTAGAACAAATGAACATTGTAGTCACCATCTGGAGCTCTGGATTTCACACTGGTATCGGTATCGGTGCAGCCCTTCTTATGTCAATGAAACATTAAGGGTTTGATTATTTTAAAGCCAAAGCCAGCCTTGTGTTCTTATAACTTTCGTTTTCTAGAGATCACAAGAGAAAAACAACTCAGGAACTGGAAAAAACAGGGAAAAATACCTTGGGTTCACGAGAAAACGAGAAGGAAAATAAAGTAAAAGAGAGTTTACTAATATTGAGTTAGATGACAGTCGTGAAATATATTTCAAGCATTTACCAGACCTTTATCCAAACTTCAAGCATTTTCCAAACCTTCAAAACCCAACATTAATAATTCAAGCATTTTAAAGGATTTCAAGCACGCGGACGAACCCTGCTGCTACTAACCTTCACAGCGATCTTAAAGGACACTTCTCGGATAGTGCTGAGAGGAGGGTACAGTCTCCCCTCGGCAAGGTGCTCCTCTGTAACCATGTCAGCTATTGCCTGACGAATAAGATGAGACAGACATTCACATTAAAAATCCACGGCTTTATGTCAACAGGACAGATCAGTGAGTAGTACAGATTTAAAAGATGATTAAAGGGGCATAGTTAGAGTTTGGCCCTGCACAAAGTCTCTGTAATTAGCAGAAAGTGGCTATCATCTTGACCCAAGTCCTGACCAGGACACAGCAGGCCGTTTACCAATTGATATCTTGGTTCATATCTACACTGTCAAGCCTGTTATATTAAAATAGAGGGAAAAAAAACAATCGGGTCTGGTCAGCTAGGTAAAGAAAGGAATCTGTAGAAAACTGACCTAAATGTCTCAAACAGTAGAAGCCAATAAATAAATTCACTGAACTGATTTTTGTGTCATAAATCTGGCTAGATGCTTGGAATCCAACTGCCTTTTGTTGGCAAGTCTTTTTTAATCCGCTCTCGGTAGTTCTTCTATGCATTTTCACACTCAGATCTCATCAGGGATCCGTCTTAAAACATGACGTTCTCAGCTGAATAAAAGCAGGTCATGACGCTGTCAGACTGATCCGCTTCAGACAGATGGCAACTTAACAGAAGAGATGCTCTCAGTCTAGAGTAATGCGTTTCTTAAACAAGAGGCCTTGATAAAAAAAAATAATGCCAGCTTCAACATATTCAAGTATTTCAAATTAATATGACAACTTCCATTTTCAAAAACAGACACTGAATGTGAACTATCCATGAAAGAACGTATTCACTTATTATCCATTACTCATGGTGCAACTGACATTAATTATACATTTTCTTGATTTAATTTTTGAATTGACACCATGTTTGCTGAATTCTTGATTGAATGTTTTCTCTTGTTGCCTCTTGGTGCATAGTGAAGACTGTATCTGTATCTTATTTGAAATTACAACGCTTTGTATTTCAGTGGTAGTGAAAGTCAGACCTAGACAAAACAACGTAATTCCAAAAGACAGAAAATGATGACAAAAATAATGTGCTTCTTAACTCAACGTGAAATGTTACCTCTGCTGTGGTAAGGAAAATGTCATCTGATATGTGGCGCACCCCACAGGTGATGACTCCCAGTGCTACTCCTGGGAACACGTAGGCATTGTTGCCCTGACCTGGGTAGAAGGTGCGTCCGTCTGCTAGAGTCACTTTATTAAAGGGGCTGCCACTAGCAAAAATCCCACGGCCCTGCGATACACACCACGCCGCATTACAGCAAGTTTTCATATAATGGTGTAACACACAGTAATAAAGTCAGTGCGCTCTAGTAGACTGTAGATGCTCAATTTTTTAGGATTGTGGACATGTGTACGTCAGTGTATTACCTCTGTGAGTCTGTAACACTGCTCAGCCGTGCACTCGGCTTTACTGGTAGGATTGCTGAGTGCAAAGATGATGGGCCTTTCATTGAAGGAGGCCATGTCCTTTATAATTTTCTCAGTGAAAGCTCCTCCAATAGCTGCCACACCTGGAATGCAATGGAATGCAAACAACTGTATTCTCTTTTGATTACATGCTGCCTAAACTGTGAGCTTTAAACACAAAAGGCGTCTTAAACTATGCACTGATGTGACGTACAGCAGGCCTTATATATGGGTGCACTAATAACATTAATTCTAAAACTGCAAAGCGAACTCATGTTTTTGAAGATCTTTCCTGACACTAAAACCATTAACAAAAGGTGCAAATAAATGGTACTGGGTAGCTTTTTCATTTGAGATTATCAGCGGCATCAGCATTTTTTTTTTATGCGGCCGAACTTTACACCTCACCGTTGCTGTGATGCGCATGCTGCTATACGGATCTCTTTCATGTTGCACTGAAACTCTCTCTGAAAAGATGTCCAAGAATAAGAAAAATGTCTATATTTACAAACTGTACAGTATTGCTATTACTACAACATTGCCATAATATCTGCACAATTTTTGCACTGCCTCTACTATTTGCACAACCGTTAAACATGTATATATCACTGGTCACTTTTTCACTAACTATATCTGCACAAATTATTGAAAAGTATTGCACAGAATGGTTCTCCAATGCTGTTATAATATCTGTACAAACTTCAATTTCAGTCAAACTTTTTAAGAATACACTTCTATTAATAGACTGGATATCGAAATCTTTCATATTGAAAACTGTCAGTCAATTTCCACTTCTAGCTTAAAATGTATATTTTGTGTCCTATTTATTTATATATTGTTTATTCCATGTGCCCTATCTGTTCTTTGTTCTCTATTTCTTGTTGCACTGTGTAAACTGGAGCCACGTCTTCTCGTCTCTCTGTATATCTGTACAATATATAGAAGAGATGAAATTAAAGTTTACTTTGACTTTGACTGTGGAACTTGACAGACAGGTGACCGCACCCTTTTTGTGACTTTTTACAGACACACCCACAGTAAATAGTATGCGGCCACAAAAATCCTGATTGTCTTGAAAATGCTTTTTGAGGCATTGTGTGCAGACTAGGTAATTCCATCCCTGAGTCTAAGGTGCTGTTCGGAAAAAAATGCCCAATATAATTAAGCTTAACTAATATTATCTTACAATAACTTCCATTTTCTATTTTAGGGACAGTCTCCCTGGACCGACTAGGGGTTAAGGATCCTGCTCAGGGAACCAAAGGTTGTAGTGCTGGAAGTGGGATATAATGCAAGAGCTGTAATTACCAATGATCGCTGTAGGTTTGATGGTCTGGACCACCTCCTCCAGGGTCTTTATATGAGGATGTTCATGAGCAAACTCCTCCTTCTCATGGTTGAGATGACTTCTGCCCTGGGGGAGATTATACATCACATTAAAACCTGTGTCTGAAATTCATTATTCACTAAAAATACATGTTTTTAATGGTTATAATTCGCTTCTGGCCCACATGAATGTCCATTTTCAGGTATGTTGGAGGTAGATATCTTTACCGTGATAACACAGGTACGCGCACAGCTATCATAATTATTACCTTAACGATAAGCCCTTTAGAGTCCACCATCCAAATCCTTTTGACTGCATCAGTATGTGACACTCCTTCCTTAGCCATGGCCATGATAAGTAGATGAGCAATGCCCAAAGCAGCCTGATCACATGATTAAAAAAAGGACCAATCATAACTTTTTGTGATAAGCCTAAGCAAGTTATATAGATGTTAATGTATAATTACAAACATATAGTTTAGTTTTTTTTCACAAAGCGATCCATAATGTTTTTCGCTGCAATCAAAGGCTTTCTTCCTAAAGTGTTACCTCTCCTGCTCCCTGGAACACAAACGTGTGATCGGACAGTTTATTTTTGGTGATCTTCAGAGCTGCAAGCACACCTGCAACGGCCACTGATGCCGTGCCTGAAAAAGGGAACGTTCTGTTTACATTTAAAAAGGCCAAACTGTGAATCTGCTTTACTACCGGGCACTGACATTATAGCCTACCTTGTATATCATCGTTGAAGGTACAATAACGGTTACGGTACTTGTTAAGAATGCGGAAAGCATTGCTGTTGGCAAAGTCCTCAAACTGGATCAGACAGTTCATCCCATACCTGCATCACATAGCCACGTTAATCATTGTCTAAACTATCAGCTTTGAGAATCACGCTTGTAGATTTGATGCTCACTTCTCCGTTACGGCCTGCATGAACTCATCAACCAGTTCATCGTATTCTTTTCCTCTCACTCTCTTGTGCTTCAGTCCAATGTACAAGGGATCATTCAAGAGCGTCTGACAGAAAAAATACAATGTGGGTCACGTTTTGCTGGACATCGAGCATCGATCTCAAAAACAAAGTTATTGACTGATTAAAAGAGGAACTCATTAAGACAGGACTGAATTATTAAAAGCCTGGTGTAACCTCATTATCTGTGCCCACATCAAGCAGGACAGGCAGGCACTGCTGAGGATGCACTCCTCCACATGCTGTGTACAGAGCTAACTTGCCCACTGGAATTCCCATTCCATAGCCGCCCAGGTCTCCCAGCCCCAGAATCCTCTCACCGTCAGTCACCACGATGGCCTTTAAATGCACACAAACACAAACAATGTAACATCTAAAAATCTCCATTCTGATTGTGCGTTTTATGTTATTCCACAACATACCTTGATGTTATCCTCTGGCCATGAGTTCAGCATGGTGGAAATGTGGCCCTTGTCATGAATGGTGATAAAAAGACCTCTAAAGAAATATACACAAACAGATTAAAAATATTTGCAAATGAAGGAAAACACACACAAAGTGTGTTTTTCTACAACGTGTCTGACCGTGGTCTCCTGAATGCCAGGCCGTACTGCTGGCAGGCCAGGCCCACAGTCGGAGTGTAAACAATTGGCATGAATTCCTCAATGTCAGAGGTCAACACTCTGTAGAAGAGCTTCTCATTCCTGTCCTGCAGGGTCATCAGTAAGATGTATCTGATAGAAACAGACACATATAGAAAACAAAAGTAGATGGGTGATACAATGGGGGACATAATTTGATTTGTTTAATTTAACATAAATTGGACTACTTATAAATCATAAAAAGCACAATCATTTTTTTCTACAATATACATGACACAAAAATACTAATTTTGACATCAACAGCTCTACTTGAAGAATCAGTTATTCTAGAGTGATTCGAGTGGGTTATTGAGGAATGCTTTTAAGCTGAAAATGACTTTTAACACTGAAACTTTCTTGAGTGCAAACTAGAGGTCGACCGATATGGGTTTTTCTAAAGCCGATGCCGATATTTCCCCTCTGTTTGTGTAGTAAAATATCACACTAATAATAACAAAGGATACAAGAAATTTCTCAACTTAACATTTATTTAACACTGACTAAACATAAATATAAACATAGATAACATAAATAAAACTGTAAATGTCTAAACAATAAATAAATATATAACATTTGAACTTGACTAATAATTTGTAAACAAAACAAAGTTTTCAAGTTACAAACTATTCCTGAGGGAAGATCAAATTGTAAACAACAATACAAAAAGGAGAGTGCAAATAATCTAAAGGAGAGTGCAAAACCTCTGGCTGGGGTTCTGCAGAGGCGGCAGCATGGATCACGTGTACCGCAGCAAAACTGGGCTGTCCGCAGAGATGCCTGAATATCGGCATACTAAACTCGGATATCGGCCGATGCCGATATCGTAAAAAATGCTAAATATCGTCCCGATATATATCGACCTCTAGTGCAAACCATCCTTTCATGAACTTTTAGATAGAAGTAAATGCTGTCCTCTTATAGATTAGCCATGGAAAATGCAATACAGGGGAGGTTTATATTTGGTATGAAGCAGCAGAAAAGTTGATGTATTTAATTTGCCTTATTGACACTCCTGATGACAGTGCCGAAATAATACATTGTGCAGCCCTAATAGGTGATCATTGGAAAACTACGTTGATGCACAAACTGTACTTGTCGAGGGGGTTGGAGCGAATCTCGTAGCTCTTCATTACACGGAGAACCTGGACATCCTGAGAGAGAAAGCAGGGAGGCAGCAGACCGTGGATGCCGAGTTGGAGTCTCTCCTCCAGGGTGAACGCCATGCCCTGCAAGTGCAGAGCCACAGTATAAACAACTCCATGGGTGCTGCAGGCAATAATTGCAGCCATTCTATAATCTGTTTTAAATAAAGGCACCCACACTGCTGCAGTGAGGTCTGTCTCAAAGTCTGGGCAAGGCCCCAGCAGGGAGGAAAAACATACCACATATTGAGTCTATTTATTTCTGGCCAATGGAAATCCTGACTAACTGTCCCTCCCATGTTACGCTACTCTCTCTCCCTCTCATTCTGGTTTTCCTTTCACCATTTCCTTGTTCTTCTTCTGTTTTCTCTCGCTGAAGACAGATTTCCCTCCTCCAAAAACTCCAAAAACAGGATATAGAAGACTGCATGTGAAAGCATTTTAAGAGGATATAAATGTCATGACAAAGACATATTTGCTTTCTAAAACACTGACTCATGTTCCACAGCGCAGCTCTCAACTTTCCCTTAAGCTAACCCTCTATGCCACACATTTATTACAAAGAAATTATTGAATACATTTGCCATACTACACTGCAGATCAGCCAATTACAGGAAAGCTTTCTAACTAAATGAGTTTAAGGCCATTAAGCCTTACATCATTATGCCGAGTACACACTTTGAGACTGAAAGCATGTGACGCTGCCAGGTTCTGATCTCTATTTAACACACACTCTTTGTCTTATCAGTGGAAACTTTGATATTGCAGACATACAGTATTGCACTTTATAAACCTGCACATCTATGATCTGCGTGCAATTCTGTACCCTTTATCGGGTAACGACGCCTGAAATGACCTTCTGGCAGATAATAGGTCAGATGTGCAGTACCTTGTTGAGATGGGGGTTTCTGGTGATATCGTAGCCCCGTTTCTTGGTGCTGACGCTGGGTTTGGAGGTGACACCAGAGTGACACACTCTCAAAGAGCCCAGAAGAGCTGCTGGAAGAGGAGCAGCAGGGCTGGACATGACCCTGATGGAGCGTCTACACAGGGACAGCACACTTTTGCCGGGGAGAGAGTTCATGGTTCCTAAAGAAACAAAGAGACTGTGACTAGAGATTAGTGCAATCCAGCTGGTCCCCTTCCAGGATTTACTCCAAATAGTTGGAGTAAATGAGCAAATTAAGACTTTGCAAGACTCAGATCGGATGAGAAGCAAATTAAGCTGAATTTCCAGTTCGTCTTCAGGGTTCTATTTTAGTGAGAGATCCGATCGGTTCGGCTGGTTCGCGCCTCTTACGCTGTAAACAACACTCGGGCCTCGTTGTGACGACTCACGTTTCACGTTAAGAAAATATATGCGGTCAGCTCTTCACTCGGTTTAACCCAAACACCCAGGCACGACATGATGTATTACAGCAAAGTAATCGTGCAGACAGAAACGTTAGATGAGATGGAAGCGAGCCGTTCGAGCAGAGTTATGGCTGCCGGTGTTCCATAAGCATAAACACGAACCACGGAAGAAAAGAAAAAAAACGAGGGGGAAAAATACCTGAGTAAAATCAGAAGCTGTTTCGATCCTATGCGCACACAGCTTTAACACACATGCGAGTCTGTCAGAGTCCCGCTGTCTGCCTCTAGTCCGATGTTTATTGGCGGTGGCTGTTGCAATCCTCGTTTGCAGCCGTATCAAGCTTGTTTGACATTGACGCTCTCACTTCCTAACTCTGCAGCCCAAGCCCCGCCCTCCTGCACCCCAACTGTCCAATCGGGAGAGGGCGTGGAAGCCAACCGCGTGCGTGTCCAAATAAAAGACCGGCAGCGGCGTCCCTCCGCCTTCGCTCTTTGTCTGAAAAGCAGGGGTGGAAGTAACGAATTACAAATACTCACGTTACTGTAATTAAGTAGATTTTTTGGGGGTACTTGTACTTTTATGAGTAGTTTTTCAAGTGTGTAATTTTACTCATACTTGAGTACAATTTACACCCTGTAATCTACTTCGCTACTTATAAAATCAAAAGTCGCTACTGAGTACGCCCACAATATGAATTAATATTCAAAAATTTCATCTGCATCTTTGCAGCCAATAAGGCTGAGCAATCGCGACCGCGCCAATGAATCTATATCGTAAGCAAAGAATAAACTCCGCTGCAGCAGCAGGCACAGGTGTCTGGAGTTACTACACAGTGGAGTACAAACTCATTTATAGACTGAAGATTTGGAGACAAAGAAGCCAAAATGGAGACAGAAGACAACACCGTCAACCGTGAAAATGATGGAGAAAAGACGGAGGACGAGTGCCCGCTGCCTGTTGTTCGCACTGTACTGGGAAAAGTTTAAGCTGTTCTATGTTCAAAAACATTTTTGTCATTGTTTTAACAAACAAAATTCCTGCTTTATATCTACATTTATTTACAAAACTAATTGCCTTTCTGTACCTTGTTCATCTGAGAAATGTGCTTTGAACGTAGATATTTTATACTGGTGAATCGAATCGAATGTCTGCTATTGACGACGCAATAAAACATCCATCGGTTAAAAAGTAATTAGTACTCTGAGTAGTTTTTGAGAAGAGTACTTTGTACTTTTACTCAAGTATTTTTTAACACCAGTACTTTTACTTGTAATTGAGTACATTTTAACCAATGTAACAGTACTGGTACTTGAGCACAAATTTTCAGTACTCTTTCCACCTCTGCTGAAAAGCGACGGTAAAAATCTTGAAGGCCGCTGGTTTTGCTCACGGACTGCTGACAGAAATTATGATTGACGAGGAAATGTTGAAGGTTGCATTATTTATAGATTCGTGTCATCGTTGCATCAAATATTTACACAAAAAACGACCTCAGTGACAGTTTTTCTAAGATTTATTTTTATGAAAGAATATACACATGTAAGGCAATGGTCTAAAAAAAATATAGTGAAAGTCATGTCACATTGCTATTCCCATAACATGTAACGTAAACAAACATGAGTCACAAAGTCAGATTTTATGGGGTCAAATCCAGTCCATAGGAAAATATGTACAAAATTAGTTCCATGTGGCCAACAACATAAACATTTTGTAGGTGCTTAGGGACAATAATGCACAGAGAGAACAAGTGCAGAAAAACAGTACAAACTTGTTGGGCCAACAGTTGGAACAAACACCTGTTGCAGTGGGTCTGTATTAAAGCCATGTACACACATGTGCACTCATGCACAGATTCAAATGACCTCCAAGTTCTTTTATAAATCACAGAACTCTCTGCGCTATGTATGCTGTCATGAGGTCAGTTATTATACAATTACACTTCTATTTTCCTGTTAAACATATTTTCATGATTTTAATAAGGCAGCAAGAGAGATAAGGAAAACCTACATTTCAAACAACTGATGAAAATAATGACTGAGATCAACGACACTGAATCGAAAGTCCGGCCACGGAGCAATTAACTTGGTTTACAGCTTTCCAGGTTTACAGACAGGACTACTGGAGAAGAGTTAATAAGCCACAACTCTGTTTCTGAAGGACAAAAAACATGTAAGGTATGAATTACAAAGAAATGTGTGCAGGCAGCTTTCCTTCATATTAGACTTAAAACACAGCACAGGGATCAAGACAAAACCACCACCACCCTGTTAACACAAATTAAACCACAGCTTCTATATACAATATAGTATAAAAACAAAGCTAAAATGAACTAAAATGGACTCAAAAAGCCTCAATGCAAACTTCTACAAATAAAAAAAAGTTTATGCATTTATTTTAAAAAGTAGGACAATCTATAGGTTAAATATTACAAAACTTCATTCATTATCTTGCCTAGTGCTGGCCAATCGCTGGACAATGTAAAAGATGTCTTAAGAACACTCCAGGCAGTAGGAAAAACTGGTCTTGTTAAGGACTTATTATAATCATAAGTGCCCTTGCTAACTATAATGTGTAAGAGCAAAGGCTTGAAATGTTCTTATGATGGTACTATTGAATTTTGATTTTCATTCATGCTGACCAAAATAAAAATGTAAATTAAAAAAAATATTAAAAAAGAAGACTCCAGGCACTGGGCAGAGGAAGAAAACTCCACATTGCTGGGACTGTTATCAATGTTAATGCATGGACGGATGCAATCAGTTGAAAATATAAGACGCGATATGAAGAAGCTTCAGATCACAACAGTGGCGCCACTGCGAGAGCTCTTATCCTAAGAGAGAAAAAAGAAGAATGGAAGGGGTAGTGGGCAGTAAAAAAAAAAAAAAAGTAAACAGGTGAAAAGGTGTTGTAGAACAAGTGGAGAAATTCAGTAAGACAAGAAATATACCGTCAAAATTCCAACTGTTAATCTCTTAAAACCTTGTTGTTCTCTTAAAACTGAATTCTTACCGAGCTGCGTTCTTTGTTCTTCCTGCCACCCTGATTCTCGATGGAGAAGTAGCTGGGAGGGTTTTCGGGCCAGTCTCGACCTCGTGAGCTCCAGGACTCGCGGTGTGGAGGAGGCGAGTAGCTCCTGTCCCGCCGATAGGACGCCTGCTCCAGTTCCGCTATCAGCTCGTCTTTGCTGCGTGCGCGGTGACGAGAGCGTTCACCTCCTGAACCGCCCCTGCGCCCCCTTGAATGCCGACTTGGCCGCCTGTCATCCCAATCCGAATCGTCACTGTGACTGCGCAGTATCCCGCGTCGTGTTGAACCCGGATCCCGGTGGGATCCGTCACGGTAGTGGCCCGTGCGGTTCGAGCTGCTGCTGGACTGGCTGGAGAACCGGGGCCCTCCTCGGTTATCCGCTGGGGCCCTGCGAGACGTCAAGCTTGGGGGTCGGCCTACGATGGGGGGAAGCTGGATGACCCTGCGTTCCACACCTTGCACCCCTATCTCATCCAGGGCAGAGAGCATGCTGGGAGGCCCGGGAGTGTAGGGCACGGTTTGTGTTAAGGGCTGCATGTGCTGGACTGTTTGGGGTAGGAGAGCTGCTTGCTGAGGAGGGAGTGCCTGAAGATGGGCTGCCACGTATTGAGGCTGAGGTTGGATAAGGGGGGCACCTACGTCCATTCCTCTCACCTGACTCTCCAGGAAGTCCAGCATCTGGTTGTTTCCATGAGTGTTGCCCTGCAGACTGCCATGCATGCTGCCATTGTGTTGAACACCATGTGGAAGTAGCATCGGTGGTCCAGGTTGGAGGGGTGAGTTGGACATTGGAATAGGTGCCATTGGAATATTGTGTTTGGACGGGTACTCAGAGAAAGAACCTACAAAAGGTTTGTGCAAATTAGACAACAAGAAAAAGCAACTCAATTCTTTTAGCCATTAGACTTGAGATGTCTAAGAGATATATATATATATATACACATACATATATATACATACATACATACATACATACATATATACATATATAAATATATATATATAGAGAGAGAGAGAGTCATAAATAAACAGATACGCCCTTATTCATCTACAGTAGTTGCAGAGACCCCATCACTAGATGTAGCCAGCATTAGCCTTCCTGATTTTGAACATGCTTAGTGATAACGATTCAAGGACTACAGATATGGGCATCATAGGAGGAGTGGTAAGTCAGGATGATTCCAAGTGCCTAAAACTATAGTGGCCTTTTGCCAATTTATTTTAAGATAATTATTTTGAAAAGCCTAGTATATTCTAGGGTTGTTCCGATTCCGATACTAGTATCGGAAATGTTGCCGATACCACAAAAAAATCTGGCATCGGTATCGGCGAGTATTTGAGTCCACGTACCGATCCGATACCATTTTCCTAAACATAACCTAGTTATGCCCGCAAGCTTTGCTTGACGCTGCAAATCGGAAATCAGTTCTTCTTCGCTGCTCAGAATGCAAACACAGGAAGTTGTGTCGTGTTGCCACAAGCAACCACTGTTTACGGCAGCGAAGAAGTACAAACGTGCAAGAAGTATGTCCGCTGTTTGGCGGTATTTCAGGCTTGATCAACCAGCCAGTAAAACAGCGACATGTATTATATGTCAAGCTGCAATTTCAAGGGGTGGCACAAGTATTAGCAACTTTAACACAACAAACTTAATAAAGCATTTGAAGACGCGTCACCCCGTAGAACACGATGGTTACACAAAAGCTAGGACAGAGAAGGATGAGCCGTGCCAGACGCAACAAACATTGGAAGCTTCATTCAAACGAAGAGAAAAGTTTTCACAAGACAGCCAACGAGCAATAAAGATAACCGACAGGATTATCGAGTTTATTGTACTGGATGACCAGCCACTGTCAGTGGTCGAAAACGTGGGCTTTCGCCGCTTAATTGAACATTTGGAGCCCCGGTACAGTTTGCCTGGTCGCAAATATATCTCCGAAACAGCGCTCCCCAAGCTATATGAGACAGTGCGTGAACACATTTCATGTAAACTAAAGGATGTGCGAACTATCAGCTTCACTACTGACATCTGGAGCTGCGACTCGACCCCGCTGTCTTTACTAAGTTTGACAGCGCACTGGGTGGACACAGTGACGCCGTCATCTTTTACTCTTCAAAGTGCAGTGCTGCAGGCTAACGAGTTTCGCGGCTCGCACACCGGCAAGTCCATAGCTGAATCAATCGAGGGTATGCTTGTGAAGTGGAATATTTCTAAATCCCGTGTTCATGTTATTTTGCGCGACAACGCAAGCAACATGAAAAAAGCCATGGACGAGATGGGTGTATCGAGTTTGGGGTGCTTCGCACACTCTCTCCAACTGGTGGTACACGAAGGCCTGTTATCACAGAGAAGTGTGAGTGATGCGCTGGCGAACTGTCGGAAAATTATAGGCCATTTCAAACACTCGCCATTGGCCACAACGCGCCTGGAGGATATTCAAAAGGATCTAAAAATGCCCACCAAACGTTTGCAGCAAGATGTAGCTACGAGGTGGAATAGTACTTTTTATATGGTAGAGAGTTTACTTGAGCAGAAGCGGACGATTTCAGCATACGGAGCTGATCATGACCTGCCAGCCACTTTGACAGCCAACCAGTGGGCTTTGCTGGAAAAAGCGGTCACCGTTTTGGCACCATTTGAAGAAGTAACCAAACAGATTAGTTCCTCCACCTCGTCTGTAGCGGAAGTGATCCCCTCGGTTACAGTTCTAAAACGGCTACTTGCTCGGGAGAGCCAGGAGGACACTGGTATAAAAACAATGAAAACCACCCTTCTTGAGGCCGTCAAGAAACGATTCGCAACCATCGAGGAAGAGCCCTTGTATGCAGTTGCAACTCTCTTGGATCCACGTTTCAAAGATAGGTATGTCTATTAAAAAATGTTTTCATGTCCATATTGATTATTGTCATTGCCATATTGAGTATATCAGTTCACTTGTTGTGTATTATTTAAAATGGTACTGTATAAATGCTATTTTAAGTTTTTTTTGTACCTAATAATTTAATAATTACAGATGCATTAAGTCTGTGACCAAACTAAAGGCTGCTTTGAAGGAGGTTATTTATTTGTTACATGTATTTATTGTTTTTATTATTGTTTCTTTCAGATACTTCTCAAGTGCAGACAACATCAAACATGCAAAGGATGCTCTGACAGTAGAAATGGAGAAAATTGAGAAGTCTACAACTGCAGCAGAGACAATATCAGAAAACCCCAAGAAAACGCCACGAATGGAAGTGCAGGTAGGCGGCAGCAGCAGTAGAGAGAGTAGCTTGAAGGGCCTGTTTGAGGAAATCCTGCAGGAGCATGATGAGGAACATGGTGCAGGTACTACAAGCACACATTTTCAACTTCAGACGTATATGATGGAGCAAACTATCTCACGCTCAGACAGCCCATTCCAGTACTGGGCAGTCAACCGAGTTCGGTTTCCCACTCTGGCTGCCACTGCTGCAAAGTTTCTCTGCGCCCCTGGTACTAGTGTGGACAGTGAGAGACTGTTTAGCACAGCATCCAATATTGTGGATGCAAGGAGAAACAGGCTGGGAGGAGAGAGAGCAGAAATGCTCATTTTCCTGAAGAAGAACTTGCCATTGTTATTGAAATTGTGAGCAATACTAAGTTTTCACAGCAGTGTGTAACCTAGTTTAAGTTACTTGAAATATGTATATCTTCATTCTGGGTTTAATACTGCTCTTGTTGAATCTTAACTTGTTCAGTTGAGGTTTATTTTTGTACTCTATTACTCAAGTCTATTATTTTACTACATTGTGGCTGCACTTACTTTTTTTTTTAAAGGACTACTCAGATTGAGTACAAGTTACTGTTGCACTTTTTTGTACTTTTGTATTTAAAAACTAAAATGCCTTTTATTTAACAAAATTGTTTGTGGACTTTAAGCTTTAAAGAGATTATTTTCTTATATTATTTATATTCATTTTTTTATATTCCTAGATTTATTTGTTCCACTGTTTTTATACAGTTATATTGTAAAAATACTAAAATACCTTTTTCAGTTTACAGTGTTAGAATTGTGGCTGCATTTGAAGTTCTTTTTCAGATGTTGAAAAATAAGTAATACTGTTAAATGTATGTTAGATAATAAAAACACTCTAGTTCACTATATGTACTTGTTCATGTTTTATTAAGGGATAAATCTAAAGCACAGCATAAAATAATTCTGTCAATTAATACAGGGCTAGTAGTATCTACAGCTGTATATACAGATACACACCCAGGTATCGGAACAGTACTCTGTATCGGCCGATACCCTGAGCCCAAGTATCGGAATCGGTATCGGGAGGGGAAAAATGGTATCGGAACATCTCTAGTATATTCTTTTATAGGGGAAAAATTTTGTATTGGTGTCCCTAACATTCAACTTTAGGCTAAACTACCTGGAAATTACACTATATGAATCTCTTTTGAATGTAGACTAATTTCCATGCATTGCTGACTTGCATATTCAATGTGGTCAACTGACAGAAGTTACAGACCTGAGAAGAGCAGAGGGTTTGCCTGGGAGGATCCGTTAGAGCTAACGGGGGCATATATGGGTTGGCCATGGAGCCAAGGAGCCATGGCTTTCTGAGCTTCACGCAACATCCTGTGCTGCATCACCACTAGAGAAAGGGAAGAAGAGATTAAACACACTGTAATACACTGATTTGCTGGAATGAGAATGTTAGAATTAGGCTTTGAAGTAGCAAAACTAGGATTATTAAATAGAACAATGAATAAAATCTCCGGCAAATCAATTTATGCACATATTCAATATTGAGGAAAGCAGGTTGTTTTCTGAGATGGCAGGACCAGTATTCTAAGCCAAATAACACTTTCGGAAACTGCAGAGTAAGCACCTGAGGGCTTGTGAGGGTGCAGTGTGCTGAGTTAGTGCGTTTTTGTGTCGTGTACCTTTCTCTGGACAGCAGCAAGTCTTCGGGCAGCAAGGGCAGCGGACATAGCAGCAGCACTTCTGCGGACAGCACTGACAGCAGCAAATACAGAATAGCATGATGAGGAGCAACGCACCAAGGATGATGAACAACACTGTCAGCCAATCTAAGAAAGGGAGAGATATTTACAAACCACAAGACTGGTTATGAATAATGCTCTTTTGCAATATTTGGCAATCAGGTCTACTAGATTAAATTAAAGCATCAAAACATGCAGTAAAATAGTTCATTTTGACTACTCCATTTTTATGAAATCATCAATAAGTTTGCCATTAAGTTTACACAATCACTTACGGTACACAATGAGTTTGATTTCCCGATCAGAATCCCCTATCGTGTCTCCAGGCGCATCAATGGAACAGAAGTACATGCCGTTATCCCACCACATGACCTCTGTGATGACCAGGTCGGCTTCTGCAAACGAGCACCATGAATATCAAATAAACTTTAAAGAGATATCAACAGACATATAGTTAAAAGGAGGTGCACTTTAGCAGTAACATTAACAAATTAAAATAAACAACTGTCTGAAACTGTCTGTCTCACTGTTTTGGATGGTGATCTTGCGTTCACGATACTCTCCCCCCAGGATGGGTTCGTTGGTGCCTCTCTTCTGGATCACAGTGCGGACAGTGCGTTGGCGGTCAGGGCAGTCATTGGCAGGGTCTTGGCCTAGGGTCAGAGCTGCTTGGTATGCTGTGGGTGAGAGAAGGAGACATTTATACTAATTAACAGGACTGGATGAACTGGTGGTTTGATGGATGGATGGATGGATGTGGGAATGTTGGGTGGACATGAGTGCACGAGTGGATGAATCAACATCTAGGTAGAGAGCTAAACAGGGACATATTTGCATTTAGTATATCTGTTTATCCAGTCAATTTACTGTACAGTCACATATACGCAAAAATATAAAAATATAATCATCCCTTGAGATGGTCCCAGCACTTAACAGACACAAAACGGAGCAAAATGTAATCTCAGTGTTTTCTGCTATTCATCGCTTACCAGTGGAGTAATACTGTAACACAGGGTCCAAGCAGAAGGACTTGTAGCGCCACGTGACCAGCACATCTTGCTGGCTGGCTGAAGTGGAGTAATCACAGCGCAGGATGATGGACGCAAACAGTGTTGTGCTCCTCTCTGTTTCAGGGACTGTTACCTGGATGGCAAGTAGATCTAAAGAGAGCAAGAAGAAACTGACTTAACAAAGTAAAAAGATCAAATACACCATTGGGGGTCAATAGGTTATGGGTTCAAGTCTACGTTTATCTCCAGCCCCTGAAGCAAAAACCCTTAACCCCAAGTTAGTCCAGGGAGACTGTCCCCATCATTAGGAAATGGATGTGGCTCTGGATGCTAGTGACTTCTAATTGTCGTAAATGTACTGTAAATAATAAAATGATTGCAAATAATTATTAGACTTTTATAGCAATTAAATATAAACATACAGTACTGTGCAAAAGTTTTAGGCAGGTGTGAAAAAATGCTGTAAACAAAGAATGCTTTCAGAAATATAAATAATGATTGATTATTTTTATCAATTTACAAAATGCAAAGTGAGCGAACAAAAGAAAAATCTAAATCAAATCAATATTTGGTGTTACTACCTTTTGCCTTCAAACCAGCATCAACATCAAGAAAATGAAGATTGTAGGATTATAGTCATTATATTATTTTGTAGTCATTATATTATTTTGTAGGATTCTAGGATTATAGATCTGTGTTTAGTTCTCCAAGATGTTTGGAACAACCTACCAGCCGAGTTCCTTCAAAAACTGTGTGCAAGTGTACCTAGAAGAATTGATGCTGTTTTGAAGGCAAAGGGTGGTCACACCAAATGTTGATTTGATCAAGGATTGTAGATTGTAGGATTATAGTCATTATATTATTTTGTAGTCATTATATTGTTTTGTAGGATTATAGGATTCTAGATCTGTGGTTAGTTCTCCAAGATGTTTGGAACAACCTAATTGTTTGTAGTTCCTTCAAAACTGTGTGTGCAAGTGTACCTGGAAGAATTGATGCTGTTTCTTTTTGAAGGCAAAGGGTGGTCACAATTCAAATATTGATTTGATCAAGAATTGTAGATTGTAGGATTATAGTCATTATATTATTTTGTAGTCATTATATTATTTTGTAGGATTCTAGGATTCTAGATCTGTGGTTAGTTCTCCAAGATGTTTGGAACAACCCACCAGCCGAGTTCCTTCAAAAACTGTGTGCAAGTGTACCTAGAAGAATTGATGCTGTTTTGAAGGCAAAGGGTGGTCACACCAAATATTGATTTGATTTAGATTTCTCTTTTGTTCATTCACTGCATTTTGTTGATTGATGAAAATAAATGATTAACACTTCCATTTCTGAAAGCATTCTTTGTTTACAGCATTTTTTTCCACACCTGCCTAAAACGTCTGCACAGTACTGTACTACGCAAATATACTCAGTATTTAAGCATTTTTGAAAAAAAGACTATATCTTAACTTGTCAAAACATCCACATATCGCAATGACAGTGGAGTAAATCCTGCGTATGTACTAATGAAAGAGTATCCAAAACAACTGCAGCCCACTGCTATGTTTCAAAGTTCCTTGAAATTATCCTAAAATAATTTAAATAGTTTAACTATTAAAACCTATGATAAAATATCCAAATAACAGTGCTTCTTCTAATGTACAAAACATACCAAATTGAGAAAGTAGAGTCAGAATTTAGAAAACTAGATTCAGACTTCAGGAAGGAAATTTCAGAAAGGGCGCCAATATGACTGCTTTTCTGCCTGTTCAAACTCTAATTTAATTTAATTAAGCAACCATCTACAAAATCTGGCAAACATCATAGAAGTACTATGGCAAAAACAGAAGGAACTTATGTCCTCAAGTTATAATTCAAGATGTCAAGAAAATGTCTCAATCAAGACAATGTAATTTTAAGAGAGAAATATTACACCATGCTTACGTGTTTCTAAGGAATATAAGTTTAGCTTTTGGACGTTACTTGTATAATATGTAGGTTAGTTAATAGGTCCTACTAATGATTTAACATTAGTTAAAATCACTCACAAAACCAGGTTTGTATTTCACTATACGGTGAACTATAAAGAGAGAATATTTAACTGTAAGTGTATTTAACAAACATGAAGGGAGCAAACATCAACAAGTAACGTTTCGTTCATTTCACAAGTTTTGCGCATTTTTCAAGTACAAGATAAAAGACGTGTCACGTGACTGGCCTTGTTTTCGTCACGTTTACACTTGTAAATAATTGACTCCGAACCAAATCGATTGTCATGCTAAAGTTTCAACGAGGGTTTTTGTCAAAATGCCAAGCCAAAAGTCAGTCTTAAGTACGTTGACTACATTAATTGTATTTAGCAGCGTATCACTCGACTAACCTGCAGGGAATAAGCAGCCCAGCAGCGCCAGTATCACCGTCCTCTTCTCCATGGCGCTGCGTCAACGCGCCAATGCAAGTTTTCCTTTCGATAATTCCACAAAATATCCCAAGATCAGAACGACGTGATTCAAGAAATCACCCCACAGAAGATTTTTCCCATATCTCAGCAATATGTCAACAGACGCCTTTCGACTCCAAAGCGTCGTTTGTCCGGCTGTGTTTACAGGTGTGTGCTTGTGTATGGTGTACAGGTATCTCCCGTAGGCCCTCGGCTCGGATCACTCCCCTCCCCCACTCGATTGTGACGTTCCGCCTTCTAACAGGTGCATCGCTGCTCTGAACAAAATGTCTTCCCAAAAACAAAGGACTTAAGTTTCACGTTAAGTGTCACGTTTGCCTCTCATATTCACTCATATTTAGCATACGTATACTGACAATGTGTTATAAAGTCACTGTTTGATTTGATGAGGTGATGATTGTAGTTGTACACTCATCACCACCACCAGGTGGCGCCTTGCCGTTTGCGCGTAAAATGGCTCCCAGCTCCATTTCAAATTGTCCGTAAACGTTTCCCCACTTTCTGCATTATATTTACAAAACTTTCACCTGATACACTTCTTGTGTGTGAGGTTTGAAATCCGGTCAAGAACAATAATTCAACCACACCTTTTAAAAACGAGTTCTTTCTGAAATGTATTTATGAGCTTTAAACACCTCACGGGAAGTTACCCCATAAATGCACAGGTTTTGGATGTTTCATGGTACCAAAAGAATTAGCTAAAGATGTCCCATGAAAGAAGGGAACCTTTTCAACATACAGTGTGGTTTAAGACCGTGTGTGTGTGTAGGTTTTAGGAGGTTTGTAAACTTGATTGTCCCTCTGAAAGAATACCAAATGATCAGGGGTGCTTTCCCAAATGCATAGTTGCTCATGTACAGTGTTGGGAAGGTTACTTTTAAAATGTATTCCACTACAGATTACAGAATACATGCCCCAAAATGTAGTTTGTAACGTATTCCGTTAAGTTACTCAGTGTGAGTAACGTATTCTGAATACTTTGGATTACTTAATATATTGTCATGCTTTTTACAACTACATGAATGTAGCAATCACATCCTGCAAATTCTTGTTTGTTTTTCTCTACCAATTGGCTGTTAAGCCCAAATCTCTCTGAATAGACAATATATTTACTGTAGAGGAGGAAAGACGAAATTTCCGAGTAAGAAATGCATTCCTGCCCGGGCACTGCTGGCTCTGTTGTGCTGGCTCCGGGTCCATTGTGTAACTGACGCCACCAACATGAACAGGACGCTTACATTAGAGCCTCTTATTGCGTGTTTTGTTTGGGTAACACCGGCAATGCGTGGAATTACCAAAATTAGAGAGGGGATAGAGAGGGGATAGGGTAACATATGAAACAGGAAAAGACCGCGGTGTAATCCATTTATTTCAACAAAGTAACTGTATTCTAATGATCACCTATTTAAACGGTAACTGTAACGGAATACAGTTACTCATATTTTGTATTCTAAATACGTAACGCCGGTACATGTATTCCGTTACTCCCCAACACTGCTAGTGTAACGGTTAGTAAGTTTCGCCCTGTGAACGGAAGGTCGCTGGCTGGAATCCCGGACCGGTAAATGGACCACCGAGATACTCACGAGCAAAGTTCCGTCCCCAAGCACTGCTCCTCGAGCGCGGCCCATGTCAGCTGACCACTGCTCGTCCACGGATGGGACAAATGCAGGTCACGTCATTTAGTTGTGGTGCACGGTTTGCTGTGCTGTGTTCACAATAACAAATAATCACTCACTTATCAGGGGTGGAACTAACGAATTACAAATACTCACGTTACTGTAATTAAGTAGATTTCTTTGGGTACTTGTACTTTTATGAGTAGGTTTTCAAGTTGTGTAATTTTACTCATACTTGAGTACAATTTACACCACGTAATCTACTTCGCTACTTATAAAATCAAAAGCCGCTACTGAGTACGCCCACAATTTGAATTAATATTCAAAAATTTCATCTGCATCTTTGCAGCCAATAAGGCTGTGCAATCGCGACCGCGCCAATGAATCTATGTCGTAAGCAAAGAATAAACTCCGCTGCAGCAGCAGGCACAGGTGTCTGGAGGTACTACACAGCGGAGTACAAACTAATTTATAGACTGAAGATTTGGAGACAAAGAAGCCAAAATGGAGCCAAACGAAGCCGGATAGACTCTGTTAATTTAGAAAACCAGCTCTTGCTGAAACTGAAAAAAGGTTCAGAAAGTGAAGTGTGACAGAAATGCCATTATGTCTAAGAGTTTAAGACACTTACCTGCCTGTTGTCACAGTGTATTGGGAAAAGTTTAAACTGTTCTATGCATGTTCAAAAAGATTTTTGTCATTGTTTTAACAAACAAAATTCCTGCTTTATATCTACATTTATTTACAAAACAAATTGCCTTTCCATACCTTGTTCATCTGAGAAATGTGCTTTGTTTTGTACTGTTGAATCGAAACGAATGCCTGCTATTGATGACGCAATAAAACATCCATCGGTTAAAAAGTAATTAGTACTCTGAGTAGTTTTTGAGAAGAGTACTTTGTACTTTTACTCAAGTATTTTTTAACACCAGTACTTTTACTTGTAATTGAGTACATTTTAACCAATGTAACAGTACTTGTACTTGAGTACAAATTTTCAGTACTCTTTCCACCTCTGCTAAATACGTACCGCTGACACATGTATTCCGTTACTCCCCAACACTGCTCATGTATTGCTAACTACATTAGCAACACTGTTAGTTGTTAACGTACACTCGGTGAGTTGCTAACTAGTCACTATGCTTTCGGGAAACGCACCCCTGACTAGTCCGTTTTTGGGGCTTTGTGAAGTCATTTTTGCATGGAAGGGCCAATTCTCACAAGAAAAAAAATGCTTAAGGAACAGTTCCAAATTGTGTTAAAAACTACAAAAAGGTTCATCTTTCGTTACTGATGTTTGTTAGGGTTAGGTAATGCATTACTTGCACCTAAAAAAAGGTGAATAAAAGTGCTTAACAAAGATAGCAAAAATGGTGCCTTGTGTGAGTGCATGTGAACACTGAGCACATCAATGTAGCCCAAAGGAGATGAGCACACAACACCTGCAAAGACCAGTGTCAAATAGTTTCCTGCTATTGTAATCTAATTTCCTGGAAATGAAGCATCCTTTCCTTTACAGGGCTCTGTCCAGTTTCCTGGCCTTTGCACAAGCCTCGCTAAAAGGAATTTCTTTCTTCAAATGCACGTCTTTGCATTATACACTGTGTATTTATAAAGAGCTTTGTGTGCGTACTTTGTGTATTTAATATTTTACTCTGAGATATAAGATAAGAGGCATGCATTTTTTATCATGAGTACATAGCCATTATCAGTGGTGGCAATTAAACAAATATCTCACAACTTAAAGTGATGTGAAGTCTTTATATCAAAACAATAACTGCATTGAAATACTCGGCACCTTATCAAAACCGCAATTATTTGTGACTGGCCTTGTAGGCCAACAGATCAACACTGAAATACAAACTCAATCTATAAAAGATAGTGCAAACATATAAAAATTATATAAAAACAATTAAAAATACAGTACTTAACCCAAACATAAAATCAAGGCTCTGGGATGAAACAAAACATGTTCTAGTGAGGACTTTTTAGTCTACAGGGTTTTGTGCAGCTCTACATTTAGCGTCCCTGGTTCTTGTTTTAACGACTATTGAAACACAAACGATGATACATTGATAAAAGGGATGACTGTAAACTATTGCTTTGTTTTAACACATACAAAAGCACACATGCATGTATTCCAGAATGCCAGGCTGTAGTCATTAGTTCACAAATTGAGTGCTGCCGATGAATTTGTGATACCAATCGCATGTCTCACAGCAAACGGATGCATGCTGCCTTGTTAACAATACGATGTTAGTCCAGTTTGATCAGCATGGTGGGAATTTTGGGGCTCTCGGTGGCTTCAAACAATGAGCGAGTCTCTGCTCAGATGGGAGGTCTGTTAAAAACACCAATAGTTCATGTTAGAGACAACTCGGACATGCTTTTAAAATCTAGTTAGTATGAAGGTTACATACATCAGTAATGCCTGGTAATGACAATGCAACTTGACAAAAAAATAAGCACCTTACACAGCAGACTGCAGTATAACTGCTAAATAAGCAATATATTTTTTTAATACTGGTGACTCAAATGCATCCTGCTTTGAGAGTTTCCTCTTTCTGTTTATTGGACTTTTGGGGCAGAAAAAATGTGCAGGAAACACATTTTTGCGTTAAAATTTATTTTTGCAAAAATAAGGCATAATAATAAGTTTAAACGCTACTTAACTGCATAGTATGAAATTTTTGGGCACATATTTACAATATCTACATGTTCCTCCATGTCTGCGGTTTGAAGTTTTGGTTTGGGCTGCAACTGAATGTAATGGTCCAACTTCTTGGGCTCGGTCAAGTTTTTTGCTCACCTGTGAGCTGAATGATGAGGTTGTTACCTCCTAAAGGTAACTCACCAGTTTCCTGGGTTTGTCCCTCTCCTCCCTGCGACCCTGCAGAGTATATGACACACACTGAGCGGGGCGAGTGTAAGAGAAGGGCCGTGCTGCAGGGCCCACGGTCCGACAGCGTTCCCGCTCCAGCGGCTCCTCAGTCCGGTAGCGCTCCACCTCACAGTACGGAGGCAAGGGGTCGTCCTCTTCGGGCCGATTGCTGGGCGACCTGCTATAGTAACAGTCACTGCTTTTCCTGGAGCTTCCCTTCGAGGGCGTGTCGCTGTCCTCTTCGGGACGCCCGCCCCGTTCTCCCCGGTCCCTGGCTTTGCGCTCCAGCACGGCGGTCAGGTAGACGTCGTCGTATGACTGGCTCCGAGCGCCATAACGCTCGCTGTCTCCGGCTTGCCGCCTGTTCGACGGAGAGGGCGGGGGGCTACGGCGGCGCCAGTTTTCGCCGCCACCGTCATTGTCACGGAAGTGACGAGTCCCGTCCCGGTATGGAGGGTGTGGGTCACGGGTCTTTAATTCTAGGTCAAATTCTCGGTCTCGGAAATCGCCTCTCCGACCAGCACGGGGCCCATAGTTCCTCGCAAACTCCTCTAACTCGTCCAAAGAGCCAGCTCGGCCCCTGGTGTCAAACGCCTTTCTGGGTAAGTAGTCTGTACGAGGGTTCCACCTGTGTATGGAGACGAAATAAACACACAACAACACAACCTTTCACAGAGGGAAAAATCGCTCAAATTTTGATGTTGATCTAGTTCGATTAGAACAATAACTTAAAAGAACGGAACATATGCACATATTGCTTACGAAAGAGCTGTATAAAAAGCCTTCTGTGTCAGAGCTTTAGCCAATCAGAAAGCTGATTTCTTTATTCAACTTCCAGTTACTTAGAAATTGATAACGATTGAGATTTTTTTTCTTTTTCCTTTGAGTTGAGAATGTCTCCCTATATTTTCACACTGGGAAAATAACTCAGAAGGTCCATTCTTCTTGTCTTAAAACTGACTCAGTCTGCAAAATAACGCACAAGAGTGAACAACTAGAGTAAAGAAACATGTTTATCATACGTTACAATACGCTGATCACAATAAGCGTGTGTACCTGTCGTCATATCGCTCCTCGGTGTGATTGCCCTGATACCGCGGGAGTCGGAGGCCAGGCGCAGTGTGGGCTGGCCGGAGGTTAGGCTCATCGTTGTGGTCACTAATTGGTGGCAGAGCTTTCTTCTGCACCTGCCGGTAGGTCTGCCTGAAGTCATTATCACCGTCGTGCAGAGAGCTCAGCTCCGACACGCTGCCGGCTGCTGACACAACCACATCATTATGGAGACACTCTGAATTTTCATCATCCAGACACACTCTCAAGGTCCAGAGCAGAGCATTCTTCATTTTAAGGAGTAAAAATGATTTTGTTATTTTTTTTTTTTTTAGAATGAACGTCTTAAGGCGTTTATTGCAAAAAAAGTAGGCTTTTGTACATTATTAAACCATAATTTCATGTATGTAATTGTAAGAAACCTAAATAAATTATTATACAAATCTTCCCCTTCTAATCTTTCTATATTTATGGTGAAATTAGTTGCATGTGTGTGTTGCTGCGGATGTGTGGCTCGGACGAGGTGGTTTACACAAGGTTCTAATGGTTTCATCCCTACAATATCTGAAGACGGTGTTGTTGTTAATGGTGATGAGGATAATGATGATAGTTTTTACATGCACATGCAGATACACAGAGGCAACCCTGCCATAGATCATTACTAAATAAAGGACCTTTTTCCACCTTGATCTCTCTCTCTCTCTCTCTCTCACACACACACACACACACTTATACAGACAACACTCACACACAGTGATCGCTCAGACTGTTGCATACAGGCTTACATGGTTGGCCAGCTGCCTTGGCCATGGGGAACTGTGCCAGGTCCCTCTCTACGTAGTACACAACTTTCATAGCGTCCTGACCCTGACTGGACTGGAGACGATAGCCACTGCGCACTGTGGACACACATACACACACACACACATATTCTGTGTGTTGCCACTGTGGTCTTGTTACTGCCAGTGTGACTCCGACTCTTACTGCACTGTGGATACATATAAGGGGTATATACTAGTGCTGGGAATTGACAAAATAATATATATCATGTTAAGTTTAAGATCAACATGAATTTTGGAACCGAGAAATGCATGTTAAGGAATGGTAAGAAAAACCAGATTCGTTTTTAACTTGCCACTGCCTATAACATCCATAACGAACTGCTGACTTAATAAGCAGACAACCACATAAGGGACAGTTACAAAGTCTGCTGTACAGGCAGACTGTGCTTCTGCCAAAAGTTCGTCAGCGCAGTATGTGCACCCAACTTTATCTCTGTCTAAAGTTCCTTTTGCAGACGTTTTAAAACGAAGTTTGCCGTTCAGAACAGCAGGGAATATTTGCACCTTTACAGTAAGTCAAGTCTGGTTTCATGCGAGTGCGCTAATTTTCTCTGTAATAAATGTTCACAGACATGTGTGATGTATTAAAGCGTAAAGTATAAACCGGGCTTCAGTCAAATAAACACCTGCCGTGGAGGTACCGTTGGAACTGGGTCCTAAAATTAATTAGCGTAAAAAAATACAAAACTAACGTTTCACAATTTATCACGTTCCCAGCCCTGTCTTTCTTTAAATGTCCACAGTCATCAATGGCATAAATGCTATGTTACATTTTGTACAAGTTTATATAAGAGTTCCAATAAATGTGTCACTTTTTATTCTAATATTTGTGACCCTCCACGGCGACACCAGTCGATTGTCTCAACGGAGGTTTCCAAGAAAAACGACCGTTTATGTTGCGTGGGGTACAATTTTGGATTTTTGGTTTTTAGTGTTTTGAAACAGTGGAAGGTCTATACTGTACTGTTGTGAATCAATTTTGCTGAAAAACTTACCCTTTCCATCCTAAAAACGTGACTTTCTTGAAGTGAGGAATTCAATTCCAGCAGAATGTTCAAAGTTTCTGTTTTGACCGCTCTACTTCAATATTTACGGTAAATCCACTGGTTGACGAGCGTGAAGATATTTCTCCGGAATCAGTCTTCGTCTCCCGAGTTCAGTTAACCTAACGCAGGTAGGCTATCCATGTGGCTGTGAATGCAGCGTAGGCTAGCGTAAATGCAAACGTAGCCGCGACCGCACCAAGCGTCTGTGAGTGCTACGGCGATAGTCAACTTCAAAGGCAGATTTCTCCGTTTCTCACTTGGCGTGACAGGAGAAACCCGACTCCTTTGAATGTTGATATCTCAGTCGTCCGATTCATTCGATACAGGTATCGTTTTGAAGCTTGATTTATGCCCTTTCATGAAAACATAATAACTCAATTTTGAAAATTTGCGACAGGTGACTGGTTTTGTCGTGGAGGGTCACATTTGAATACTGTAGATTGAGGTTAGATGAAGGTTAATGTAAGAAATGGTTGTTAGTAGGACATTAGAATGCAGACTTCAAGTTCTAAATATGTTACTGTGACCTGTGATCGACTTTGCATGAACTGCGATGGGTAAAAATTTTTGTTTACCTTCAAAAACACTGTCAGCCTTAAAAAATAACTGTCCTTTGAACAAAGAAGGTGTGTCTTCTTAAATCAACCGGGAGACCACAACTTGCTCTTTTGATTTCACTTCTTCAGGGGGGAGGTGGGGGATTGTGTTCTGAGAGGTTTTTGTTGTAGCTGACCCGACTGACCTGCGATATTTTTCTCCAGAGCAGGAGGCACCGCAGTCATCTGATGGTCCACCAGAGACGGCGTAGGTTGAGGAATGTAGTATGGTGTGTACATGGTGATTTGTGGAAGCTGCGCGCTCTTCGCCCTATTCCCCGCTTCATATACTGAAAAGGAAAAAAAAACGCCAGGGTTGACGTCAAGATTAATATTATGCAGGACGTGAAGAAGGAGAGAACAAGCACGCTAGTCTATGCGTGTGTTTACGGATGCTGACACACTTCAACATTAGTTTTCTTCTTATTTATTTAGACTTATTCACCTCATGATCTTGTCAGAACGAAAACTGTTTTTTCAAAATAACGATTTATTGCGTGATCTCCCAACAGGTTTAGCATATAGCAGTGGTCCCCAAATGACGGATCAGATCCCGGCCCGAGCAAGCGATATATTTGGCCCCTCATGTCACATTGGCAACAAACGTAAACAGACATGTGCCTATGGCCATCTGCGATTAGCGATCTCCGTGTCAGTTGGTTGACTTCTCCGCTAGTCATTAAGAGCGACTGAATTCTTAACGATAACGGCTGTGATAACAGACTTTGAACTTTTCGGACATCACATTCATTACTCTTTATGTGAAATTATTTATGAGTAATTCTGTGCACAAAAACGGCGATGTAAACATACGTTAGCGCCCGCGACTCTCATATGGAACGCCATCATGCGCAAAAATGTAGTTCTCTTCCAGAAAGGCCAAAAGCAGCTCATTTTATATAATAAATTAAAACGCTGCAAGTCAATAAAACAGACACCGTTCTTACTATTTCTAGTAGTTATGTCTACAGTTTCAGCACTTTTATGCTGCATAAAGCTAAAACAAATAATACATAAATAAATATCATTTATTAATCACATTAATATAAAATAATTTATTAACAACTGTTCACATTTGTTCACTGTCCAGATATTTTGCTGTAATTATCTAAAAGACAATGCAGAAGACAACAGTAGGCAGCTCAAAAAGCTCGGATAGGAGAAAGAAAAGGCAGCGTGAGGTAGACCAAAGAAATAATTAAACAATACAATCAATTATTGTTTATTCTTTTTACATTTGGCATGTGACCACAATGGACGAACGTGTCCAATTTTATTTTATTTTGATCTTATATTATCACAATTTGAAATAGCAGTACATCTCTTGATGCTAGAAACTGATCATGTCAGTAATCTCCACTCGAGAAGACGGCTCACGCTTTTACAGCTTTTTCAAAAGTTTAAAGAAATCTTTAAAGGTTTATACATTATTTGACCTGTTTAATCCCTATCAGGGTCGCGGGAACCGGGGGCCTATCCCAGGACTATGCGCCAGAGGCGGGGACCAACTGTGAGCCGGCGCCAGCACACCGCAGGGCTCTAAAATTGGCTCCCTAAGGTGTCACAGTCACAACTTATCGAGCCAAGTTTTAGAGTAACCAACCTACAGCACATGCTTTTGGACTGTGGGAGGAAAACGGAACTCCACACAGAGTGGCCCTATGGCCGAACTGGGGATCGAACCCTGGACTTTCTCGCTGTGAGGCGGCAGTGCTAACCACCACGCCACCTTAACAAAAAAAAAAATTGAGATCAGGAGAAAAACAACTTGTTATATGGATATAACTAGACAAAAAACAATGTTGAGTGTCATCTATTGGCTTTCCTAAGTCTTTGTGTGTGTGTCTGTGTGTGTTCACCTACAGTGTTTTGGGCAGCAGCAGGTATCCGGACAGCAGCAGCAGCGTAAGTAACAGCAGCAGGAGTGTGGACAGCACTGACACCAGCACACCCCAACTAACAAGAGGAACAGAACACTGCCCAGGACAACAGATCCTACAAACACCCACTCTGAGAGAGAGACAGAAAGAGAGAGTCAAAGAGAGAGGATTAATCTACAACTCAGACCTTAAGTCGGTACTGTAGGAAATCCCTGTCTAAACACTTTTCTACACACAGGACGTAACAGCTCTAAACAAAACCACAAACAATGCAGATAACGGTGATTCAGCCTTGCCGCTCTCCTCCAGCATTTTATCTCTCCCGGAAGTCCCTGCTGCTGGACTAATGATGCACTTCCTCCGGGCGTGAGCTAAACTTTCAACAACCGTCAAACTCTATCACCTCCCTGGTGACGGCTGGCATCCGGTGTCAGTAAAAATGAAGTGCTCAGGATTATTCGGTACATGCCTAATTCCTCCCCAAAAACAATGTGGAAGGAGTTCAATGAAGAGTCAAGAAGAGAAATAATGCCGCTTTTACTCCTTCCACAGTTTTTGTTCTGTTCGGAATTTTTTGTCATTTAATTCCTTATTTTGGCAACAAGGGGCACCACCATTAAGTAGAACTGTGCAATTACGTTTCTTGGCCTGTGATTATCCCATTCCTGACATGAGCTTATGTAATTGGCCAGCTCATAGCTTAACAGCTTGGGCAACTATAATCAGCAGAAACACCTTTTAACAGCCTTGTTTTCACCCTTTTATCCCTTTCACCGTGTTTATCACACAGTTTCCTCATGGATTGCCTGTCTAGTTAGTATTAAAGACAAGTTAAAAACATGTTGTGGTTCATTTACAATGTTATATCCAAGGGAACTGATTTGATTCGAGCGTGCAGCTTATCGTAAGTTGATTTAAATAGCCAGAGTAAGGGAACCACGCACGACCAGCGGGGAGGAGAGAGAAGGGTGAGGTGTGACGGCCGCCGTACCTGGCATAATCTCCAGCTCAATTTCAGGCAGGACATCGTCCAGCACACCCTTTTTACCTGCAGGATGGAGAAGAGCACAGGTGAGCGGCACCTGAAAGGGGCAAAGGTCAGAGCGAGCAGAAATGGCATAAGCAAATGATTAGAGAGAGAGAGAGAGAGTTCCGGAAGCATGGAAGTTCCTAATCACCAAAGAAGCTTGCAGGGCAAGGGCTAAGCTGTGAGCATTGTTGGCTTGATTAGGCAAAATCTTTGATTTTTACTACTAATAACAATAAGAATGTGAGGACTTGTTAATCTTGCACATGAAGTGACAGCCTGAAAACCAGGGCTTGGAACCATTTGATATGAGTTTCAAGCTCATTTTAAATTGCTATTTACTGCTACGTAGCAAAACACTACTTAAGACTGATTCCGAGTAAAATAATTGTGAGCGTGTGTAGGCAAGCATGCATCAACAGCGGCACACACTCCATAGTCAGTGGAAAGCATTTAGGACTAAATATAAGGTTGTGTTAGTGTTACTTTGTGGCAACTCAATTTAAAAGAAGTGTCTACTAGAGGTCGACCGATATGGGTTTTTCTAAAGCCGATGCCGATATTTAGAAGTCAGGGTCAGCCGATGGCCGATATATGCTGCCGATATTTTTTTGGCCAATAATTAGACATTTCCCCTCTGTTTGTGTAGTAAAATATCACACTAATAATAACAAAGGATACAGGAGATTTCTCAACTTAACATTTATTTAACACTGACTAAACATAAATATAAACATAACATAAATAAAACTGTAAATGTCTAAACAATAAATAAATATATAACATTTGAACTTGACTAATAATTTGTACACCAAGTTTTCAAGTTACAAATGAGATGCCTGAATATCGGCGCACTAAACTCGGATATCGGCCGATGCTGATATCGTAGAAAATGCAAAATATCGGCCCGATATATCGGTCAACCTCTAGCGTCTACCTGTGTCTTAATAAACTCTCAAATATTAATTCACTAATATTTTTTTCTAGATTTGCAAACTTCAACCCCATATATGATTGTGGCGGTTTATTAGATATTTAAAGTCATCCATGTGATGACAGTTTGCAAGGCGCATGCAGGACTGTGCTGAGGGTAAAGAAAAATGCAAGGAAAATATCCAGCCAGCAAGAGAGTCTTTTATTAGGACAATCAAGCATGATCAGCCTAAAGAACTTTAATTATATTAAGAAGAGTGACAGGTTTAAAAAACAAAACACAACAATTAAACAATTTGTTAGACAAAAAGCTACTGTTTGATTTTAAAGGTCTCATATTATGAAAGAAATATCATTTTTTCTCTTCTTTGGACATCCATTTGGGTCTGTACTACCGCTAAACACACCGTAAGTTTGATTAAAATGGTCAGTTGCGTTAGTGTTCATTTACGAACGTGCTTAAACGAGCCGTTTTCGATTTCTCCCCTACTTCTACGTCACAGTAGGGGACATTTGAATAACTCCACCCTCCTATCTGAGAAACTGCGGCCACCAGGTAGAACTGCTAGCGCTTCCTGATCCGCCATGTTTTCTGGCAAGCGCTAACGAAGGAATCGCTGATCCTGACAGACTGAACCACCAGCACCAGGACTCAATCGAGACACCATCATGAAACCAACTGGGATTGGACCCTATGGACGTCTACTGACTTAGCAGCACAATACTGAACTAATTTCAGCTTAATGTTGCTGAGGGGGTCGTGCAAGTGGCCCAGCAACAACCCGGGATTTGAAATATCCCTTGGACTATTTTTGTATCTTTGCTTCTTTAAATAACTAACAACTCATCTTGAACTATTGCTTGTTGTACATTAAATGTTCGTGCGCCCGGTCGCCCAGAGGAGGATGGGGTCCCCCTCCGAGTCTTGGTTCCTCTCAAGGTTTCTTCCTACTAGAAGGAGTTTTTCCTTGCCACCGGTTATATGTAAAGTGCTTTGGGACAATGACTGTTGTTAAGAGCGCTATATAAATAAATTTGAATTTGTATTTGATGGTCTGTTAGCAGCAGCCATGTCGATTATTTTAAATACAGGGGTAAAAAGCAGGCGAAAATGCCTAATCTGAGAGATATTTTCAGCAAACTACTTCAGAGACATGTTTAGACCTATTTTAACTTGTTGAAACAATGTAGAATATGGGACCTTTTATGTAAGAGCATTAACATCAGTGACATGGAATAAGTTATCAGTTATCACGCCCCCGCCTCTGGTTCGCACTCCAGATTCCTGGAGTACTTAAGTAGTCCTGGCGCTTTTATTTTTTTCACCTGTTTCGGTGTGTATTTAAGCTGCACTTTGTTTGCTTTTCATTTTCCTTTCATTGTCTGCCTTAGTTAAAGTCAGTTTGCTGCGCCTTTGGCTATTGAGAGCATCAAAACGGCCCATGATTGAATAAATGGGACTGTTTGTGCAACTGCTTGCTTACTGCTACTGCTTACTTCTGGTCTAGTCTCTCGTTTACAGTATTACTGTTTAGCCAGAACAAAAGCTTCTCTTTTCCAGACTGCATTAACAGAGAGATGAGAGCAGAGTCAGAGGTGGCAGAAGCAGACAGTGAAGGATTATGGGAGACTAATTAACCATTCGAATTCATCTGCCATGCTAGAAAGAGGGTGGGTTGGGGGGGGCGCCATCACCACGGTAACAGTGTTGGCTTTGTTTGCAGGACGGCAGCGTTCATGAAAAAGTGTCCAATCGGCACCTAGCGACTGTCCACCTTCGAAACGCCTGCCTGAGAAACGTCGCGCAGCCCTGCGAATGCAATTCTAATTCACACTTTGGATTTTTTATAAACACCTGGCCCACTGCCACAACTAGATCAGGTTTTCAGCTATTTGCAATTTAATCGCGCAATCAATCACGGAATTGGCATGGTTCATGGGAGATCCAACAAAAGTCTTCCAACAAAAACATCACATTAGGACTGCAGCGAGAAGGAGAAAAATGGAAAAAATGGTGAAAAGTAGAAAAAATTAAAATATCAACTCATCATTTTTTGAATTTTTAAAAAATGTCATTTTCAGTAGCCATAGTAACACCAAAGCCAAAGCATCTCAAGAGAAAACACACAGGTGCTATTTTGGAGGACAGACAACAAAAAAGACAAATACAATATCTTTTGTGCTTGTAAGTGCTAAAACTCTAATTATTAACGCCACACGCATTAACCTCCAGTTGGTGGCATAACGGCAGGGTGTTCGCCCCGTGATCAGGTCGCAGGTTTGAATCCAGGGCCGGTAAAGTTACCACTGAGGTACTCATGAGCGAGGTACCGTCCCCAAGCACTGCTCCCCGGGCGCTTGCTAGCTGCCCACTGCTCCTTCACAGATGGGTTAAATGCACAGGTCACATATTGTTGTGGGGCACTGTGTGCTGTGCTGTGTTCACAATGACAAATAATCACTCACTTTCACTGAATATACGTTTGAAATAAGGTTTAGGCTACTATCTGGGCTTATTTGAAACACACTGATTTACACTAGGGTTGCAACAATCCAACCTTTTCAGTTCCGATACCGATGCCCATATTTGAGCTTTGGGTATTAGCCGATTCCTAGTACTAATCAAGTACCAGTTTTCAATTAATAAGCTGTGTATTTTTTTGTGAGGAGGTGTCACGCACACTCCGCTCCACGGCCGGCAGTTGGATTGGGACGCGGCCGGTCGCAGTTCAAAGGGTATAAAAGGAGTCATTTCCTCGCAGCGAATCGCTCTGCCATTGAGTCAACCTGACCCTCTCTCCGATTCACTTCGGCATCAACTGTGAGTACTCCAGTTATTGGGTTCATCTCTTTGATAGAGTGTGTGCTGTTAGAACTCGGGTTATTGTGGTAATCCTAACTCTTTGTGTAAGAGAGTTCTTAAATCAACTCGCGTGGCTATCCTTCCTTCTCGCGCTCTCAGCCACGCTACAAGGGCTAACGGCTAACGAGTAGCAATCCATTATATCCTAACCAGATTTAAATTATTCATTTAAACACAGTTCGATAATTTTGGGACCATCCCTGATCCTGCGGCACTAGTGTGTGTGTGTGTGTGTGTGTGTGTGTGTGTTCTTGCACATTGGTCATTATTAATTTCTCTCATTAATTTAAGCATTTTTCTTAAAAAACATTTTGCAATAATGCAATCCATACCCTTTGAGTCAATAAAATCGGCCGCGGCCGGAATGGAAAACCCCTTGCACGCCCCCTTGAGTCGGGAGGAAGGTACTACCTGAGCAGCTGTCTTCCATTAGTCAGCCAGAGAATGAAAACATTCGGCTGATCACGCCGGATAGAAAAAGTGGATAAAACCAGTGATCACGGCGGCATTTTAATCCCTAAAATAGTCAGCAGTTTAATGGATACCAAACTAGGCATTCGAAGCAGCCCTCCCTCATATGGAATAACCACACTGTTCATAATGAAGACTTTTGTTATATTAATTGAATTCCGTGGCCATTTCTTGTTCAGGCTAATGGTCCGAGGCACAGGGGCCCATGTGGAGTGAGTGTTTGGACATGTAAGCAGCCACTCTAAGCTGTGGAGCAGATTTCAGTCGGCCGAACTTGTGCTGAGTTAGCAGAGTGCGCGAGGAGGAATACCAGCCTCAGGTCTCTGACGAAATACACAAGCTCCAACCGTTCTCCTGCTCGAGCAACATCGTAAAAACAGCAGCACAGTAACTTGAGAAGGAGGGAAAAGTAGCACCGCTCACGGAAGAGCGAGTGATAGAGCCTGGTTAAGAGAGAGAGAGAGAGAGTGTAAGATTGCCTTCAAAAAAGGAAAGAAAATGTGGGAGACAGACAGATAAGAAAGAAGGAGTGCCAGGTCCAAAGTTGAATCTCCACCAAGTTTATTTCAGCCTCATCCAAAGCTCTTCACCTATATCTGTCCATCTTTTTTGCACTTCCTAAACCTATTGCAGTCTGTTTACTTAGCGCACATGATGGCCATGGTGGGGTTTCCCAGCACATTCACATATGTGACCCTCCTTGGGAAAACCAGTCGCTCGTCGCAACAGAGGTTTCCGAGAAAAACAACCGTTTATGTTGCGTGGGGTAAAATTTTGGATTTTTGGTTTTTAGTGTTTTGAAACGGTGGAAGGTCTATACTGTACTGTTGTCAATGAATTTTGCTGAAAAACTTACCCTTTCCTTCCTAAAAACGTGACTTTCTTGAGGTGAGGAATTCAATTCCAGCAGAATGTTCAAAGTTTCTGTTTTGACCGCTCTACTTCAATATTTACGGTAAATCCACTGGTTGACTAGCGTGAAGATAATTCTCCGGAATCCATCTTCGTCTTCCGAGTTCAGTTAACCTAACGCAGGTAGGCTATCCATGTTGCTGTGAATGCAGCGTAGGCTAGCGTAAATAAAGTGCTACGTCGATAGTCAACTTCGACGGCAGATTTCTCCGTTTCTCACTTGGCGTGACAGGAGAAACCCGACTCCTTTGAATGTTGATATCTCAGTCATATGTCGTCCGATTCATTCGATATAGGTATCGTTTGGAAGCTTGATTTATGCCCTTTCGTAAAAACAACATCATAACTCAGTTTTGAAAATTTGCGACAAGCGACTGGTTTTGCCGGGGAGGGTCACATATACACTCTGATCCTCCTGCCTAAAATTAGCGCTGTCTCTCGCTATCCGTGTCTCTGTATGATTCTCATCTCCAAAGGCAATAAACAAGGGGCCGTGACAACCCTTGACCTCCGAGAGAACGTCCCTTGTTCTCAAGACAACAGCTTAATAGCGGCTTACACCGCCCATGTCAATAACTGACAGTTATTTATATTTTGCCTGGTTGGGGGTATCAGACTGACCGAGATAACTTTGGCAGACGCAGAGCCAAACAATCAGAGCCTCCCTGCAGTGATTCTACCCGCGACCTGCATTAAAGGTTCCTTTGACCTCGTTGGAGACATATGAACAAAGGAGGCTCTTATTAAAAGGACAGATTCCTGTTGAGAGGCATGCGCCATTCACCGGTCACCATGGCAGCTCTTGTAAGGGCATTGAGGAATGTGGAGTCTGCTGTAAACCAGGAGCTCGCATTGAGGGCCAGCGCAGACACAACAAACAAACAAACTCCAAGAAACACAGCTCCAAGTAGTTGCAGACCTTGGATGGGCATCAATAGAGCTACAAACAGCCTGGACCACAGTCAGTATACACAGATCTGCTAATAAAAAATGGAAGTGAATTGAGTGGCAAATTTCTTGCATCCTAAACAGTCATGCGTTTTTTGCACAAGAGGTGATAAGTGCCTGCTACGTGCATACAATTAAAAAGGCGCCTGAATGTGATTTTTAAATCTGCACCTTTTGTGCATGGGTTTGTATTCCCCAGTATCATCATATTTGGTTTGTGCATTTGTGATTTTTACAGCAAATGAACAACTGACAAGAGAAAATGGTCTATAACTTTCATATTTGTGACTCTGCACGGCAAAACCAGTCGCTTGTCGCAGATTTTGAGTTAATGAGTTATTATGTTCTCATAAGTCAACCTTCAAAACGATACCTATATCGAATGAATCGGACGTTTCTCCTGTCACGCCAAGTGAGAAACGGAGAAATCAGCCTTTGAAGATGACTATCAACGTAGCACTCACAGACGGCCGCGGCTACGTTTGCATTTACGCTAGCCTATGCTGCATTCACAGCCACACGGATAGCCTACCTGCGTTAGGTTAACTGAACTCGGGAGACGAAGATGGATTCCGGAGAAATATCTTCACGCTAGTCAACCAGTGGATTTACCGTAAATATTGAAGTAGAGCGGTCAAAACAGAAACTTTTAACATTCTGCTGGAATTGAATTCCTCACCTCAAGAAAGGATGGAAAGGGTAAGTTTTCCAGCGAAATTTATTCACAACACTACAGTATAGAACTTCCACTGTTTCAAAACAATAAAAATCCAAAATTTTACCCCACGCAACATAAACGGTTGTTTTTCTCGAAAACCTCCGTTGCGACAAGCCGTGCAAAGTCTGACTTAGACAATCCATGTTACAGGATTTTAAGTTCTTTTCCAACCTTGTAATTGTGAATTATGGAAGCGTAATGCGTTCACTTGAGAAAAAATAATTCTGCTCTGTTTTTCTGAATTAACGAGATAGTTTTCATGTAAAAACACAAAAACAAAACGCTGCAATGTCCTGCAGATCATATTGGGCTTTCTGTCTGAACAAAGTCTTAAGGTGCCTGCGCAAAGTCGACAAACTAATAACAATGACATCTATGTTACTTAAGTATTAAGCCGACATAGTCTATTCTATTTATTGCACTAGGGTTTTTATCTGAGTATTTTTATTTAAGCTTTAACTATATTTTTGGGTACTATTCTTTATTGTTCTGTCCTTGTGTCTTGTGAATTGTGCAGTCGTGATGTGAGCAATTTCCTTCGGGATGAATAAAGTTTTCTGATTCTGATTCTGAAGTATTTCCCAGTGTCTCAAACCCAAACCAAAATAAAGCTGGATTAATCCAAGGTGTGACATTATTGCAGTGAAATCGAGCTCTAAAGTAGGCAAAATAAGGGCTGTTGAGGCTAATTCAGAAAAATTGAGCGTTTTTTTTTTTTTTTTTTACATGAAAACTGTATCTCGTTAATTCAGAAAAACAGAGCAGAATTATTTTTTCTTGAGTGAACGCATTACGCTTCCGTAGTCAACCGCTCCTTGTAAATCACACAGATTTACAGTTCAAGTCTTAAAGTCCTCTCTGGGATTTAGTTCCAGCTCTACAGATTTGTAAAGACTTAGAGGGAGAATTAAGTGGTGAAATCAGCTGAGGGCACAAAATCCTGCCAAGCCTTACCATTTAAACCTTGAAGTACGCACCTCTACTTAGAAAACTAACCCTTTTATCTAGTTCACAATGACTCAACGTGGTGCAGTGGCAGTTTTTGGAACATTATCTATCTAAAGCAGCATTAAAACAGCCAAAACTAAACTAAACTAGCAAGAAAATGTGTGCTACTGAAATGGAAAAAGAACTCCTCTCCAACTTTGAGTCATTGGGTTAGAATCTTTTACATTTTTTGACACTGGAAAAAATCTGTTTCTCCCTAAAAATGTGTAAAAAAGCCAAATTTGATCACATTTGGCAGGCATTTCTAGGAGGGGGTGCATGGAGGGGGGTGGTTTGGTCTGAGATGAGGAGGAAGTGACTCACCGAGTACGAGAAGCTCCACCTGACCCTCATTCTTGCCCTCCAAATCATCAGCAATGACCACCTTGCAGAGGTACACACCGCTGTCGCCCCACTGCAGACTTCCAATGCGTAGGTCTGCTTCTAAAAGGTTATAATAGGTTACATCTTACTTGAGGTAATACAAGTATGGTCAAAAAAAGTTATACCTTTACAATTTTGTTTCTCTTTGAAAGTTTTAATCTTATTCTAGTTGGACATTGCTGCGTTTTCTTAAATATTTATGGCTTGGTGATAAAAGATATGGCTAACATTTGTGTCTATCTCTCTTAAAGATTGGGTACACTTTTGCCTAACCAAGCACTAAACCATTATCCTGAATCTTATTTGTGTTACCAACTGAACTGTACCACCACTACCATTTTTTACTGTCATCCCTGTGTTTGGCAAACATTTCATTTCTGCCCCTCTACATTATGTTAGGTATGAACAGTCCTGTGCTTTGTTGATAGGACACGGGGGGATGGAGTAAGCTTTGTTTGGCAATAGCCACAGAGGAGGGTGTTTGTTTTTGATAAGGAGAGTCTGCGGGGGAGTTTTGTGAGGAACACGAATGGAGGAATAGAGGCCAGCTCCTGACCATTGTGTTGGCCAGAGAAACACTGTGCCTTATTTAGAGAACAGGAAACACAAAGCACAATTGCCCGCTCTTCCTACAAGAAGACGGATTGCGCACGAGACCCCAGGCTTCGAGACATAGCGGAAGCAGAATGTTTTGAATTGACATTATTACTATCGCCAGTAAAGGATTGAGGGCGAGTTAATAAAGACAGCCTGCCTCCTAATGCAATCAAATTTCTATAATTACTTTGTATATGAGGTACAAAAGTATATAACACTGAGTGAAAGGTTCATAAGGGTTCCATGATAGCTGATTTCATTTTTACTCACAAGGTAAAAGCTACTCTGATGACCTCACTGGTTAATAAGTGACCAGGTCACTCCTCTTTTCTTAAGTCATTAACTTGAGCTTTACACAGCTGAGTGACATTAACACTGTTGCTATTCAAGTGAATCTGACCTAATCTACTCATCAGAAAAATACGGATGCTTCAGTAAGGAAACATCTGCATTTTCTCCAACTATTTAACTGTTTTATTTTTGAAATGGCTTGGGAAAATGTCATATTGTCAGATCTAATAGGTGCTCAAGATTCAAGCCTTGCAAGATAAGTAATTCTGAGGAGTATGAGGATACATTACTGTTCATAATGGAGATATCTCTGTCCTTGTAGTGCTCAGCCAAAGTCAATGATGCTCCCTGGCTGGAGGCCACGATGCGGACTGTGCGTGTTTTGTCTGAGCAGTCCAAATTGGCTGTGGCCCCCAGGTCGGAGCCTTGAAGTCCTAGAGTTTCAGGGAAGGTGAAGGAATCACGGGTTCGGTCTGTGCAGTAGGACTTATACCACCACTGCACCACAGCGGTCTGGGTGGAGTGGGTGGTGTAATGACACGGCAGCACCACGGTCGAGAACAGCATGGCAAACTTCTTGTCATCCTTCATCGTCACCTGGACACCATCGCAACACCGAACTGAGGACAAAAGACAACGGAGAGGGTCAGATGGGGGACTACGCAAGTCTGATTCTAGGAAAAACATGTGGGTACCCAAACAGCCCAATTTACAGTGCATTCAGAAAGTACATTATACATTATAGACTTATTCTAAAATAGATTTTAGAATTTTTCCCCTCAAATATCTACACACTGTACCCCATAATAAAAAGGCAAAAACCACTTTTTAGAAAGATGTGCAAACTTTTTATTGCCAAAAACTTGTTAATCCAGTTTTTCATAAGTATTCACACCCATGGCTTAATATTTTCTTGAAGCACCCTTGGCTGCTACCACAGCCTCAAGATTTCTTGGGTATGCCTCTACAAGCTTGGCACAACTGTTTTTGGGGATTTTCTCCCATTCTTCCCTGCAGATCCTTTCATGCTCAGCCAGGATGGATGGGCAGCGTCAGTAGACAGCCATTTTTAGGTCTTTCTAGAGATGTTTTATTGGATTCAAGACCAGACACTGGCTGGGCCACTCAAGGACATTCATAGACTGCTCCTGAAGCTACTCCTTTGTTATCTTGGCTGTGTGCTTTGGATCATTGACATGTTGGAAGATGAATCGTTGCCCTGGTCAGGGTTCCACAGCACTCAAGTGCAGGTTTTCTTGAAGAATCTCTCTATATTTGGCTGCTGTCATCTTAGTTTACCATCTTTCAATGCCGCAGAAAAACGCCCCCATAGCATGATGTTGCCACCACCATGCTTCACAGTAGGGATGGTGTTAGGAAGGTGATGAGCAGTGCCTGTTTTCTCCAGACATGACTCTTGGAATTCAGGCCTAAAAGTTCAATTTTGGTTTCATCAGACCACAGGATTTTGCTTCTTTCAGTCTGAGAATCCTTAATGTGCTTTTTGACACACTTCAAGCGGGCTGCCATGTGCCTTTTAGTGAGGAGAGGCTTCCGTCTGATTGGTGGAGTGCGTTAGCTATGGTTGACCTTCTGGATGGTTCTCCTGTCTCCACAAGGGAACACTGGAGCTCTGCCTTAGTGACCATTGGGTTCTTCTTCTCTGACCAAGGCCCTTCTTCCCCAATTACTCAGTTTGGTCAGCCGGCCAGATCCAAGGAGGGCTGTGGTGGTTCCAAACTTCTTCCATTTTTGAATAATGGAGACCACAGTGCTTTTAAGGACCTTCAATACTGTCAAAATTTTTTTGTATCCTTCCCCAGATTTGTGCCTTGACACAACCCAGTCTCTAAGGTCTACAGACAATACCTTGCCTTCATTGTTTGGTTTTTGCTCTGATATACTCTGTCAACTGTACGACAAGTGTGTGCCTTTCCAAAGCCTGTTCAATTAACTGAATTTACCACAGGTGGACTCCAATCAAGTTGCAGAAGCATCTCGAGGATGATGAGTGGAAATTAGATGCACCTGAGCTCAATTCTGAGTGTCATAGCAAAGGGTGTGAATAATCATGTACCTATTACGTTTAAAAATGTCTGAAAACATGTTTTCACTTTGTCATTATAGACCATTTTGTGTAGATTTTGTTAAAGAAAACTATACTCAAATCTATTTTAGAATAAGTCTGTAATGTAATAAAATGTGGGAAAAGTGAAGGGGTCTGAATACTTTCTGAATGCACTATAATTCTGCATCTTACTGTCAAAACATTTTTAGAGGTGTGTGTCTGCACAAACAACGTCTTTGAGTGGGAACCATGCTTTCTTTGACTTTATCAAAGAACTCTTAAATGAAAAATGAGAACCTGGTGGATTTTTCTTTTTCAGCAGCAGTAAAGTTGTAACATGGCATTTTTTATTTAATTTGCCTTACTTTGCACTGCACAGCCTATGATGAGAATACTGTGGATGCACAGTATTCACATTACCATTAACAGCAAATAACTGCTGTTGCATATAAATGTGTTTTGTGTAAAAATAAGTTTTTTTCTACATAATTAAAACAGAAGGCATTTACTACATGATAATCTATAAGAACACAATATCGGTGCTGGTGAATATATTAATGATTATAAATTATAAATATATGCCAGAAATTGTGTCTTGCATGCCATTACTGCATTATGTGTTACTGCATTATGTGTAAAGTTTTGATTATATACAGCTGTTCTCCAGGCTGTTTTACCAGGGGGAAATGGCTGCTTTGCCAATTCCAAAAAGCACCCACTATCAGCAAAAGATCAGGAGGTAAGATAGAGGAGTGATGACCTACAAACACAAACGCCTAAAAACATCTGGGTCTAGTCAGTGTGTCTGTGCGTCTGACCATGAAAGAGTGTGTTTGTCCAGCCGTGTGTAGGAGATTACTGAGCGGCAAGCTGCACTGAGGATTGGATCTGCTCTATGAGTGTGTGTAAGAAGTTAAATTCCAGGCTGTGTGGGGGGTGCAGAGAGGTAAGGGGTTGTCATTTTAGAGAGGGGTCACGGTCTGTCTTGCAGTGCTGCTCTTTTGACTTGGGTGGAGCCGTTCAGATCTAAATATTCCCAAAAAAGAGGAAACTAGCATGAGGCGTGTAAGGAAGGACAATCCTCCCTGGAGAGCTCTGCACAGAGAAGCATGCCATCCCAAACTTAAAAACAGTCAGAGGCCTCTGCTTGAACTAGAATAAGAATAACCAAAGAAAAGCCCACCACTGCCACAGTCGTCAGAATAAATCTGTCTACCAATAAGCTCCGTTCTATGAGTCTTCATGCGGGGTGAGAGCAGGCCCTCCCTTTGTCCTTTTGTTCCTCATCCGACTCTTTGTTGGACGTTACAGAGAACCCCCACCCAAAAAAGAATCTGTTTAAGTCCCACCAATAACATAAACCCATGGGCCCAGTCAGCCGTGAACACCCAATTAGGTCAGCGAGATTTAAACAGGACCATTACAAGAAAAGCAGAATCCCATATCAATGTGGCACACGGTTAAACTTGTCGAAACAATTTAAACAGAAAACACTTAAGGAAATGTAATGAATATGATCAAATAATAATGTGATGCTTACAATTCGCTACATGTTGTATTTGTTTTACCATATAAGTGACCAATAAAGACCTGGGATCTTCTATTGCATGGCACAAATATCATTCATTCTGGAACTTCAAGCTCACAAAAGCAACAAATTAGGCTAATTCCAGTGATGTCACCCGACCATCAGACCCACCTCGGTGACACATCCAAACTTGTGGGAGTAGCTGAATCAGCGTGGAAGCAATGCAAAGAGTTGCAACATCAATTAACATCAAATTATCTGTTGCATCATTCATTTCCATTGCAATACAATACAGCCTCATTCCAGAAGTCCCAGAGTTGAGCCACTGCCTACCACAAACCTCTCCCACCCGAAGCAGAATGTGAGTGAGTGGTTTAGAAAGTTGCACAACAACCGATGCAATGTTTGTACCGTTATTCTTATTTATAAAGACGCTGCCTCACAAATTACAGCAGCAAAACAAATAACGCACGCAGTGGAGTTACTGGTTATCAACAATTTCACACAGTTGGACTCAGATGGGCTGATATTCCATTTGAGTCTATTAATAATTACAATTGTAAAGGAGATTTATTTATATACATATGAGTCCTGACTCATGCCCACAGCTCAATGGACTAAGAATAAAAGCCAATTGGAGCTCTTCTCTGCGCGCTTTCGGATCAACCTGTTGCATTCCCCAAGCGCACGAGTCCTGCTTCGGGAAACAAAACTGCATCTTACCTAAAAAGAGCACGAAAGGAATCCAACGACCCGACGAAAAACTCATTGTCCAAGATGAACACCGTTATATTTGCTCGTATCCCGTCCGCTGCATCTTTCCCCGGACCGTTTTTCGCTCATTCTCTCTCACGTCCGCTGAGCCGAAGGATAAAGCCCGAGCGAGCAAAGTGGACTGTACCACATTTTAAAAACGGGTGCAGACAGGGACCTCGTTCTGGTTTAAATGAAGCAAACGAAAAATGTCAACTAAGTTCGTCATGTAGAGGTTCGGCTGTAAATCATATGCACTAAATGCGTTTTATATAATAAACACACCAAGTGTTTGAGAAGCTACCAAAAACTAGGGTGCAGTGAAACGTTATGTACTTCACCCGCCTTCAAAATAGACGCGCCCACAAAGGAAAAGGTGGTGTTGAAGTTTTTGCAACTGTCGAATAACACAAGAATACTAATATTCACACCTCTACTACTACAACTATGGAAGCCCGTTTCCGCCACTAAACAAATTTTTTTTTGATTTTTTTTCTCAGAATTGTGAGATATAAAGTCGCAATTGCGAGAAAAAAAGTCAGAATTCTGAGGTAAAAAGTCAGAATTCTGAGATAAAAAGTCAGAATTGTGAGATATAAAGTCGCAATTGCGAGAAAAAAAGTCAGAATTCTGAGATATAAAGTTGCGACTTTTTATCTCGCAATTTTGACTTTTTTCGCAATTCTGACTTTTATCTCAGAAGTCTGACTTTTATCTCGAATTCCTGATTCTTTTATCTCGAATTTGACTTTTATCTCGTAGAATTCTGACTTTATATCTCGCAATTCTTACTTTATATCTTACAATTCTGACAAAAAAGTCAGAATTGCGAGTTTGTATCTCGGAATTCTGAGGAAAAAGTCAGAATTGTGAGATAAAAAGTCACATTTTTTGTTTAGGGGCTTCCATAGGTGTAGTAGTAGTAGAGGTGTGAATTGTGAGATATAAAGTCGCAATTGCAGATATAAAGTCAGAATTCTGAGATAAAAAGTCAGAATTCCTAGATAAAAAGTCAGAATTCCGAGATAAAAAGTCAGACTTCTGAGATAAAATAGAATTGCGAGAAAAGTCAGGACCAAGTAGATAAAAAAGTCGCAACTTTATATCTCGCACTTGACTTTTATCTCAAGAATTGCTAATTTCATATCTCACAATTCTGAGAAAAGTCAGAATTAAGTAGTTTGTATCTCGAATTCTGAGGAAAAAAAGTCAGAATAGTGAGATGTGTCACAATATTGTTTTTTGTGGGCGAAACGGGCTTCCATACTATACACACCTCTACTGTAATAATAATAATAATAATAATAATAATAATAATAATAATAATAATAATAATAATAATAATAATAATTGCTCTTTAAAATGCATAACTCAAAGGCCACTTACTGAGTTCAAACTGTAGCAAAGTATAGTTCTCATGCACCTTATATTTGCTAAATAAACTGAAATTAACAGCTTATATGAGACCAGGCAATTGCCTAAACCTTGAACTAGATCAACATAACAGTCTTCAACCAATTTCAGACACATGTAATAGAATACTAATATTTGATTAAGTTTATTTTCTAGTTTTACTCATTTATCACTTATGATTAAAAAAAACCCCAACAAAACAATAAAATGACAACATTAAAGTGTCTTCTAACATTAAATTCAAGCTGTGTAAATTCTCATTTTAAACATTGCCATTATTATGCATTATTATAAAAGTATTCTGTTTATTCCTTCAATATTTCTCTTAAAACAAATTAAAACATGTAGAAATATGTGAACATTAAAGTATTCTGGCTGAAGTAGTTAACACGTAAAACTAGGCTCCATGTTTTCAAGTCCAAGTTTGAAATGGTGATATCATACTGTATAAGAATTTACAGCAGAAGAGAAGCAATTGTGGTCTGTGGGCACAGCATGCATTCTAAAACTTACATGTAGGAAAGCAATCTCTTTTTTTTTTTTAAATCAGTGTATATACATAATCAATTGGACGTGATCAAAAATGAAAGATACCCCAGCAAAAATACATATATAGGGCTGATACATCTTCAATCACCCTGTGTATCATTTACTATACTTACAGATATTTAGTGAAACTTAAGAAATGTTAAGAATAATGCAATGTACTTGCTGTACTGTAAGGGAGTGCTGCACAATATAGGAAAGTAACTGACACTGCTATCTTCTTTTCCTCCACTATATATCATGACATAAAAAAATACATCATTGACCAAATGACCTCAATATTTGGAAACAAATGATCCTTCTAGACTGATTTGATAATTCTTAAAGGGAGTACATGTGTATACAATATAAAACTCATTAAAAATCATCTGAAGACATCTTTTGTAGAATGCTGCCGTACATTTCTTTTTATCATAAAGCAGAAAGGTTGATATGCGTATATTGCAATGACGATGTAAAGTAAACCTCATCACAATTTTCCACTAGCCTCACATCAACTTTTGCAGTGACTCAGATCTCTGAGTGGACTAACTATTGGCTAAAATCAAATCGAAACATGCAGAAATCTCTTTTGATCTCAGAAATGTTAATTTCTTTTTAATTTTACAAAGGCCTTCGTCAATAGCGGTCATCGTAGCCATCTTTGCGGTCATTGTACCGATCTCTGCGGTCATCATAGCGATCCCTGCGGTCATGGTAGCGATCTGGGCTTTCGCTGGAACGATCCCTTCTGTCATCATAACGGTCCAGTCGTTCATCGGAACGATACCGGCGGTCATCATAACGGTCCAGCCGTTCCTCAGAACGATACCTGCGGTCATCAGGACGATCCAGTTGTTCATCAGAACGATATCTCCGATATTGGTGGTCGTCGGGACGATCTCTTCGGTCGTCATAGCGCTCACTGCGGTCATCGGAACGATCCCTGCGGTCATCGTATCGATCTCTGCGGTTTTCGTAACGATCTCTGCGGTCATCATAGCGGTCACTGCGGTCATCATAGCGGTCACTGCGGTCATCGTAGCGATCTCTACTATAGGTCTCCTTATGGTCAATATCTGCTTCGGGTCTGTCATCAAAGCGTCGATTTGAATTCCGATCGCTGTCCTCAGAGCTCAGAAGTTTCTGTTTGGTTTCAAATTTCGCTTCATTAAACTCTCTCTGGTCAAAGTTCTCAGTAGCTTTCCCAGGGTCTTCAAGGTCCCTTTCTCCATTGTCGTCATCATGTGTTTTAATGTATTCTATCTCAGGAGACCTAAATTGAAGCAAACATTAATTATTTTCTGGGGAAACTAGAGTAGCATATTGTATTAATATCAGCTATAATGGAGCACCACTGTGATGATCCAGAGTAGGAGGCTTTGTGGCAAAACTTTACCCCATGGGAACGGCATCAGGTTTCCCTTTGTCTTTGCAGCAGCAGTAAATGATAACCGCAAGGATTGCGATTCCAGCAATGCAACCTCCTAAAATGCCTACTGTAGCTCCAATTTTCATGGTAGCTGCGGGAATGGAGTAGGAAATGGCAGGATTGGGGACATTACTCTTCCAGTTACTTGCTACAAAATGCAATCTGAATATGATGAATGTTAGTTAAAGTGTAGACAGAGACACAGTTATGACATTAATAAGTTAGCAGGTATTGAGGTGAAGCTGAATATTTGTATTATCATGGATATCATTCTAATCTATTATTTTTTCTATTAATTTCCGAAATGGAACAATTTCACATGTGGAGCTCCGTATAGGAGGCACAGGCTGCCAGATATGGCAGTAAAAACACAATCAGTAGTTTGGTATAGAATACAACTTGTTAGCAATGACAGTTTTGATTTAGATTATGATTTTTTTTTCTGTACTGTATTGCTCACTTAGGAACACAAATAAAAACACTATGATATCTTAAGTTCTACATTTTACTATTTAACAAAACTTCAGACCTCTTTCTTACATTCTAACAGTATAAAAATATTAAAAGACCATTTCATATTACAACAAATAATCCTAACTAGAGATGACTCTCTAATCAGGTTGCACATCTTTGACGACAGTAGCTGCAACATTATACATATACAGTACATTCTTGTGTATCTGGAGTAAGCAACAACATCTATTTTGCTACTGCAAAAACTGGAAATCTCTCAATTCAGTCCTATTCCTCGAGTAGTAAAGTATATTTTACAGTGTTCTCTTATCTCCCAAACTGTCCCAACTAATTTGAACAAATTTTGAATTTGATAGTTTAAACTAGTTAAGGCAATAAAAGCACTAGTTGATGCAATGAATATGCTAAATTATAAAGAGCCATCCTCGATTAAATTTTAAGAACATCTTTCACAGAACACTAAAAATGTGAAACACTCACAAGGCATGACTGATAAGGTGAGGTTGCATTTAGCAGAGCGGACTTGATTGGATGCTGTGCAGATGTAGTAGCCAGATGTGTCTGCGGACACGTTAAACAGAGAAAGTACTCCGTCTTCTGTTGGGATAAGACAGTTGTGAGAAATCAGAGGACTAATATGTATATTATGGTCATGTTAAATAAAATAAGAGTGGGTAAGAGATCCTGAAGCACAGACATACTTTCAGTGGTTCTGGGTGGAAAAGATCTTGGGTTGTTTCTAGCATCGTAGCTCTCCCACTTGTAGGTGGGAGTTGGTGAGCCCTCCTCAGATTCACAGTTCAGGGTTATATTATATCCATATTCTGCAGTGCCTTTTATCTTACAGACAGGATCAGATGGAGCAACTATTAGGATGAAACAGACATTATATGACCAAATTAAATCTTGGTAAACTGGAAACATCAGAAGAATGAGAATAAAGATGGAAAAGAAGAAGGGAACTAGAGAAAAGAAAAAAGAACTGCATTAACTCAAACTGCTCAATCGTGTTGTATGTGTTGATGAATTTTATTGCAAGTGCTAAGTATTGTTTTAAAACCAGCATACTGCTATGTGGCGACATGTACAAAAGTGCACAGGCCTATAGACTAACTAAGGATGAGATTTTCATTGTTGGAGATTCGTTCAATTACAAGGTAATAATGACAATTAATAAGTCCTACTAAAGGAAATGTTTTCCATGAGTTTTTAATATTTTATCTGTCAACTGGGATTCATTAATTATACAGTTAGCATTTAGGGTATGCTGTTAGATAACTTAGATAACATGCTTACAGTAATGATTTATATATCTGTACTATCATATTTCTGAGGAAGTTAACTTAATCATTTAAAGACTCTTTTATGTCTCTTTATGAAAATCCTCACGTTTTGGGAGCCTTCTTCTTCAGTGCCTCCCAACTGAGAGAGTCTGAAGGCTATTAAAAACTAAACCATCTTTCTATAATACATGTCTACGTTTTTCATCCAGTTAAGTTTTCATTCCTCACCCTCATTACATAGCACTTCCAGTACTGGAAAATATTGTATTACTGATTAGAATTATCTGCTTAAATGCTTGATCCCACACTATACAATACAATGAAACTACAACTATTTTTCTTTCTGTGGTTTATGTGAAATCATATTTATGTTATAGGTCGTTTGAGAAACTCTGTGTTACACAATAGAGGTATAATAATTTCAAATAATTAGGCATTACAAAATGTACACATTTCACCTCCAATAGCTATAAATGCCTGCGCCTTAACCCTACATTTATGAATTCTGTTACGCTGATAGTAGGTGAAGTAGGTTATATGGTGTATTCTTACCCAAGACAACAAGGTTAGTTGAGGCTGTTGTTTGTCCCTCGTCATCCCCTGGAATCTGAACTCTGCATTTGATGCGTCTGCTTTCTCGCATAGTGACTTGTTTCAGTATCAGATGTGACACTTTTTTGCTGACGTCGCTCTCAATAGTGACTTTGCCCTCATATATTGGATCAATGTCCACATGGCCGTCGTGGGAATAAAATGTTCCAAAAAGAATCTGTGGTGAAAAAAACCCACTTTTGTTATTTGCAGGGGTTATATTGAATACTTTCTAAATCTAAATATCCTCAATACTGGCTCACTCACCCCTTCATCATCAGATGAGCCATCAGGGTCACCGGTCCAGGTGATGATAATAAGACGATTAACAGGGTTCTTTGGCTCAAAATTGCATGGAATGGTTACTTTATCACCACGGGCAACTTCATATGTGGACTGTGGAATAGTTACTTGTAATCCAATGGTAGTAGAAAGCACTACAAGAAAAGCAAAAATGGCACAGACGAGATCATTTTGGAACGGATTCAAAAATGGCACTGCAGGACGCTGTATGTATAAGAACCTGCAAACACCTAAATACAGAATACACAGAATATAAGATAAGTCTATCTTCCGGTGAGTATACTACTACTACTATTACTACTACTAGATTCATGTATATTTACTGTATGTGATAGTTATAATTTACGACATGCAGTGAAATGAACCAGTGGTTCACAGTGTTTCTCCTGACACTGTGAAAGTCATTTTAAATGAAGTGCTATTAGGTAAATAGATGAAATGATAAAGTATATACTTTAACTGCCTATTTGTTTTTAGAAAAGCACACCATCTTTAAGTGCTGTAATGCTTATTAAGTGACCTGAAATTAACTTATTTTACTTTTTTCTTAGTAAACTACTGGTAAAGAAAATATTATAACAGAATGAACAGTGTTCTCATCAACCGAGATGTTTTTAAATGCTTTTGAGATTTTCATGTTTTAAATATAGAATTATTCAGATCTCGTGTAACCTCTGTACTCTGGCTCCTTACTCAAATATACATTTAATGGTCTTTCTGCTACGCCCATGCCAAACTTGCCGAGCTTTGAGGGGAAATCAAAACAGAATCTCTCAAATAAACTTCTCATAAGTAACAACTTCATTGGCTTAATCATAAAACCACAACTTGTGTATTCGACAAAAAAAAAATTTGTCTTTGGCGAATGGTAAAATATGAGTAACAGTGTTATTATAAGAAAAGTTATGTTACCTGAAATCAGAAACAAGCCACATATACAAAACCATTCCCGTTTCTGTCTGTCCATTCTGCTTATTTCTTGATTCTTCTGATCTACACTGACTGGTTTTCAGTCTTCTAACATATTCCTTTCAGTTACTGGACACTTCCTTATGACTGCTGGGTCAACAAGTGTGTCAGTTGAAACTGTCTCATCCGCACACCTTTGCTAGCCACACCTTTTTCACCCTTTGTACTTTTCCAGCCAACTTTCCTCCAAAAGTAGTGTGTAAAATCGCACAATATTTTCATGTCCTTAATTTGTAATTTGTAACTAGGGTGTGAAATGCAGTTCAGCCTTTGTTTCTTCTGAACTACGAAAACGTACTTAGTGACATATGATGTGTTATGACAGATCATATATGTTGTGCATAAAATCCAGTCTAACCTTGGCAGGGAAACCTGTCTCTTAAATTAGCATCCTAAAGTATAGCCTAATTAAAAAGGCTTTGTGCAAAACCTACTTACGAAAGTAAAGGTATGTTACCCTGTCTCACGATTAGTACGACACCTGCCTGGCACAGGTTCTCTAAATTCATAAAATGCTAAATTTAATTTGTTATTAACTGCCTCCTAACAAGGTCAAAAATGTGAAATCAAAAGCCAAGTCAAAGTAAACTTTTTTGTCATCTCTACCATATGCAAGTATATAAATACAAATAAGGCACAAAGAGTAGGCAAAAAAACATATACATAGACTATAAAACTAAAGGCGGAAAAAGAGACTGTGCAGTGTAGTTACATATATAGAAAACTACAATTTTGGTCCAAGAATGATCTCTTTGCATTGAATATGCATATGATCTAATGCCGTTGAATATGAGAATTCTAAACTTGCGGTCTATTAAATATAGTGACAGCAGTCAAACAGAGAAAACAGGATTGAAGAGGGGTAAAATCCCACATTTGGGGCCATTTTCCCAGTTGAGGATTGTCGCCTAGTCCTAGACTAACTATGAGTTTGAATGGTAAATCTCCATGTGTACTACAACTTAGTCCAAGTCTAGGCTTATTCCAAAAATAAGAAACCAGCCCTTGGTGTATAATAAATGGTAAAAGATGAATGTAGCGCACATGGCGCATATGTAACAATGCACGCAGCATTTATGCTGCAATAAGGCCGAAACTCATATCTAATTCTACAATTACTCAGCAGAAGTAGTTTCATATAACCACGAAGATGTTGTAATAGTTAATGATGAATATGATGATAATATAACATTGTCCAAACGATTCCCACCCCCGCGTGTGGGTGCATGTGTGAGTGTGCGCATTCTTGTCCGTTAATACCAGCGTCAAAATACCTATAACTGTAACGCTTTACCACCGTGAACCAGGAGATGGCAGTGTATCCTTTTAAACATAAACCTGACACTCGTAAAAGACTCGCAAGTCTTTAAAAAGCTTTAATTAACTGACAAGCTTGAACAGATTCTCAGAAAACAGCTCGGAATAAGACTCGACTTAAAGAGAACCTTTATATTTACCGGGTCGACAACATTGAAAATAATTTGACTTGCTTGAAAAGAGTGTCAGAATTCGTTCCCATCAGAACAAGGAAACCGTGATTTTAAATGTCATTCATAGCCCAAAAGCAGTAATTAATCAGAATGTTTTAAGGAAGATGTTCTAAAGAAAAATGTAATAGGCAACGATTTATGTTCATTGGAACCCTTCCAAAATGAACAAGAGCCCAACGGATTTTTTTAAGAGACACTCTTTATTTAAAAGACTGTAAACTTAAAAAAAAAAAACTGTAAAATTTTGTGATTTTAATAAAAAATAACCATCGGTTATGTCACCCATACTGCTTTTGCTGAAACACACGTGATTTGAAAACTCTTTAAAGCCAGAAAAAGTCGGGAGAAATTCGTATGCTCTGTATTAATGTAAATGCAGCGTTAATATTCCTCTCGGAAGGAGGCTAAAATTTCCTTAATAGTGCTTAACTTACAGGATTTATAGAAAGATTTTAGTGATATTATATATCTATGGATATGGAGACTAATTATTTACTAACCTACTTAATTATTTATTGACTGAAATATGTTGACTTGGAGTTGTTATATAGTTTAGAATATCAAATGTAACAGATGAAATGAATAAATAAGTGTATGCATGCATGAATGAAAAATGTTTTGGTTGTTCTTTCTTTTTATAACCAACATTTTGACAGGCTTTTTTTTTTTTTTTAGTTTCATAACACCTTTATTTCAGAAAATTTAAAGGCAACACGTTTAACCTGAACAAATCCCTATACTTCTACGGTTTCGTTTTCTTTATGATAATAACAGAGAGGAGTGATTGTGTTGATTGTTGGCTCCGGGTCGCCGCGCCGGTGTTGAATGGGGCGCTACTGTATTGTGTTTTGTAGGGTTGGGATTTCAGTTTAAATATTCAAAATGGCGGACGGAGGAGCAGCGAGTCAAGATGAGAGTTCAGGAGCAGGTAATCATTACTGCATTTTACATATTCATAATCATATTCAAACACACTTTCTCTCAACGCGGATAAGCACGAAGGAAGAGCGTAAACAAAATATTCATGGCCGGTGTTGTAATGAGCCGCAGCTGCTCGCCGCGAGCGGACTATCGGCGGATATTTCGCCGTGACTGTGGGTGAAACTGGCATTGCAGTGCGACGGCAAATTAAAGGGGGGGAAAATGCGCCGCTTTGTGCGATTACACACGCGCCTGGCGCCCTACATATTCATACTGCAGCCCTGCAAACGCCATTTAGCATATTTTATTAGTCATCGGCGACATTGTTCGGCATTATTCCGTCGCCGGCCGGGCTATTTGTGTGTGGAGAATTTCACTGTTATGAGTAGACTGGCTGGCTTGCTAACCGGCTAATGCTAATCCAGCGGCTTTGTGTTTTTTTGCAGGGAGCCTATCGCAGATAAAAGCTTTGCATATTCATTTCCTCGCAATCAAGTCGGCGTCTGCGCGGGCTGTTTACAAGTGGGGGGGGAAAAAAAAGCGTGAAATGCCGAAGTGAGGGAGAGATGTTGTGCGTGTACGGTGTGTGAGGAAGCTTTAGCGCAGCGTGATTTTTTTTTTATGCCCTTTTTCCCCTGCCTTTGTGCCAATTGCAGGCGTGTGTAGCGCGTTGTGTTATTCATGCGGGCCTTCTAGAACAGAGAACGCGGCGTTCAGCATATTCTATCAGAACCAACCTCGGGACGCGGCTCAAGTAGCGCCACATTCCCTAAATAGTGCACCAAAGCCCCCTTTTCTCCCACTTAAATAGAAAACCCACGAACGTACTCAGTCGAACTGGGAGTTTTGACTTTGTAGTTCTTAAAGTACACTACTAAAATGCGTTTAGATAACCCGTACGATGTTTTCTTTTGTTTTTGCATTACACAAGTTATTATAATATTGGATGTAAATCACAGCATGGGGAGTGAAAAAAAGACTAAAGAGAGTGCACCACAGGGGACATATTATCAATGTGTATTGAATGACAAGGCTGCATTTTCTACGTCGGGTCAGGTCGCATTTTGTCACGCTCAACGTTCTTCATTGTAAGTCATTTGTGTTTTCACTTTGACTTGGATAGGTAGCGCACTACGTAGGGGGTAAAAAGCCATTTGAGACGTAACCCTGTCTCATTGTTAAAGGACCGCGGCCGAATGTATTAGCTGCCAAAATGACTTGTAGACTACATAATACATTTCTAATCAACATGCAAACAAACTGACGTGTATACTGCGGTCTTTATCTTTTTCTTTATCTCAGTCTGCTGTTCACTAGGTATAGATATAAGTGGAATAAAGCGCGCCAACCCGGCATTAGCTAGCAGTAGGTTCTCCCTTTAACCGCACTTAATCTTCCTACAGACACTGTTTAAAACATCTCGATTTAAATGATGTTTTTGCTGCTGCATATGTAACATACCAGCTAGCGACGCCGTGGATTTAATTAGGTACGTCTGTAGAATTAATGACAATTTGCAATTTTAATTCGTATGTATTTGGTCTTAGCTGAAACAGTTCTGTAGCTCTAGGGTTTGTGCCACTGTCCATATTAACATAGGCGTTTTCTTTGTGATTGTAGAAAGGTTAGTTTCATGCCCAGAATTGTTAATATCATTATTTGTGTACTCCAGTATTCTAAAAAAAAACATTTCATAAAAACATAAAAGCGTCAGAGTCAGTTTCAGGTGATGTAACACAAAGTCTAAACTTATAGTTTTGTTGTGTGATGTGACTGCAAAATGTTTATTAGAACTTGCGCTTGAAGACACCTTGCTGGAGGAATGATCTAAAAGGGACTGGATTTCGAGAAAGATTCCCATTAACTTGACTAACAGTGATATACTGGCTTTCGTCTTCTAGTTGTGGTCTACCCATAATTTGTTCACAAGTGAAAATTCTAGTTTTAGTACTAGGTCTACTAGCAGCTTAGTAGAAATACGAATAGAAAAGTATTACATAAAACACTTTGGTGGTTATATTGAACTATATTGGAATAAATCACATAATAAATATTTGCATAATGTCAGTAATGTTTTTGGATTTTTACAATATTACAGTAGCTGTACCGTTTTACCATTAAACCATTTTATAAGATATATTACATTACATTATATTACCAGCATTAAGACATTTCAATAAGGCAAAGGTTGTAATTCTATGCTGAAAGATAAGGCACGGTAGATGTAACTCTAGCCAGACGTAGCACAATAGTAAATCACTACTTTTTATTTATGCAATACGAGAAGTGCTGATTCACATAAAGACGCAGTGGTTGTGATGCAGTAATTACACTTTTAAAATGTTTTCCAAAAACCAGAGAGGTGTTAAACTTACTACAAGTGTTTCAAATTAACGGGCTGGTGTCGTGATGCAATATTAAATCACTTATAAATATTTCCAAAGTCTTTTTTAAACACTTTGGGAGTTGTAATTACAAAGTGAGATGATCGACTTCAAGTGATGTTTCACATGAAAGACCCATCATTAAAAAATAAATATTTTGAAGATGTGGCTTGTTATTCTGTAACAACGATTGGCCTTTTTTGTAAAACATAACTTGTAATTATTTTATCCCATTGTATAAATCTTGCAAACCATTAATGAAGTGTCTTGAAAAAGAAAACTCTTGTTAATCACTCTTTCTCTGTACTTTTGGTGAATGTTTAAAGACATGGTTTATTCGTGTTTATAAAGGGCCTTTTATGTGAAATATAACTGAAGTCTCAGTAAGTCAGGAAAGTATTACAGCCCTCAACATGATGAATTCGGACGATTTTAGAGGACCATTTTAACAATGTGGTGTGTAGCTGCGTAAGAATGATATAACAACAACATGTGATTTCATGGTAGTACAATCTTAAAAGAGTTCAAAGTCTTTCGGGTGATTTTTGGGGAATATTTATGAGTTTTTATTGTAAAAGACACTAGCAATTTTGATTTCAGTCATCTTACAAAGGATATGCCGTTCAAAAAGTTATGTTTTTCTTGCTAATCACATCTAATACAAAGCCAGATGTTTGTTGTCTTAGAGTTTCACAGTGTCTCTGTTTTAAAAATAGATTTAATGTAATTTAAGTATGAGTTATATTACTCACTTTGACAGTGAACTCTTGCAAATGTCTGTGTAAAACATAAAACCAGCTTGATCACAATTGTGATTGCGGTGTTTTGTGTAAAATGTACGTCAAGATGGGACACGGGTGAATTATTACAATAACAAACCACAATTCCACAATTAAAGTCAACAGACATATTACATTCACAGTACGTCTTCTTTCTTAGATTAAAGAAAACATTCAAGCTGTCATGGCAATATATAAGGCTTAAGAATCTATTGACTTAGGCTATTACCTGTGCGCCTCATTAGAAAGTCTAATTTTGGGGAGGTGTGACGAAAGTGGAAAGAGAACACGCTCAAAATGCACCGCGTTAGTTACATGTCTGTAAAGAAGGGGGAGTGTATTTTTTTCGATGTAGACTTTTTATCGAGCCCAGAATGCGGGATGCTCTGACAGGCTGCAACACGTTTGTTTGCTGTGTTACTTTAGCCGCTGTTTTCACGAGAGAGAGAGAGGGAGAGGGAGAGAGACGGAGGGGAAGGACTTATGGTTTTGCTGTTTTGAATTGTAGCAGGGAACACGTTTAACCACGACTGTGGCTACAATTAGCCACAGTTAGAACAAGTGCCAGCACTCAAAGCTATAAAATAGTTAAAGAGCACGGGGGCATGTTGTCCTCCCAAAATTAATAGACACGGCGCTGAACGGAGGAACCAACAGGCCGGGACACGCGGAGAGACGTGACATATAAAAGTGCAATCACTGTACTCTTTTTGTTGTGAAGACAATAGCATCCAAACCTGTATTTTATCTAACATCTCAGTGGATTAGCTGAAAATAGTCCTGGTGTATAATGACAGGCTTTTTTTTAATGGCAGGGCTACAGCCTAATCCTTTTTGTAGAGGTAACACGGGAAACATTTGCTTTTGATGCTTTGTTCATCCTTTTTTAAACATTGGCAGACACGTCTCATGTTTTAGAGATGCTTGTAAAATTAGTGTGTGTAACATGGATTAAAGAGAAAGTAGAAATGATTTGATTTTAATTGGCCTCCCCCCCTCGAATAATCTATAATGGAGATTCCAAATGAAGGCCTTGTTAGTTTGTCCTAAGCTTGTGATGGTCTTAGAATTTGACTCACCCAAAGAACTGTTCTAAGTTCAAGTAGACATTGTTAAATGCATATGGACGCCTTAAAACTAAGTGACCATAACAACTTTGCTGTCGTAGAGAAGATTTGAAATTCAAAATGTAACCGTAACAAATTGGAAGAGCAAAAATCTTCCAAAAGTCAAGCCTCTAGGGGAACTGTCAAATGCCTTGGCAGTTTGGCAAGAGTTGATGAGCCAGCCAATGTAGTCAGAAACCACAAGTGTCTTCAGACATTTAAAAGATTTGGAAGTTAATGTGCCAGCCAATCAGAAAGAAAGAATTCCAGCATGTCCGATCCACACTGACACGGCCCCATCCCTGTGGTGTTTCTTAATAGATGCTGAGTTGCATGAATGGCGAAAGCTCTGCAATATTAATTGCTTATGTGTATTAGTCTTAAATGGCCCTGATGCCTGTGATGTGGCCACCCTACGTTTCCATTTGAAAGCGGCTTCCGTAATTGAATTCAAATGTGGAATTTGCATACAATTAATATGCTGTGTCCATGGTTACTCGGATTGAAACTCTCAGCCCTGTTTATCTCCTTCATGGCATGCAGCCTTCCTTTCAATAAAACACCACTAATGAGTCCCATATTTAAAATTCCATATTTAAAATTCTACCAACTAAGATATTTGCATAATATCATTACACTGAAGGCTTGTAAAAAAAAAAAAAACGACAGCCCGAAAGTGGGGTTTTTTAACCTCCAAATGTTGTTTAGTATGTATCTCGGTCTTCATGTGAAGCGAAGAAATGAGTCTTTTCAGTCATGTTAAGATGCATCCTTTTACATCAGGATGTTACATCGTTCTGGAGTTGGATTCAAAGCCCCTTTTCAGACCTCCTGAGACCAGGCGTCGTGGCACTCCATTACACCCGTCCACACTTTTATTTTAAGGCTTCAGTAATTTGCCTAATAACGTCTATGAATAAACATCTACTTGAGCCGACACCTCCTCCGCTGGCAAAGTCATTTGCAAGAACGAATTAACTTCTTAAAAGAACGGCTAATGGGATCCGAAGTTAATCTGGATATGCTAATAACGCCGCCTGTCCCGTGATGGAATTGCGCCGGATGGAGTGGGCCCGGGTTCGATCAGCCGAGGGTGAAAACCAAAAAAGAGAGCTGGGGGCTGGGACGGTGATTGTGATTGCATTGCAGTTGTGGGGAGAATGTCAAGTAATTCTCCAAAAGATTTGTTGTTGTGTTTGTATGTATTTTCTCCCCCCGCCAAAAAAAAAAAAAAAAAAAAGGGAGAAAGTTTGTCCTGGTTCTTTGCAGGTTGGGGCGCCTTGTTTACCCGTCCTACTAATTACGAAGCTTGCGCTCTGCTGCTAATTGGGTCTGCGTGGGTTCCTACGCACTTTTGTGGCGAGCTGCGGAGGTTATTTCTCTCGCGCGCTTTCTCTCCCTCTCTCTCTCTCTCCCTGTCGTCCCCCATCCAAAGCCATCCAATTAATATGCTAATGAGCTGATAAATATTTATGAATAATTTAAATTATGTAGAAAGCTTTCGGAGCGCCGTGTGAAATGAATTGCTCGCAGGACTTCAAAGTGTTGCCGCGCTAACGAGGCGGAGGAGGATTTGCATACGACTTTAATCAGCTGAATACTGATTACGCTTCATTATGGGCGCTGCCAGCTGCACTCTTTGTTTCTGTTCCATTCCAGGGGTGGAAAAAAAAAAAAAGTTTTTCACACTCGACTTGTCGTGACGATCGTGGCGGTAAGCGAGAGAGAGAGAGAGAGAGAGAGAGAGTTGGGGGGTGTTGATGGTAGAGGGAGAGTAAAGTAGAGATTGGGAGAGAAGAAGTGGTCTCTCCTGCAGTCTTTGCCGTGCCGTACTTCGGTGGCTTATGCAGCAGAGCGTGCAGTAGCCCGTGCTTCTCTCTTGATGCTCATTTCCTCCCCCTAACTTCTGGTGGTCTGTGAGCATCTCGGACGAGCTGAGTGTCTGAGGTTAGCGCGTTACGGCGTGGCTCCTTTTGCGGAGTGCGAGAGAGAGAGAGAGAGACGGAGACAGGGCTTGGCGACACCATGCTGGAAAGTACAGGTGCAGCTGTTGCTGGTGAGTGGAACTACGTGAGGGTGTGTATGTAGCCTATGTGAGGGGGAGATGACACAAATTGGTTCAAAAGTGACTACATTATTACACTGTTTAAAAGTAGCGTCTTTGCATGGCCGTCACGCTTGCCATTGGTGCCCGAATTAAAATGCGTATTAGTTTTTAATCCAACAGCCTTTGTTAAGCATGATTAGTGTTGAAAAATGCCTAAGAACTCTGGATTCTAGTACAGTAAGTTGATGCGGAGAGCCTTGTGACCCTCACCTGTGTGTAGCTGCAGTTGGATGACATGACATGAAACCGTTTGTGTTTGTTTTCTAGATTCTAGAATGAGTAATCCGTCAGAATCGAGTAAATGTGCAATGGAGAGCGGGGACGGAAATACAGGTGAGTTCCCCCCGCTCTGTCTGTCTGTCTGTCTGCTCCTTTCTCTTTGCAGCTTGTTGTGGCACAACAAACTATGAGAAATATTTTTAAATGTGGCATTTTTTTCAGCGCTGTCTGAGGCTGCACGGTAGAGACACAGTCGAGTTATTTACCGTGAGAGGCCGCGAGGTGTGGCGTGTTAGCTGAATGGGGTTTCTTTCTGATCTATTGAAAAGCTGCTTGTTCCTCTCCCTCCAGGTGCCCAAACAAACGGACTGGACTTTCAGAGGCACACGCTGCAGACGACCAACGCAATCACCAACGCACATGCGCAAGCCCTGCTCCAACAGGTATAACGCACTCTCCCTCCCGGCCTCCCTCTCTGGCACACCCTCCCTTTCTCCCTCTCTCCCTTTCTCTCGTATTCTGACTCTGTTTATACACGCTCTCTCCTCATGCACACACCAAACTAAACCTGCAACCGATCAGAAAAACCTAAATAAACAGCCATTAAGTCTACACGCCACATCGCGAGCTGGAAGACCCACAGGAATGCGCAGATGTCCCAGGGGTCGTGGTCGTCGTCTTCTTGTCGACATGACACGTCCTGCCTGAGCGGGTAAAGCGGCGTCTGACCCGCACTGTTATTATCATACCTGTGATACGACTACCTCGTTATCCGTACCCACGCGCTTCATCGGCACGCGTCAGCTCGCGAGGCAAGGGGCCGTTTGGTTGTGTGCACGTTGGCGTGCAGTGCATGGGGTTTAGTGGAAGCGTGAAGATCCTATCCCTTTTTTAAAACATTTTTTTACAAGTGAAATTAATTGTGCCAATATGCTAATGAGCTGCTCCGCAGTTGCTCGGAAACAGATGGTGGAGAATATGCAAATCGATGCAGGATTTGCATGCGCTGCATAACCGTTTCTTTAATTAACATACCCCCACCTCCCTCTCTCCCTTCCCGTCTCAGGGGGCTGCAGTGTATTTTTATCACCGAGGCCATTAAGGCGAACTGTTCCGAAGCACTGGTCTTTTTCTCTCTTCCCCTGTTTCTGTTCGCCCATCTTTTTTCTTATTAGGAACAAAGATTAGGTCATTTTGCTCTACTGCAAAAAAAGGCGACAGGAGTTTGCTCAGATCTTTTCTTTTGTGTGGTTTTGCCAAAACACACTCTCTCGTTCACACTGGCTTAACACAACGGAGGTAATAGACGAGAGCTTGGCACACTTCCGAATTCTGATTCGCTCTCTTTTTCTCTAAGCATTTCACTGTTGTGCCATCTGCTCCAGTTAGGAATCTTCCCCCTCAAACACGAACCACGTGCATCAGCCTCAGCTCACAACACTGCTCTGTCTTCTGTCTTCAGTGTAAGTCAGAGGATTCGGCTGCGCTTCCGGTCTCCAGCCAGCAGGGGCCGCTGCCCCAGACTCAGCTCATGTTGGCCGGGGGGCAGATAGCTGGAGTAAGTGGTGCAGTTCCCACGGGCCAGGCGTAACGCCGCACGCTCACAACTCACGTCATGTCTCCGAGTTCCATGCGATCGTCTCCCTTTTCCAGCCGTTCATTTTTTGCATATGAAATCCATGTCCCAAAGGTTGCAGCTCTCTCTCCCTCCCTTTTCCTCTTTTTCTCAGGGTGAGGGTGTGAACTGCAATCACTTGCTTTGGCGAAAGCTACTCAGCAGTCCTGATAGGATTTGTGGTGTTGATCGTTAATGTGGACCGTACAGACCGCAATATACTTGCTGTAAACTATGTATACGTATCCGTACGCAGTTAACGTGGCGTTAACGTTTTTGCTGATATACTTGCTTTGGTGCTGTGCATATTGCTACCTGTAGTGTTCAATTCTTTCTACAAGGGGTCAGTGTTGAGGCCGCAAGCCAAAATAATGCCAAAAACCTCTGCATTTGACCCATCTGTGAAGGAGCAGTGGGCAGCTTTTTGGCACCGTCCGGCGAGCAGTGCTTGGGATACCTTGCTCAGTGGTACCTTTACCGCTCTGATACTTGAACCAGCGACTATCCCATCATGGGGCCAACTCCTTAACCATTACGATATCAGGTGGCCCTTGTGCTACCAAGATGTCTTTGGTCAAAATCTTTTTTATTTTCCCCCCAACAGTCTCCCTGAGAATAACTAGGGCTTGAGAGTCTTGCTCAGGGACACAGTGGTTATAGCGCTGGATGTAGAATTTGAACCCACAACCTCTTGATCCTGACCAGTAGAACACCACCACTTTGTTTACGTCACCGAGACGTCATTAATACACTTAATACACAGAGACAAGTGAGACAAGTGGAGTTTTTAGATGAAGCTCTTAAACATGAAACACAAACACACAGTTCATAGCTTTCTCAATTCTAGAACTGTCTAGTTTCATTTTCAAGTGCTACATAAAAATGAGTAAAAAGGGGACGCTTTGAACCATGAAAGGAATTTTACTAAAATAATTATCAAGTCGACCAATTCTGGTGCAGACCAGTCAGAAGGGGTGGTTGGTAGCGTAACGGTTCGGGAGTTGGCCCCATGAGCAGAGGGTGTCCGGTTAAAGTCCCGGACTTGTAAAGCTGTCCACTGCTCCTTCACGAGTGGGTCAATTGCAGAGGTCAGACTTCGCTGTGGTGAAAAACAGTAACGATAAGAAACTACCAAACAAAACTGGACGGATAGGAAAAACCCAAAGTGGTACTAGTGAAGCACAAGAAATGGAGAAAACGAAAACTGTGCATCTGCTCGGTTTATGAATTACGGGGCGAAATAGAGAATTCTTTTCACTGGTTTTGCTGATGACAGAAGTTGACGAGGAAAATCTGTCAGTATTTCCGAATGTTTCGTAAAGGGTTCAATGGCTTCGTCATTTATAGCCAGAGTGACCACCGTTGCCTATTTTACGGTCTCTCGTTGCGCTGGAGAAACTTAGGCTTAACGCTGGGAGTAGGATTCGAATCCACAACCTCTTGGTTCAGTGTCGAGTATCCTAACCACCAGAGGTGGGCAAAGTACTATAACTTCCAACTTCATTACTTAAGTGAAAGCCGTACATTCAATTTTTTTTGACTTAAGTTGAAGTACTGAAGTATTGCTTTAAAAAATCCTAAAGATTTAAAAGTACATCTTTCACCGCATTGTTGCATTATTGCCACAACACTTCCAACACCTAATGCCTCTGACTAACTTGTAGAACCTGCAGAATAAAGAACTGGTAAAATGTTACAGAATGAAACACAACCCGAACTGACAAAGAAAACCAGTCTTTAGTTAATTTTGTTAATTAATTGTACGACTACACACCCCCACAAAACAGCGTGACACAGCTCTGGCAGTGTGTTCACACATACTGTATCTGTGTATGTTAATCAGGAGGACGGTGCAGTAGCTGGAAATGCAGCTCAGAACATAACATCAACATTCCAACTTGCGTAAAACCCAGCTCTACACCTCTAGCTTCATGACGATCCAACAGCAACAATGTTCTAATCAAGACAGAAAACGGGAGAACTGTCTGAACTTGGTTTTATAGTTCCAGTCTACAGGTGTGACGTAACTCTACTGATTACTGATAGACTGTCACCTGCCAAACAACCAATCACGTTTTAGGAAAGGGGGAATAACATCCACTTCATCCCCAGATTTGAAAGTAACGAGGAACGAGAACCTTGATAGAAATGTAGTGAAGTGAAAAGTACAGTATTTGTCCTTAAAATGTAGTGAAGTTTCCAAATAAAATACTACTCAAGTGAAGTACAGATCCTCAAAAACTCTACTTAAGTACAGTACTCAAGTAAATTTACCGCGTTACTGTCCGCCTTTGTTAACCGCTAGACCACCGTCACCCCAAGTTGGCCCTCAAACTGACCATGATCAGACTCACGGTGCTCCAGCAGTGCTCAGCTGTCACCCCTCAGGTTCTCTCAACACTGCCCCCTACCAAGTACGCAGGCTCCATGTGGGCTAAAATTAATAGCTGCGCCACAAAAACGCAGGACGTGTAACGAACGCAGGACCCGGGCGACAGCTGAGCGTACGTACTGTACGTACACACGGACATGGTTAACAGCAAGTAGATTTCTGCTCTGAGAGTGCATGCTAGTTTGCATGCGTTCATCGCTACACTACTCATGCCTTCACGCTGCGTAAGCAGCTGCGTGGTTTGTGACTGTGACGGGGAGGACGAACGGATGGAAAAGTGGGAAAAGGAGCGGTTTAGAGGTGGAAGCGTCTCAGGTTTGGGGCCGGAGGAGGGAGAGTGCACGTTAGTGTCGAGAGCGAAGCATGCGGTCCCGGAGAACGGCGCGTGATGCGAAGGAAGTGGTGTCACGCGCACACACACACACATGCGCGCGCACACAAACACAGTCTCCGTCCATGTGTTGCATCTTGCATCTTGGTGCATCATTGGCTTTGAACGTGGCGTTAATAATAAATGAAATGCTTCTCCAGCAGCCGTCTAATATGCTGTTGGACTGCTTTGATCATAATCTCTCTCTCTCTCTCTCTTTTCTCTCTTTAATTCTTTACCTTTGTGTCTCCTTCCTCTCTACCTTTACTCACACCGCTCTCTCGCTCTCTCTCTCCTTCCTCTTCTTTCTGCACCTTCACCTTTTTCTTTTGCTCTTTATCTATCTCCCTATTTTTATTCCCACACCCCCTACATGTGTTACCCTCTATCTCCATTTTCTCAACCTCCTCTTGTTCTCCATCTCCTCTTTCTTTCTTTCTTTCTTTCTTTCTTTCTTTCTTTCTTTCTTTCTTTCTTTCTTTCTTTCTTTCTTTCTCTTTCTTTATTTATTTACTCTACCCTCTCTCTTTCTATCCATTTTCCCACCTTTATGTCCTTTCTTTCTTTCTTTCTCCCGTCTACTTTTCTTTCTTTCTACCTTTTTTTACTTTCTGCCTTTTTTCGTTTCTTTCCACCTTTTTTCTTTCTCTCCATCTTTTTTTTGTTTTTCATTCCACCTTTCTTGTTTCTTTCTACCTTTTACTTTTCTTTTCTTTCTTTCTACCTTTTCTTTCTTCCTACCTTTTCTTTATTCCACCTTTTTTCATTTCTTTCATTCCACCTTTCATTTTTTCTTTCTTTCTTTCTTTCTTTCTTTCTTTCCACCTTTTTTCTTTCTTTCTTCTACATTTTCTTTCTTTCCACCTTTTTCATTTCTTTCATTCCACCTTTCATTTTTTCTTTCTACATATTCTTTCTGTGCACCTTTTCTTTCTTTCCACCTTTTTTCTTTCTTTCTTCTACCTTTTCCTTCCTTCCACCTTTTACTTTTCTGTCATTCCACCCTTCATTTTCTCTTTCTACCTTTTCTTTCCTTCTACCTTTTTTCTTTCTTTCTACCTTTTCTTTATTCCGCCTTTTTTCGTTTCTTTCATTCCACTTTTCTTTTTTCTTTCTACCTTTTACTTTTCTTTCTTTCTTCTACATTTTCTTTCTTTCCACCTTTTTCATTTCTTTCATTCCACCTTTCATTTTTTCTTTCTACATATTCTTTCTGTGCACCTTTTCTTTCTTTCCACCTTTTTTCTTTCTTTCTTCTACCTTTTCCTTCCTTCCACCTTTTTTCTTTCTTCTACATTTTCTTTCTTTGCACCTTTTTTCTTTCTTCTACCTTTTCTTTCCTTCCACCTTTTTTCTTTCTTTCTGTCTACCTTTTCTTTCTTTCCACCTTTGACTTTTCTTTCTTTCTTTCTACCTTTTACTTTTCTTTCCTTCTATCTTTCTAATTTTCTTCTCTCTCCGTCTCCCTCTCTCTCCCTCATCCCCTCTCCCCCTCTCTCTTTCTCTCCTCTCTGTGCAGTTGACTCTGACTCCAGCGCAGCAGCAGCTGTTACTGCAGCAGGCTCAGGCTCAGCTCTTGGCGGCGGCGGTGCAGCAGCACTCGGCCAGTCAGCAGAGCAGCACCACAGGAGCCAGCATCTCTGCCTCGGCTGCCACGCCCATCACGCAGATCCCCCTCTCCCAACCCATCCAGATCACGCCCGTAAGACGCCCGGCACAGCTCGCGCTTTCTTACCTCCTGACAGAGCAGCTCACTCTCTATGGCACGGAGTGGAGCGTTCGTGAGCAAAATCTCGTATCAGTAGGCGCTCAACTCTGCTGTCATGCTCATGCGACCTGGCGCTGCGTTGTATTGTGTATATATATATCCTTAACTATCAATACACCAGGTCTCGCTCGCGACCTCTGCGTTCCTGATGGTTTTAGCGCTGCGGTGTTAGGGACCATCCCAAAATTACACAGCCGTGTTTAAACAGATCCATTCTATAGAGTCTCCGCAGTGTCCTCCTCACCAAAAAATATACAGATTATTTATTAAACACTGGTGTCAGATCAGTACTCAGGATCGACCCAGGTATCGATGTCAGAAATGAAGAAGTTGGAACGGTGCATTACTAGTTCCAAGTTCATATTCCGAATAGGAACGCATTTTTCCAGCACGGCACCGACTGGAGCAACAGGAAGACGAGTTGTGGGTTATTTGAACATTTTCGGTGTATTCCACAGTAAATACTTCCGTACAGTAAAATTCGTGTAGTGCAGTGATACCCCACCTTACGTCGTTAATCGGTTCCAGAAGTCGATAAAAACATCTTAACTCGAATAAATCTCCTAGAAGGTGACCTACACCCCCATAAACATGCAAAAACGTCACACAGAAATACAAGAAGTCATTCAGTAATGAAACTTTTTCATACTTTTTGGAAAAATTCTTGCCATATTCTTCTCTGAAACAACAATCGTTTTCTTTAATACTGCATTGTACACAATTTATTGCATTTATATATACATTTGAAAGTATTTCTTGCATTAAACATTTGTGACTCTGCACGGCAAAACCAGTCGCTTGTCGCAATGGAGGTTTCTGAGAAAAATGAGCGTTTATGTTGCGTGGGGGAAAATTTTGGATTTTTTGGTTTTAGTGTTTTGAAACAGTGGAAGGTCTATACTGTAGTGTTGTGAATAAATTTCGCTGAAAAACTTACCTTTTCCATCCTAAAAACGTGACTTTCATGAGGTGAGGAATTCAATTCCAGCAGAATGTTAAAAGTTTCTGTTTTGACCGCTCTACTTCAATATTTACGGTAAATCCACTGGTTGACTAGCGTGGAGATATTTCTCCGGAATCCATCTTCGTCTCCCGAGTTCAGTTAACCTAACGCAGGTAGGCTATCCGTGTGGCTGTGAATGCAGCGTAGGCTAGCGTAAATGCAAACGTAGCCGCGACCGCACCAAGCGTCTGTGAGTGCTACGGCGATAGTCAACTTCAAAGGCGGATTTCTCCGTTTCTCACTTGGCGTGACAGGAGAAACCCGACTCCTTTGAATGTTGATATCTCAGTCATATGTCGTCCCATTCATTCCATATAGGTATCGTTTTGAAGCTTGATTTATGCCAAACATATTAAACATAATAACTCAATTTTGAAAATTTGCGACAAGCCACTGGTTTTGCCATGCAGAGTCACATTTTATTTCATGATATATCAGGCTTGTGAATGGTTATTTACATTTTTGTTTTAAATAAAATTGTATCTTTTCCTTTATTATTTTAGAATTAGCGATGTAACTTTGAAAACGATGCACGTCAACACAACATTTTCCGAGGTATTACTGTATAATTCAACAAAACACACCGAAAATAAATCTCTAATATGGTCAGAAACATGAATAGCATGACAAGCAGTTTGTCTGAGCTCTTTCATCTTTATTTCACCACCTTCACAGTTACAATCACGTGTCCCAATATTCCATTTAATTAATACGTATTTCATCCAAAACACGTTTTATCTCTAATTCTCTAATCAAGAAAACGGGATTTACAATGAATTGGCTGTTTGTAGTTAATGTAATCTGTTGCTAACTTCAGTCAGTATCCAATCGAGTTGAGCCAGCACGAGCGAGCATCCAATGAAGACAAGCGCGTACTGACACGAGATTTTGCTGGCAAGAAGTTCCTCTGCACTCCCAAAAATAATGTCTTTATCAACCTGACGTTTCTTCTCTGTGTGCATGCTTCAGCAGCTGCAGCAGCTACAACAGCAGCAGAACCTGAACCTGCAGCAGTTTGTGCTGGTGCAACCCGGTCACCCCATCACAACGCAGCTGCAGCCGGCGCAGTTCATCATCTCTCAGACGCCGCAGGGCCAGCAGAGTGAGTGTTTGACCCCCTTCGCGTCCCCAGCCCCTCCTTCCTGTCCATGGTCAAATATTTCCCCTTGAACCCCTTTACTCCCCTTTCTTTCCTCTTCATCCATGTGTTTTTTCACAGGCCTCTTTTAAGCCCGAATCTTCTAACTCAACTGCCTCAGAACCAAGCCAACCTCCTGCTGCAGACTCCAGCCAAGCATTACCCTATACACACAGGTCCAGGAACTGCAAAGATCAAACGCTGATACAAATGCATCTTGGTGTCGTGGTTTGCCGTTAGAAAATGATGTCAGAATTGATATGCGAGAATGTCCTTCAACGAAACATCTATGTCACGTCATGTGAGAGCAGAGGCAACGGTGAAGCGATAAATGTGACCATGGCAAAACCAGTCGCTTCTCGACTTAAATTAAATTGTGTTCATGAAAGGGCATAAATCAAGCTTCAAAACGATACCTATATGGAATGAATGGAACGACATATGACTTTGAGATATCAGCATTCAAAGGAGTCGGGTTTCTCCTGTCACGCTTGGTGAAACCGAAATCTGCCTTTGAAGTTGACTATTGCCGTAACTACTCTGAGCGGCAGTAGGTATGACTACACGTTTGCATTTACCTTCCTTCTGGGCGGCATTCACAGCCACCGCGGATAGCCTACTCACGTTGAGTTAACTGAAGATGAATTCCGGAGAAAATATCTTCGCCTAATTAACCAGTGGATTTACGTAAATATTGGGTAAAGCGGTCAAAACAGAAACTTTTAACATTCTGCTGGAATTGAATTCTCTTTATCAAAGTCTGCGTTTTTAGGATGGAAAGAAGTTTTCATGAGAATTTATTCACAACAATACAGTATAGACCTTCACTGTTTCAAAAGCCACTAAAAACAAAAATCAAAATCTTCCCCATATATAGCCTTTCGTTTTCTAAAACCTCGTTGCAACAAGCGACTGGTTTTCACGAAGTCACAAATCTCTATTGGTGTTGGCATTAGGTCAGATGAGGGAGGCAGCCCCGGCCACTAGAGGCAACAATAGCGAGTAAAATCAATACGCTCATACCTGCTCATCTTGTCAGCTTTGGTAGTACTAACAGATGGGGCTCCTGAAAATAACTGGAAATCAAATTTCATTCATTTGTGCATTCATGAACTTACTCTGATCCCAGGCTGACGTCCGTTACCACTAGACCACAACGGTATTGTAGCCGTGGTTGTTTTTGATAAGTGACGTTGAACTCTTTGGGGCAGTTGGTGGCGTCCGGTAGGGTGTTCGCCCCGTGATCAGAAGGTCGCAGGTTCGAATGCAGCGGTTAAGTCACCACTGAGGGTACTCATGAGCAATTACCGTCCTGACACTGCTGCCGACATTAGCTGCCGGCGTGCTGCTTCTCCGGACGGGTCAAAATCTGAAGGTCATTTGGTTGTGGTGCACTGTGGTGCTGTGCTGTGGTGTGTTCTGGTAACCTGCGTGCGGAACTTTAGCTATATGAATGACTGGGACAGTGGTAAGGTATGTGATGAGAAATTGTCCCTTGATCAGAGATTAGCCAGTTCGTCCCGGACTGGTGAAAAGTGCCACTGAGGTTTCGAGCAGATGCTACTCCCAACTCTGCCCGTTGTAGTAGTTAAATGATGGGGCCAAGTGGGAGACGGTCGGGTATGATTATCCGTTGACGGATTCTTTTCGATTTTTTCGTTTGACAGTTCGAGCATCTGACTTTAGCTATAATTTTTTCAAATTTTAATTTTTACGCGCTCTCCCAGGATTAAGTTCTCGTCTCTACGATGATTTCCGTCAATCGAGCATAAAGCTTGTTTGAATAAAAAGCAGATCCGGGAAGGTGAAAATGCATCGCGAACTTATTAAATGCAGGCTCATGGATCAGCTTCAAACCACGGTATGATGTTTTTAGCTCGTCTCTTCGCAGCTCAGTTCAATCCGTCTGGGATAGGCGATATATCGAATATACTGCGATGTATCTGCAACCTTGTTCCGCGATGCGATGTATTAAATGACTATATGCGTGACAAATGGAATATAAATCTATGATTATTGGTAAACAGACCCAGCACATGCTTCGCTTTCCAGTTTGCTTTCTGCCCGTCCAACAGACAGTTCGCTCCCCCGCCCATCCAGAAAACTCTCTTAGCGCATCTTGGCCGTTTTTATACCGTTTTAACGTTCCTTCTCTGCTCGTTCCCCATCCTATGGCGTCACATCAATGTAACATAGAAATGGCGCCAAAATGACGCATAAAAGTTTATTGATAATTTCAAAATCGCGGTATAAATGTGAAACTAGAGCACAACATTAAGAATCGGTTGTGATAATATTGCGTGCAAACTATTTTTTTTCTCTCTCGAATGTCTTTTTTCCTCTCAATAATATTGAAAATGTCTCGGCAGCGCAAAGTGAATTCACGACGATGAGATTTCTATGTATGATTTGAAAGCGGGTTTTGTGATTGAAGAAGAACAGTGGCAAAGTGGGTTAAGCATGGATTATAGTTTATCGACCTTTATAATTATAATTTAATAGATTAGGTCTTTGCGTTTATCAACCATATTAATGCCTCCTTATGTCTGTCTAATATAAAGTATAAAGTTTGTATAATATACTTTGGTTTTAAAATAAAGCATTACTATATTAAGCTTTGGCTAAATTCATTATATTGGTGTCATTTTAGGCAAAATAGACCAAATTATCATTATATGATGATTTAGAAATTCAAGGTATTGAGATATATATCGTGTATCGTGAGATAGCTTAAAAATATCACGATATTATTTTTATGCCATATCGCCCAGCCCTAGTCAAATCTCCTCTTTATTACAGACTTAACTCATATTTTAGCTGATAAATAACAACAACCAGCGTTCTCCTCCATTTATTGATATTTTGTAGTGTTTATTCCATTAACCTTTCGTCGCTGAAATGGCGTCACGCAGAGATTGTGAAATATAGTTCTCTCCCGGAAACATAAAAGCAGCTTTTTAGGGGCAAGCAGGTCAAATTGGATCCAAAAACTACTTTTCTAAAACAAGTTTGAAGGCCAATTTTGTGACATAATTTAGACCAAATTATGGCCTGTGGAAATGGGCGCGCAGCGTTCTGGGAGGCTATGTTCAATCGAACGACTTTGACTAAAATGGATTGAGTGGAGCGGTAAAAGAGCGAATTATGATGCGTAAGATAAAGAGGTCTTGGTGGAAACATTGGATATACGTTCAGTGAGATTGGTCTGCGGTGCTGGACGATGTTGACTATCGTCTGAAAACAGGCAGAAAAAAATCAATGTATTCTTAATGGGAGAAAATGAGGGTTCCGATGGAAAAAAAATGACAAGGAAAAAAAGGATGAAAAGACAAATTAGTTTACAGATATGTAAAAAGACCCATCGCTCTTGAATCATGTCAAGTTGGTGAAAGCTATGAAGAAGCAGCCGGGCAGTAAGCGTGAGCTGGAAATTTGGGCTGCATGATAGTCTATGGGGAAAAAAAAAACAGAGTGAATAGTGGACATATTATCAAATTTAGGTCCTAATTTTATGCATGTCAGAAAATCACCAAGCAATTTTATGACATCATTCAGGGGTTTTTAGCTGCTTCTGTCCCCAGGCATTACCACTCCAACAGACTCAAAAGCATTAGGAGAATATTTAGTATATCTTAGATCTTGCATTCAATTTATTATTCATAAAGATGCTAGGTGTCTTGGAATTATTTTGAAGAATGAATAAAGGAAGAATTTTTGAAAATCTCATTTTCAGTAGTAGAAATCGATCGCCGCGTCCTGCGGACCACCTGCAATGCGCCGCCCGGACCACTAAGAACGCCGGGCGCCGATTGAAAACCTCTGTTATAATCCATTATAGTCTGCCATTGCATCGATGCAGAATCGTCTCGTCATTAAACGATAATTATCGTTCATTTCCTTTAGTCTACCGCTTTAGAGTTGGAACAAAGTTCTCGGTTTCGAAAACTTCAGGAGAATGGCGGTCCAGAAAAAATGTGGGGAATGAATGAGAACCTGAACTCAAGTGTTGCTGATGGCCAACATTCTGTATAACAGTGCAGGGAGGCCAGTAGTAAACTTCATCATTAGAGCTCTGAGTGGCCTGTATTTTAGGTGACCAGCGGTGTGGCGGTTTTTGAACAGACATTTTTAAAATATATAGCATAGGTGCGGGCAGGTCAAAAGTTACAAACACATTCATTATGTCGATCAAGCAGCGTTATGTGAGGTTGATACCTGTCCTCTCGATGCTGTAAAGGCGGTGCCTTTTGCGTTCCTGCAACCAACACATCGGTATTCAGTTCAGCAGGTAGCGTGCTGGAAGCGCCTCGAAATAGGCTAAACCCAGCAGTGGATTCCATCCTCTTTCTCCCACAGTGTACACCAAACAACTGTCCTAAATGCAATTAGGCGTATATTTTTCACTTTTTGAGTTTTTCAATTTGTAGGATAAGCTACTAGTTTGGTGAACTATCACGGTCAAGTATATCTGCTCTTCTTCATTTTGACAAGAAATTAAGTTAAAAAAGACCTAAGTTCTACTAAGTTCATTCAAATCTGATGAGGATTCTCCGATCTGATGTTACATCGAATGTTACAGTTTTAACAACTAGTGTATTTTTCATCTTGGCATTACCTAGTAATGTGTTTGTGTGTGTCTTGAAGAGATGTCTTTTCGTGCAATTTTCCTCAACAAACCGCGGCGTAAAATCGATCGTTCGGTTTCTTTGTTGTTGTTTGGTACACAGTTAATCTTGCATAAAATTGTGTCATCAATTGTGACACTTCATTGGTAGGTTCATAGCAATACTGGTGAGTTTTGTTTTCTCTAGTCGAATTAGGGTTTTGGGTCGTATCACGCGCGTATTTTGCGGGTTGGTGGCAGTTTGGATCTCTGATAAGTCGGTTTGGGGGCGGGTGTTAAAAACCAGCGCAACTTTTATATCTGCACCGCCTTCAGGCAGGCGGGGAGGTTTGGAAGCCTGGCTTCGTTTACAGCGATCTGTATCCAGGAAAGGAGGATTTGCTCCGAACGTACTGCAGATCGTTACAGTAGTCAAGATGGCTTAGTACTGGCGTATCAATACTGATTTTGAAACTACAGTTCTTAGTTCAGAAGGTTCTTACACTTACAGATGAAGCAGTGACTAAACAAACCATTACAGCCACAAATCTAGAGTTTAGAACTGTTAGATGATAACCCTGCAGACAAGCACATTTTAAAACACCTTCTCTTCTGACATTTTTTTCATTTCATTTGCCATAGCAGTAAATTGTTTAAATAAAGACACAAGAGAAGTTACATCGTGATGAAAGTGATGCCACAATCTGCTTGCGGTCATCTGGCCTTCACCCACTGAGTTGATTTGGATGAAATGGACAGAAAGGTCAGCCAGCGCTTTACCGCCAACAGTGAATCCCGTGTGGCAACCGTCTATGTGTTTTTAAGTGAACTGGAAAAAGATCACTTGAGTCTTCCTTAAACAGTAGTCAGAATTATTCAGTGAACGTGGAGAAGTACTGAAGTTCAGTGTAAGTAAAAGTACAAATATCCTGCAAATATGTACTCAAGTAAAAGTAGAAGTGCTATATCAACAAAATCTTATGAGAGTGAAGTGCTAAGTACTTTTTACATTTACTTTAAAGTATTTTTAAGTAAAAGTACTCCGCATGATATGGATTGTCTCAAAAATCTGGAAGAATGCCATTTTATATGAGTCATGAATATACTGTTCATGCCTCTACGATGTCACTGCGGCGTGTGTGTGTATTAGGATTTGGTGTGCTTATTTATTAGTACGCTCTGCCAATGCTGAGAATGTGTCATTGAATGAGCTGTTGAATGTCTGCGTCTTCTTAGAAATCAAGCCACTCTGCCTGCTCGTGCTGCTACTGAAGCAGCAGCGCTCTGCCATCATTAGACCTAATAAAGCCTGAATTAGTTGTAATAGCAAACAAGCATGAGCATAATCAGTAGTCTAACTATTTTTTCATGCTGCAAGATTTTGAGAAACTGTGTTCATAAAATTATAACCGATTACTTGTACAAATTGTAGAAAGCGTAGTGGAGTGAAAAGTACAGATAATTGCATAAAAATGTAATGGAGTAAAATAAAAAGTATGCATTATTATTTTTTACTTAAGTAAAAATGCTGAATCGTAAAAATTTAGCAAGTACTGTAACCAAGTACAAACACTTTGTTACATTCACCACTGGAATTATTCAAGCATTATGACACCGCAGAACCAGCAGTTAAGATGAGTCTTTAATTCCTCAGCTTTTCTTTGTGTCATTTCTCCTTAATTGTCACTGATAGTATTCAAACTGCAATAAAACGAAACTCTTTTGTTCTCCGCACAAGTATGTTTATATACATGGTCAGTGATTATGCCTTCTACAAGGATAGTTCTGAATGTGAAATAAGCCCCAATGGCAACTTTTACTATGCATTTTTCTTGCCTTTGCCTCTGTTTCCTCTTGCCATCCCCGCCGACCACTTCAACATGACATTGTTCTTTCAGATTCCAGCCCATATGACACCGGCAGCCAGCATACGATAACCCCCATCCCGGCCTCCTCACAGCAAGCGACACCGTATGGACACCCCCAGCCTGGAGGCCAGTGACCTGGAGCTGGAGCAGTTACGCCAAGACCTTCAAGCAGAGGGATCAGAAACTGGGCTTCACTCCGGGTTAGAACCTCTGACACATGCTTTCAGCTAGTCAGATACGCTGCATAATTGTGATTTCGTTGTCTGGTGCACATCATGAAACAAATGTTGGTTCTGTGGTACTGGCTGTTGTGGCATTGTGCAGAAACCTGGTTATATCAGCAAAATGTAATATTTTCATTTTGGTTTACATTAATCAGGGAGATACAACTTATCACATACTGTCTCTCTGATATAGTATCACACAGTTGTAGAAATTGAAAAACATTGTTTATAATTAAACACTTAAAAATGGTCTTGATTGATGACACTAATAAAAGAACTGGGTTCTATTTGGCTACTGTGCCTGGGATAATTACTTACCTACTGTATGGGTGTATTTATAATGTAATAAAACGTATTTTAGATCCCATAAAAACAAAAAGGAACAACCCCGTTTCCAATAGATTTCAATAAAAACATCAGTTGTGGTTGATAACGGTGCAATTTCCATAAACACACTACCTGAAATTAGCAAAAAAAAATCCTTGTAGCAAAAAGATCTTATTTTGATATGTGACAGCAGCAAAACCAGGCAGCATACTTGAGTTTCATGGCAATTTATGTTGCGTGCAGATGGAAATTGGGATTTTAGTTTTTAGTGTTTTTCAAACAGTGGAAGGTCTATATGTAGTGTTGTGAATCAATTTGGCTGAAAAACTTCCTTTCCATCCTAAAAGCGTGACTTTCTTGAGGTGAGAATTCAATTCAACAGAATGTTAAAAGTTTTCTGTTTGACCGCTCCTCAATATTTCTGGTAGTCACTGGTTGACTAAGCGTGAATATTTCTCCGGAATCATCTTACGTCTTCGAGGTTCAGGTCTTCTTGAGTAGGCTATCCGTGTAGCTGTATGACTAAGCGACTACCATAAGCCTGTAATAACCGCCCACCAAAGCGTCTGTGATTACTCTGGCGATATGAAATCAACCGATGACGATTTCTCCGTTTCTCACTTGGCGTGACAGGGCCGACTCCTTTCCAATGTTGATATCTCAGTCATATATCCGTCGATTCATTCCCGCCATAGGTATCGTTTGAAAGTTGATTTGTACCCTTTCATGAAAAGCACAATAACTCAATTTGGAAAATTTGCGACAAGCGACTGGTTTTGCCGTGGAGGGTCACATATGTGATAAACCATATGACAGACACTAAGGATATTTTAATTATGAGCCAAAAGCCACAGTGAAAACAAACAAATGCTAAGTGCCGTAAATGTTTGATCTGTTCTGGTCTCTCTCTCATGTAGCTCATTTTTTGGAAACACCTAATTTGCAGATGCTTTAAATTACCAATCTTATTTGCTGCACAATCGGCAATCCGCCCTCCTCCCAGGATTCCATTCTTTTAAGGTCATATGTTATTAAAAATCACTTTTGAACACCCATTTTGTCTGTATACTGCCTCGCGCACTAAAAAAATGGTCAATTGTATTTCCTAAACTATGCACCACTTCTGCGCTGACAGCACAAGAAACTATAAGCGGTAAGAACGTGACCGAAACCAAATAGAACCATGGCTGAAGCTGCTCGCTCCACCGTCTGCGTCTGGCCTAAAGGCGATGTTTGGCAACCGCCGGTTTTTAAAACAAGTTATTTATAACCAAAGCAAAACTAGTATTGGCCGCCAAAATCTGAAATCGTCGATGTCAGATGGTCCGGATCATGACCTTAACCAGATCGGAATCGAATCGTTTCAGGAAATCAGCAATGATACCCAGCCCTAGTGGATGAGGCTGACCATTGCTGCTGTGGGCTATAATGTTCTGTGTAGTTGACGATGATTAGTAGCTGATTTAGAGATGACACAAAGTGTGTACAACTGAACCGTTAACTGTGTAATGCATGGCAAAGTGAGTGATTATTTGTCATTGTGAACACAGCACAGCACGAAAATTTTCCTAACCAAATGTGACCTCTGCATTTAACCCATCCATTGAGCAGTGGGCAACTAATAACAAGCACTCGAGACAGTGCTTGGGGAAAACACCTTGCTCATGGTACCTCCAGTTGCAGCTTACGGCCTGGATTGAACCTGCGACCTTCTGATCGCAGAACACCCTACCGTTCGCCTTAACTGCCCAAAGTGGCAGGCAATATGCTCTGACTCTAATTTTGTCACATTAGAACCAGCTCATGACCTTCTTTTGATTATCATTCATTGCTATTTTTTATCTTTTTATCTCGTATAACTTGTCCGCTCTCTGCACTGGGTCTGGTGTGGTACTGTGGTGGGTAAAGACGCTCAATATCTTTTTAAAACAACATCTTTTTTTTTTAATGTCGTAGGGGGATGTCGGCCTTGCTATGACTTTATGGATGACTTCCGTAAACCACCATTTCTGCGCTTGAGGCCTTGAACCTGGGCACTTTAAAACATGTGCAGCTGAAGCCTCTGCTGGAGAAATAAACATGATCTGGGTATGTCTCTCTCTGCCACCCACCCCGTCGTCTGGCCCAGCTTGAAGATATTTGGATCTGGGATATAGCGCCAGATTCTTTTCAAATTGGCATGCCGTAGTCGAGATTTCCCTTGCGGCTGGGGAATATGAAGTGTGAACGAACGTTTCCGTAGTCGATGCGGTGTGTGTGTGTGTGTGGGGGGGGTTGCGTGCATCAAGGCAGTGTTAAGTTCCAAATACAGATTTATTTTCATCATCATCACGTCTCAAAATGCGACACCACGTTTGTGAGATAAACGTTGTCAGGTATCGTGCTCCAACAACAGCAACAAATTCCACTATTAGCTCCATTTAACCTTCTCATCATAGCGCTCCAGACATGGCTTTGTAAAAAGTTAGATCGGGGATATTGATGCCTTGCAGTAACGTCCTGCAAAAGCGATGCATGCAATCAATGATACTGCGCTTGTTTTCCTCTCTGAAAATGAGTACCGAATCCGCTCGAGACTAACAGCTGGTTACTTGTTAGCTAACGTTACCTGTAAGGCGTTCACTTTACTTATCGATGTTATGGATATTTCTCCACGTTGATGCCTGAGAACAGAATGTGAAAGGTGCTATTGGATCACGATGGTACAGAATCCCCTCGGGCGTTTTCCATCATGACTTTGCTGAGAAAGATAAATGGCGTTCTTTATTAACCGTGGCAGACAGTTGCTAGCGTATCTGGCTGTTGTTACTTCAACAAAAGTGAACTGATTCAAAGTTAAGTCATCTGTCAAATTGTAGAGAGCAAGGTTGGGAGGTAAACGCTGAGGATGGCGATGTAAGTGATGTGAAGGCTGTTTTGGTCTTGAGTGAACTATTTTTTGGAATTACAGAGGTGTTGAACTAGCCTCACATGACTCATTAGCGGTTTACACGCATCGAACTTATGTGCTGTCGTCTGTAAACACTTTGTGTGGTGTTTTGTTTGTAGGATGAATAGTTTTACTTTACTTCAACTGTACTTCAGAAAAGTTACTTCCTCCACAACCATTGATATTTTAACAACTAAGTTGTTGAAATTTGTTGTTAGTTCTCATTATTGAGGACAGGCAACAATGAAAACAGATTATTGGCCAAGCTGACATCAAAGCGTGTAGTTAGACAAACGAAGACAGACGATGGTTAGACAGACATAATATTCATTCAGTATTTGATAACTGCGCTCGGTACTCAATATGGCAGCGGCTACTATTTTGACATGCAAGTGACGTCAGCTGCAAAGTATCATCAGCGTGTTAAACTCAAATAATCATCAACTTTTAGTCTGGTATTATTGTAATGTTGGTCAACAATAAAAATGTAATGTTTAAATATTTTTGAAGACTTTTCATCATTTTTTTCAGTAACAGTATATAAACTCAGATCATTCATGTGTCACAAAATGGGGAACAAGCCTCAATATCCATTTTACCCTGATCTGCTCTAGCAGTACTTAAAATGAAGAACTGAGTATGCATTCAGGAAGCAATGCAAATGCAAGCGCTTTAAGGGACATTAGCATCATAGGTAATGGATGCTATTTAAATATTAATGTGATCTGGTGATGGAGATTCTGCTGATAAATGTGACTATTTCACGGCCAGAAGCCGGTGCGCTTGTGTAATTTTCAAGGTGAGTTCTTATGTTTTCATGAGGGCATAAATCAAGCTTCAAGCGATACCTATATGGAATAGATGTCGGACGACATATGAGATATCAACATTCAAAAGGAATTGGTTTCTCTGTCGCATGAAGTAAGCAGGAGAAATCTGCGTCGGGGATTGACTATCGCCGTATAGCACTCACCAGAGCCGCTTGAGTGCGGTCATTTCGTTTGCATTCGCTAGCCTCTGTGCATTCACAGCCACGAATAGCCTACCTGCGTTAGGTTAACTTCACTCGGGAGGTGAAGATGGATTCCGGAGAAATATCTTCAACTAGTCAGCAGTGGATTACCGTAAATATTGGAGTAGGCGGTCAAAACAGAAGCTTTTGAACATTCTGCTGGAATTGAATTCTACTCACCTCTCAAGAAAGTCACGTTTTTAGAAGACCCGAGGAAAGGAGTAAGTTTTCAGCAATTGATTCACAACAGTACAGTAGACCTTCCACTGTTTTCAAAACACTAAAACCAAAATCCCAAATTTTACTTGCATAATAACGCTCGTTTTCTGGAAACCTCCGTTGCGCAAGCGACTGGTTTTGCCGTGGAGGGTCACAAATATAAAGGCAGATCCTCATATCAGTCCTTGTGTGTGTTTGCGTGCGCTGTGTGTGCAGAGAACCAGACGTCGGACCAGGCCCTGTCCAGCCCTAGCTCTTTGGGCTCACCTGGGCTGGGCATGGAGGGCCTCAACCGCCGTCGCAAGAAGAGGACCAGCATCGAGACCAACATCAGAGTGGCCTTAGAAAAAAGCTTTCTGGAGGTGAGTGATATCTCAAATTAATACTGACTGTAAAATCAGCATTACAAGAACAAATTAGTGCTGTGTCTTTTCATTTTGTACCCACCTTCTTGAGCCAGTTTTTTAATGTATGTTCCACAGTTAAATTACACAAACATTTGATAAATCAAAGCCCTGCAGCCAAATTCGTTTGTATTCGTTTCTTTGTATTACCATATTCAGTACACGTTTTCGGCTTTACACGGAACCCCGGAAACTTACCGCTACTTCTGCGAGTCAAGGTGACTTTCATGCTGAAAGGGTTTCTCTGGTGTCTTTGCCCTCTTCAAGCAGAACCAAAAGCCTACCTCTGAGGAGATCACCATGATCGCCGACCAGCTGAACATGGAGAAGGAGGTGATCCGCGTGTGGTTCTGCAACCGCCGGCAGAAGGAGAAGAGGATCAACCCGCCCAGCAGCGGCAGCGCCGCCAGCACCCCCATCAAGGCGGTCTTCTCCCCCTCCACGCCCCTGGTGCGTAGGGTAACCTACAGTAAAGTGCTTTTACAAACAGGAGCAGAAGTTTTTCCCGTCGTCTTCTGTTCTCAGCTTCTACCGTGAAATAAAGGGGTGTTGGTGGCCTAGTGATTAGGACATTTGCACACTCGCCTCCGGACCAAGAGGTTGTGGGTTCGAGTCCCATGTCCGGGACTTGCGTGATTGGGTCCCTAAGCAAGTCCCTTAACCACAAGATGCTCCAGGAAGACTGTCCATGTAATTAGGAAATGGACGTTGCTCTGGATAAGACATAAAATATTAATATATGCAATTTGATGGTGTCACATGCAAGTTTCCAGCCTTTTCTGACAAATTAATGCAAACAAATTTGATCATTTTGTGGATTTTTTTTAATGTGACGTCTAATGATGACATTCTGGGAAAAACTGTATATGATTCTTTGATTCCAATATTTACTTACTTAAAGAAAAATTCAAATTCAAAGTTAAAGAAAATGAAAGGTTACATTTGAAGGATATTTGATTTCTCACAGTGGGAGAAAGATTTTGATTCTGTTTTAGTGTTGAGTTTCTTTCTTTCTTCTGTTCTCTAGGCACCAACCACGGCCAGCCTGGTGACCAGTAGCACCCCGACTACACTGACTGTAAATCCTGTTCTGCCTCTCACCAGCACGAGCGCCTCCAGCATTGGCTTCACCGGTGAGCTACATGTTCAGGCATCAGTGACCCGTCACATTAGTACAGACTAGAGATGTAGCCGATCCGATATGTGGTATCGGTCCGAAACGTCTGGATCGGGTATCGGTGGCATTGGGCCGTTCTATGGAGCCGATCTGTAAATGCGTGCACGCTCAATTCGTTATGCATGAGAAGTGGCACTGCGGTAAAGTAGAGCTAAAATGATTGTTCCAATAACTCGAATAATTCTATTACAAAAATGGTCGAGGCTATTTTTCTAGAACCGAAGCTTCGTTTAATTCATTTTAATTGCTAGAGCAGCTCCGCTTGTATTTCACACGGACGCTTAATAGTGACACACAACGCGATCAAGACAAGATCTGATATTTGTGAGATGTTCCGTGCACTAAAACACAAGAAAATCCATAAAAACATTTTTCGCGATGTAAACACACGCGCTGTGTTACTGACCGCGTGCATGAGCACCGTTACTCACAAAACGCTCCAGTTTGGTCAAAACGTCCCCTTTATTACAGACATAAACCATATTTTAGCTGATAAATAACCACAACAACCAGCGTTCTACTCACAATTCTGCCGTTTATTTAGATTTTCCATCGTTTATTCTGGAACGTGCACCCAACGCATCATTGTGACGCGGCTCCGGGGCGCGCCCAGAGGATCGTGGGAAATGTAGTTCCCTGCAAAAGCAGCTCATTTTATAGGCCAGATTGGTTCAAAATGACAAACTTTAGTATTTCATTTACAATTGATAAAATGTTTTTCAATTTTATAATGTTATAGTGTAATCAATAAGAAAGAAGAAATATTTATATGTCTGAACGAACAGTTTTTGAGAACAAATAATTTAGCATATACATGTGTGTAATTATTGCATTGTTTTAGTAGGAAAACAGTATTTAAATCAAGCGTTTCCTTAAGCATAACAATAATCTCAGTCATGTGTTCAGACATTTTTAAAGCATTATTTTATGTTTAAATAAAGACTGTGACTGTATCGGACTTATATCGGTATCGGCAGATATCCAAATGTACAATATCAGTATCGGACATAAAAAAGTGGAATCGGCCCACTTTTTTGTTGTTTATCGTCCAATTATGGGCTGGTTTACTGAAACACTGCAGCGCTCATTTCTCTGATTTCTCGAATCATTTTCTCGGTAGGGAGAGCGCAGCCACAATTCTTTGTCTCACTTGCAGGGACGACCTCCAACACCACGTCCGTCATCTCTACGGTGCCCGCCCTTACCACCGCGGCCTCCTCGCCCTCGCTCAGCCCCTCCCCCGGCGCGCTCCAGGTCTCGTCGGCAGAGTCGGCGGCGTCTCAGGAACCGGCGGCTGCCACCGTGACCCAGTCGCCTTCCTCCTCGCTGGCGAGCACGCTGGGCACAGGTCAGGTGATGGTGGCGACGCCGGGCCTGTCGGCTGCCCTGCAGGGAGCCGCTCAACTGCCCACCAGCGCCAGCATCGCTGCCATGGCTGCAGCCGCCGGGCTCAACCCGGGCCTCATGGCCTCCTCGCAGTTCGCTCCCGGGTATGTGGGGTGCATTTTTGGAGCTTACCTATCCACACGACCCCACACATGCTTTTAAGGGAACCGTATGGGAACTGAGGAAAAGTATATCAAGATTATGTCAGTTAGAGGTTCCGAATGTTGGTTTCGATTACTTTTTCGATAAATGGAATTGCCCAGCCCAAATTTGAATACCTTATTTTTCATATTTTAAAAAAGAAATGATAGCAAAATATAAATAAATAAATATAACTGCAAGCAGTGATTACGGGGGCCATGCAGTTTGCAGCCTTATCAGTTTTTGACGAATCGAAGTGTACAGACGTTGAAAAATGACACGTTTCATCCTTTTATCTAGGGTGCTAGGTTCAAAACTTATTAGGCAAAACGCAAAATAGCTTATTATAGCGCCACCAACTGGCAGAGTGGTGCAATTTTGTTTTGCAGTCCTATGCCAAGCCAACCACATTTATTTGCATATTACAGAAATATGAAGACCTAAATTAAAAATGTGCTCAATAATAATTAAAGAAGAGTGTCTTGGGATTCAAATGATACCAGTTGCATGCAGATTGAACAAAAATCCAGGGACTAGTTCGCAAGAGTTGGTTTTGCATATTATGCAAATTAGCGAGAATTCGAATATGGCGGAAATAGATGTGAGGGTCTCTAAAGATTCGGCTTGACCCAAGGAGTAAGACGGTATGATATTTTTGAGAATCAGAGCTATGGTTCAAAAGTTATTAGGCAAAAAGCAATTTTGGGGGGGGAAACGCAAAATTGCTTATTATAGCGCAACGAACTGGCATAGTGGTGCAATTTTTTTTGCCTGAGTAGTGGGTGGGGTACCGAACCTACCTGCCAAATTTCAAAGCTGTAGGTCTTACAGTTTTTTCTCCACAGTTTTTTTGTTCCACTGCATGGCCCCCTAATTATTAATATACTCTAGATGTGGCATTTGAATCCATGTTTTATGAATTCCATGAATTGATTCAAGGTTAATTATTATGTCAAAACAAAACAAAAGGAAATGGTGTCTTACGCAACACCAAGTGATTATTTTATTACCGGTCCTGACTTGCCTTCCTCTGTATTTGTGTCGTTGTAGTGGGGCTTTGCTGAGTCTGGCTCCTGGTGCTCTGGGCAGCGCGTTGAGTCCGGCACTGATGAGCAACAGCACCTTGGCCACGATCCAAGGTGTGTGGAGCGGCAAGTACACCTCTCTCTTCCATTTTTGCTCTGCATGGCTTTATTAACTCCCGGGTCAAACCAGTGTCACCCATAATAAAGGTCTTGGAGATGGATTCTAAACAATTACGCTATTTATAATGCTAATTTCATTTATTTTGCAGTGATACGTTGGCATCAAGTGTACAGGTTTCTAGACTGGGTTTAAAAAAGGGACACTCAGACATTATAAATACTGATTTTATTTTACAGGATTGAAAGAATATTGTATTTTTTACATTTTAGCCATAAAGCGAATCAGCAGCTTATTGCTATACTGTAGCCTGTACATCTATTGAGTTAAAGTAAATAAGCTCGCAAATGGGAATTTCTCTCTGCAAAAGTTGTCTGACTTGATGCGTTTACTCATAGTCTGGATCCCTGAGCAGGAAGATGCCTTCGCAGTTGCTCACTGGCAGTATAAACAAAAATGCCTCCCGGGTGGATGATTTCTACCGGTTTATTATTTATACCAGTACACTTCCCACGACTATTGCCTAAAGCAAGTCTGCAGCTGTAAATCTTTTGTGGCAGCATATAAATTACAAAGACATTGAAGATAGTGGGTTACATTGTGAAAAAACACACTCACACACGCTCACACAATCACATTCACACCTTACGGGACCAGTTTAGAGATGCCTATTAACCTATTTTGCACGCTTTTGGCCTGTGGGAGGAAACCGGAGCACTCAGAGAAAACTAGGGTTGCACCGATACCGATACCAGTATCAGGTATCGGGCCGATACTTCATTAATATACTGGTACTCGTAAATAAATTGCCGATACCACGCACCGATACCACTCAATGGTATTCACTACAACAACGGTCGTAGTCGGCGGATGTAATTTGTTGTCCTACCTGACTTCAATGTCTAGGGGGGGCCAACGATCCAGAAACTTCGGTTCAGAGGTCCTGCCCACAAACTCGTGTGAAATCCAGGGCTCCAGATGGCGACTACAATGTTCGCCAGTGCGACTGGATTTTTATTTTCCAACTAGTTTGTTCTTTCCAGTCGCTAATGGCAACCGTCTCTCTCAATCCAAGGGATTTTTTTTTTTAAAGAAGCAAGAAACGGCTTTTAATTATGCGCAGATAGTCTCAGCCCCAGCGTTTCCCGCAGCGCTTTATAGTTAAGGTGGCCGTCGTGACTACGTCCCCTGCGGGGAAAATAAATAAACATAAAAATCCTGCTGTATCCATAGACGGTAAAAGAAGACCGCGTTACGATGAAGCCGAACAGCGGCCTCTAAACTTCTGAACTCAAAAGAAGATGCTACGATGTTTATATGAAATAGGACCGAACGCGAAAGTTCCTGATGCTTTTCGTAGCTAAGCAACAACAAGCGCTGAGAAAGTGCTTCGGAAGTGAGGTTTTGATCCACTCTCAGCCCAAAAAAAGCGTTTGGTGGACAGGTTGGTATTTTTTTTGTTTTTGTTTCTTTACCGCAGCACTCAGAGTGCTTCAAGTTGAAATCCATTTAACTTCTAGAACAGCGCTTTGCTCGTCAATATCACTTCCCTCTTGCTAGCCAATCAAAATCGAGGAAGCGTTAGTCATAATGTAAATATAAGCCAGGCTCCTAACTTCTTTCTTTTGTCTGGACCCATGCAAACACAGGGAGTGCAGGCCAATTCCACACAGAAAGACCCCACGGCCGACCCGGGGATCGAAGCCAGGGCCTTCTCGCTGTGAGGCGGCAGCGCTAACCACTGCGCCTCCGTGCCGCCCACATGAAAATGAATAGTACTCTTAATGGAGACACCCCCTTGTGGTCCAAATAGGGAATGACAGCCTATATGGTGGGCTATTGACCCACAGATACTGTATATACAGATCTTCTCAGTGAGCTGAAAATTTCATGCCATGAACAAGGTTGTTCCACAAGTCACAATGACACACGCTGTTCGTAGATGCTGGCTAACAACAATGTGGTACCACGACTATACAGTGTAGGGGCTGTTGAAGTGTCCAATGGTGAATCCCAAAAGAGCCTCCAAACCACCATTAGGTCACTGGCAAGGCCCTTAACCCCAAGTTGCAGACGTTCTCTTTTCTTCAGACATGTCCCCTTTTTAAGACCTAAAAAATGCGTCCGGCTGGGACTCTAAAAATCGTCCAGGATTTCATTCTACCTCAGTTGCGTTTCCTTGGGTCTTTCCTAAACTAGTTACTTCGCCCTCCTCCACCTCACTTCCACTCGCTTTTCTTATAGCCTTACTGCATAAATGTGAGAGTCAATAGAGGAAGGGCGAAGTAACTAGTTTGGGAAAGCCCCCTGCCCCCCGCCCCCCGGCCCACTGTCAAGTGTCCTCCTTTTCACAAACTTAAATCTAGTCACCGTAGGACACATGACTCTAGACCGAGAGATCACGGATTCAAATACAGCCTCCACGTTACCACCACTGGGACCTTGAGCAAGATCCTTAACCCTGAGTTGCTCCAGGCAGACTGCGGGTGTAATTAGAAAACGGAAAGTCACTCCAGATAAGAGCATCTGCTAAAAGCTGTAAATGTAGCGACTCAAAGAGATGTCATTTCATTTTTTCCTTCTCTTCCTCCACAGCTCTGGCCTCTAGTGGGACTCTGCCCATCACCTCTCTGGACGGGAGCGGCAACTTGCTGTTCGCCAACACCAGCGCCGGCAGCACCCCGAACCTGGTGACGGCGCCCCTTTTCCTGAACCCCCAGAACCTGTCGCTGCTCACCAGCAACCCCGTGAGCCTGGTGTCCGCCGCAGGGGCGGCGGGGGCCGCCGGGGCCCTCAACCTGCACGTCGCCGCCGACACCCACCACAGCGCCGTCACCACGGCAACCGTGCCCGCCTCCACCATCACTACGGCCTCCAAGGCCCAGTGAAGGCTCCAACCGCTCTTCTCCCTTTTTTTTTAAAACTTCTTCTCCTTCCTTCTCCTCATGAATCGTTATATAATCCCTTTGCTATCACCAAAAAGAAACTCCATCTGAGGAGGGTTTTTTTCCATGAATCTTGCTTTGGTTTCCTTTTCATACTTCCTTCATGCGCTTCACATGCTCTTTTGGAACTTGCTGCCTGCTTCGCTTTCTCAGCAACAACCTTCACGAATGTTGGCATTACTAGAGAGGCCGGCGTGATGCCGGCCCAAACCGAACTCTCTGAACTGCGTGCTTTTTGTCAGTAATGCACAGGCATGTTCGTCCGAGTGAGTCCAGCTCACTCCTTTCACTCCACTTTTTATAGTTCTTCTTTTTGCTTCTAAAATGCTTCTAACCAAAAATGCATATTTTTCTATTTACTTTGGAACTGTCATCACTCCTTACTGATAACATTAAGTCTTCGTCATCACTGAATATCATCATCATCATCATCGTCATTGAAGTATCATGACCTCTGCTGAACCGTTCCTGCTAGAGGTGCCGCTTTGCCTTTGGCACGTTCATATCCATTCTTTCCGGAGTTTTTCTGCCGCTCATTTTCTGTCCCATTTGGTAGCTTTAGTCTTGTATCATTCTCACTTGTGGTTACAAGGCTTTAAAGGAGTAATAAGTGGCTGTGATACGGTTTCATTGCTTTAAGGAATCGTTTGACTGGTCTCTGTCTGAAAACACTGATTTAACAAACGGGAGAAAAAAATTCAGTACCTGGTAGCAGAGATTTTTTTAAGTTTGAAAGTGTCTGAAGCGTAGACCCTGACTCGGGGCCTGTTAACATAATACTAATAGCTTTAAAGGACTGCAGAGGCGGTCCGTCGCAGAGGATGCTTTCGTGTGTAGGCCTCGCTCACTGTAAAGAGGTCACAGAATGGCAGTGGCGTGGCCCTGTGACGTCTTCTCTGTGATCTGTCTTTGTCACAAAGTCTGTCAGCCTCTTAAGGTCTTCCTGACACTGGGTGTGCTTATTGTCATTTGTTGTTGTGTCATGGTAGGGTAAGTTTAGATCATACAGGATGATGCTACCTTGTGGTGGTGCGGTGTGATTGGCGACTTTAAGGTTTCAAATGGCGGAACACAACCTAGTCCAGAGGGAGAAGGCTTGGTTGTCTTCTGTCCAAGTTTTTATGGTGTATGTTTAGTTTTTTTTAATAGCTCGTGCACAGAACCTGTACCAAAAAAAAGAGAAAAAAATAGAAAACTGCAGTCTGCCAGGTCTTTAGGAACAATTGTCATGCTTTGAGTAAGAGGTCTTTTACTTTATTTTCGAGGGTTTTTGGCTGGCCTCTCTTTCTCTCTTGAGATATACCAAAAATATTTGTTTAAAAAAACTGTTGCTGTATATTACCATTGTAGCGTAGCGTGAGTCGAAATATTTATGAGCGTTCGCTCTCGGTAGACCACAGGAAATATGATAATGCAATATTCTGAAGATCATTTCCAAAGACTAAACTATTTTTACTTTCTTCGAGGCGGCTCTCCCGCGCTCCGCTCCGTCTTGTCTGTGCAGCTAACCAAATAACCCGAGTGGATGAGGAGGAGGGTGGAGGTGGTCAGGACCACACAACAGAGAGATCCCAAAGTAGCCTGACTCCCCCACCTTATCCAGGTCAATACTGAGATGATGTTTTTCTTTTTCTTTTTTGCGAGCGAGGGGGTGTAGTGTCGAAGTGGGCGCCCCACCGCTCCCTAATAAAGTTAATATATTTTGAAAAGTATGATGTGAGTGGATGGAAGCAACGCCAGTGTGACTTTTTTTGCCTTACAAGGCTCTTGTGTTTCCGTGCTTTTTGTCCTCCCTTTGTAGTTGGCAGACTGTGTTTTGATCCTCAGTAGTCCGAATTCTCCACTATCCAGACAGGTCTGAACCGTAGGTTGAAGCTTTAGCGGGACGGTCTGTTTCTCCCCCCCCCCCTCCCACCTTCCTTACCGACGTAATTCAGCCATGACGTAAAGCTTGAACCAAAGTCATTTTCTCGCTAGCTGCTGTGCCTGTGGGGATCAGCAATTACGCTGGCCACACGATCACTTCTCTACACTACTGACAAAACTTCCTCATCTCTTACTTGCCCTCCTTAGCAAACTTTAGTTCGTGGTCAACAAATTGTGTTCAGCTTTAAACTGAAATTACATTCTTACAGCCCTTGATATCTGAGCAAAGGGTGATCCAAAGAAAATCCAAGGGCCTCGTTTTTTTATGTGTTGTGGAGGGTTTTTTTCCCCCGGAGAGATTTTCCTCCAGTTTTGCCGTTATATGGCATCTTAGGGTGGATGCGGTCATATCTCCTCCTGTTGTAGAGGGATTCGGAGCAGCTCGGCCTCAGCAGAGTTCACTGGTTGACTGGAATCCACTCACTGTGTTAATTTTCACGCTGTGGAGTCAGTAAGAGGCTGTGGAATGCTAGAAAAAAAAACTCGAAATGCTCCGCTGTTCGACTGCCCCCTGGGGATTCACATATATTGCTCTAAACTCGGCACACTGGTGATAATAATGGTACATAGTGTAGAATACAGAAAGAGAAAACCAGTGTTTCCTCTTTTGCATTAATCAAGTAAAGGTACAGGCGGGATTCTTTTTAAACATGTCATTTTTTAACAGGCCTGTTCTTCAGGTGGCTTGCTACATCCTTAATTCTGGTTTCCTGGATTTCGAAATCACACTTTGTTTCTTGCCATTTGTCTCGTTACACAGCACAATCAGGCTGACAACACTTAAAACCGATTGTGCTAGAACACATTTTTACTGTTACTGTTCTGTCTCTCCTTTGTTTAGTTTTTAACATTTGAAACCTTTGTTACTGTGTCATTTCTTCCTTTAAATTTTGATTTACCTCATCAGCACTTAAAAAGGAAGGTTTACTTTAAGAATAATGGCACCAACAAACAACTCCAGAATGTAGATGAGCAGGTCTTTTTTAAACTGTCCTCTCTTTTTCCCCCCAAAATCTCAAAGCATTTAAAGTGAAACATCATCAAAAACACAAACTGTTGCTGAGTCAAACTACTACTGCTATTTCAAGTACTACTACTAATAGGGTATCGCCAGGTAAACCAGTTTTGTTTTTGTTTTTTATTATTATTATTATTATTATCCTACTTGCCAAAGTAAAAAAGCCTTTGTCTTTGCGGCTGGGTTGATGTCTTTTTGCTGCTCACTCTGCTGGTTCTGTCCCGAGGCTTCAGCATGGCCTGATGGGACATGTAGTTTTGCGTGTATTTAGCGTATCTCAGTTGTTTTAGCGCAGCAGTGCGGCGACCGGTTGTGCCGGGGACCACAGGATGTTACTGAAGTATTTATCTGAGGAACGACTCCAAGAATTAGAGAAAGTAACTTTCTAAATTCTATATATATATATATATATATATATACGCATATGTAATATACTCATATTTTATATTTGAACTATTATCAAGATTGAATGTAGTGTTTTTGTCTTGCTTATTCACAAAAAAAAACTTTAAAAAAATGATTTTAAAAAACAACCCTTGCTTTTTATGATAGCAATTCTGAAAAACTGTCAAGACCAAAAATTCTGACCACACCCATCGGACGTGGTAATGGCTGTCCTCTATGCTCCGCCCACTCTGGGGTGGAGGCGGGGCAGTGGGCGGGGCTTGTTATGGTGCTCCCAGCTTTTACTGTTGCTTGGGACAAGGACTAGAAAGCACCTGATCTTTTCTTTCTTTTTCTTTTTTTTTTTAACTTCTTAATTTTTATCTCGTATGAATTCGATTTGCCGTGTTTGTTTTTAACAATCATTTGAACTTATTTACTTTATTGCCTTTTTGTATAGCATGAGGGAGCAACGTCACTGGCTTTCTTTGTATAACAAAATTAACTTATCCTTATCATTTATGCCTTACTATTATTTTTAGAAGATCGATGCATTGTAGCAGACTGTAGTGTGCGTGTGCCTATATTTTGTGGGGTTTTTTTGGGGTTTCCGTGTGGTATGCGTGTTCGTATGATTGAATGACATCCTAGCATGCTCGTATGTGAACCATATTTGCATATTGACCGTGGAAATAATGCTGTAGTATTGGAGTTTTATTTTCCTTTTTCTTTCTGATGTTTGGACATAGAAAAGGTTGCGAAATATTATTTAGAGTTTGACTTGAACAGGAATCACGGGGGGCTTTATTAATAACTCCAGCTGTTGGTGTCGGTGATGGGGGTTTCCATGTTCTAGATGGTGGTGCGTTTGCTTTGACAGGTCATTCTCTAGAGTAGAATTTGATGGAACTGTTCAGAAGTGGGACTTCAGATAAAAGCATTCATTCTAACTGGTGCAGCGATGACCACTGGAATTATGGCATAGCTTGAAAAAAAAACCTGTATTGATTGACCGATGGGACAAAAGCACTTCTGCAGCTGATCAATGGCGCTGTGCTGGTTCGTAAAGTGAAATGCTGAGCGATTGGATAAGAGATTTTTCCCTCTTCGGCTTTTGTAAGCCACAGAGTGTCTTGCTTGTGTTTGGCTGCAGTAAACCGCCAGTCTGTTGCTGATAAAGGAAAATGACAGTCGTGCACCACATGGGTGGGCTAGTTAGTCTGGGTAAAAAGGAGCTGTCGTATACCTCATTTTCTGACTCAGACCGAGTAAAAACTTGCTTTAATCTACTTTGAAAATGGCGGAACCCTGTCACGGAAGAAGCCTGATGATGTCCATTTAGTGTGTGGGGGGTGAGAGTTTGAGCCGCCGCCGCCGCAGGGAGACGTTACGTCACGACGCACGCACAACTGTTTAACTTGTGTAGCACTATTAGTTTGTTCCAGGGTCTGTTTGTTTTGCATAACTGTAACTTCAAATACATGCTATAGCCACATATTTATTTAACCGACCATTTTTGTCTTTGTAGTTGAGATGTCTAATTTATTGCTTACAATTTGACATCGTCTCATATACTCTTATTTTTTTGTCAGTGTAGTTGTTACAGGGTATATTTTTTCGTCAGCGTGTGCGTGTGTCAAGTGCTTTTCCTCTTTGTGGCCCCAAGTCAGCTCGGCCTTCACCCTCCCTGTAGTAACCAAAGACTTTATAAAAGTGATTGTATGGACCAACCTGTCTCTCTCTTTTGGCCACCGTGTTGACATCTGGCTCTCCCTCTGGCACCAGTGATGCGGCCGCCCAGGCAGGTGTGGAAGGGAGCTGGTCAGGAAGGTGGGAATGTTCAGGCTTCTCTGAAGGACTTGTAAAAATTAATCCCAACCAGGCTGGAGTTATGTTTGTTAGTACACACACTGAAGGACGTCCTGTGCACAACGTCCCCTGCTCAGGATGAGCCTTATGTTCTCTGGACTTCATTGGGTGTTTTTTTTTGGGTAATGTCTTCATGGCTGTAGCAAAAGCGAAATCTGTCTCTGCGAGCGTCTCTACCAAATAAAATGAAACCCAAAACAGCAGCTCTCGTAGCTCGCCGACTGCTCTCTCCTCGCCCAATAACAGCGTCATGTAACTTCAATTAATGCTGTGCGTGTCTTGCTTTTCTTTCACTTTATTTTCCCGCCATCTTGTTTTCCCTTAGTGTGACTGATCAGCCGTGTAACTATGCATCGTTGTCCTGTTCGCCGCCGAAAGGCTCTTCGACTCGGCTCGATAGCTTTATTCCGAGTGCAGGCTCGACAGATCTTCTGGCTCTATCCAAAGCAAAATCCAAATATGAAACGTTTGACAAACACGTTCAAAAGATTGCTCTGTCTTTTTTTTTGTTGTTGTTTTTTTGTTCTGTTTCGCTCTTCCTCTTCAAGCCCTTCAGCGTGTGTATTAAGGAACAGAACCCAGCTCTGACCTGACTCCTAACACTCAGCAGTAATTCCAAAGCTTAGATGTATATTTTGATATTTTTCCTGATATACTTAGAATAAAAAAAAAAAAGCAAAAAAAAAAAAAAACACAAAAGTTTGTCATTAAAAAAAACTGTTGGATGTATTGCTCTTTTTCTGTCACAGCATGGAGTTACTTGCAGAAATTTATACTAAGTAGGTTAAACAAATAGTATTTTTCTATGTTTTTGGGTGTCGATGTATGTGATATCAGTTCCACTGCCCAAGTTACCATTGTTTTTTGATCCGAAAAAGGACAAAAAAAATATTTTAAAAAATGACAAAAAAAAAGACAACGAACTGTACATACTGCTTCACTGGAGGACTGCTGGAAACCTTCCGTTCTGTAAATGAATTTTCCCATTTCCTTCAGCTGAACTTTAAAGATATAATCCCGTTTTCTCCTCCGTCACATACTGTAGATTGTATTCCTGTATCTCTCTTCGGAACTCTGTACTCCACTTTTGTCATAGTGATGCTAACGTGTTGGATCCCGGCTCTCGTTACGGACCAACGTTTTAATGACACTCGCTCTCGGTTACTGTAAGAATACGCCTAAGACTGGCTCTACAAGCAGCTCACGTCCGCAGTGGCGCTTAGAACTGAGCGATTGTGTAGAAATATAAGTATGTGAATCAGGATACATGGTAGATTTGATGCATTTGTCTGCTGTATTTTTTTGGTTTGTTTTTTATATATATAAAAGATAATCTTTTACTGTAACTGTACAATTCTTTTTTTTTGTTGTAAACATCATTAAACCATTTTCCAAGTGTTTTAATATTGTAAGAAAGCGAGTCTTTTGGGTGTTTCTAAGCAGTTTGTTTCATCTTTTTTTTTTTTTAGGTCAAAGGCCTAGCTCGAACCATGAAAATCAGGCCTATAGCAGTAAAAGATAAGTTGATTTATGAAGTCAAGTGACAGCTTCCCCTTCCTAACCTGCTGCCAACTTCCTTAGCAGGTTTTCAGGATACCCTATCTTGTTTTCTCCCCATTTCTATGGAGACTCTCTTTTTTAGAATATCATTTATTTTCTTCATTAGATATGTCCGGCCTTCACTCTTAGAATGAATGTGTAGAAAAATCACACATCACCTGTAGCACTTTAATTTACACATGTTGCGTTAATGTTTAATAAATGTTGTGTTGGGAAAAGTCAGATCTTTTACACATTTATGTGTAGTTTTCAAATATGCACAACGTGCATTTGTTCACAGCATTCAACACAATATGTGTAACCAAGGACAGTACGTGTTAACATTACACGTTTACACATCTTTGTGTCAATCTTTCTGTGTCTCGATTCACTGTGGCCTAAAAGTGTGTTAACACAGTGAATATAGTACCTGATAACACATTTAAATGTTGTCCCAAAATTTGATACAGTTGTGTCCATTTATACATCTTTTCTAAGTATTATTAGTCAGAAACACCTTAACAGTCCAGTCCAAGTTTACAAGTCCTCAGACTTCTTCCCACTATTCTGTCAAACCTTAAACACTAAACTAAAATCATACTAACTCTCCAATTATCTACTTGCGATTGTAAACCATTGATAAAATTGATCCCGAGTGTAAGTGGGATGTAAATGTTTGTTAGTTAAAAAATATTTTTGCAACAACTTTTTATTTTGCATATAATTGCATGTACATTTCATTAAACTCTAGACCCCTAGAGTAGTTACTGAGTGAAGATTTAGTTTAACCTGGGTCTACATGCATATGTCTTCATATACACTTTAAGGGGACTTTCATTAAATGTTATTTACACTTTTAGTTGAACCTGGAAGACCTTGCAAGAAAACTTCAAACTGTTAACATTTATGCGTAAATTCTAAAGGATTATATGAAATACAATTTATATGCTTTTAACATTTTAAGAAGTTAATTACAGCAGATTCAAGATTAAAAGCAGTTTGGAGAAAACAAACAAAAAGATCATGAAAGCTCTCATATGGTCAACTAGTTCTATATTCTACAAAACATCTTTTTAAAAACGACACACATTAGCATTGAAATACAGCGACACCTGCTGGACTGAAACATTCTGTTTATAAGGAATATGAGGATATAGAATACTTTTCTTTTTAAATGTACAGCTGGTAAAAACTATATTACAGTTGTCAGATGTGTGTGTTTTCAGATCTGATTAGGCCTAAAATAATATAGAAAATTTCAAGCATTTAATTAACCCTCCCATTAAACATACTGCCAAGCACTCATTGGGTGAAGATTTTTAAATCAGTTATCTAATGTCAGAACTTCCAACACAGTATATGTAGCCAGGTTTACATTTAACACTTCGACTAGGCGGGTCTCCTTTTGACCTTGTCTGCGTGGTAGGAGAGTGGGGAATTCAGGATAAATGTCCAGCAGCTCAGCTGCGTTCAGGTAAAGGAGGAATAGCTTCCATCTCAATGGCAGCATCCGACCTGTTTCTACTGAGTGGCTGTAAAAAGGAATTTGGAAACGATCTCCATTAAATCTTACATCCTCAATATCCAGTTCTTAGTAGTCAAATAAGATTATATAGAGAGTTTCCAGGGCTTTTTTAAAATCAAAACCTTCAACCATAATAAATGTTAGCTTTAAAAAACTACTAAAACTTTTTTCATTGATCATTGTAGTTGCTGCTGTTAGTTATGCGCAGCATCAGCATCAACAGTCATATTTACTTTGAATAAAAACTATATATTATCATTTATCAAAAAGATTCTGTGTTCACACAGATTTACTTGTATGCACTGTTAATCAAAAAAACAGTGTATAATGGTATAACTTGTTTACCTCATTGCCTTTGCTCTTACTTTTTCTTGGCTGCGGATGTGATGGAGAAAACTGGGATTAAGGGTTTCATCAAAACAGATTAAAAAGCAATTTAAGGGTTCAGGGATGTTGAAGTGTTTTTATCTTTGCTCACGTACCTTGCTTTTCTTTGCTGATCTCCTTAGTAATCGTCGTTTCCTGGTGCTCTCAGTGCCTGCACAGAAAACACGAACATACAGAGTCTGTGTGCTGAAGACGTTTTGCATGTCTGAGGAGGGCGCCAGTAAATTTTCTTCTATGTCCAGGGGTCTCATCTTTCCTCTCCCGTTTTGGCAACATATTTGTGAGTTCTAGCCCCCTTTTTACTATACAGTTTTTCAAGAAAATGTTGTCGGAATCGAGTTGAATATACGTGTTTGGGGGTAGGAACCAATGGCGAACAGACAACAAAAAAAAAAAAAAAAAAAAAAAAAATATATATATATATATATATATATATATATATATATATATATATGAATATTTTGAATGTATAAATAGACTGGATATAGAATTCTTTTTCATACTATAACTGTTTCTAACCCCTTGCACATCCAGTGTAAAAGTGTAAAAGTCAATTCCACATTGTAGGTAATACTGCATCCAAACTGTCTCGCTATCAACCTCTATTTCTAATTCTAGCTCTAGTTTAAAGTTATATTTAATATTCAATGTCTAGCTTAAAATGTACATTTTGTACTTTATTTATTATTGTTTTTTCCATGTGCCTTAATTGTTCTTCGTTCCCTTTTTCCTACTGCACTGTTTAAACTGGAGCCACGTCGTCTCGTCTCTCTATGTATCTGTACAGTATAGCAGAGATGACAAAGTTTATTTTGACTTTGAATATTTGAGATGAATAACTAAAGATCTTACAGCAAAGCCAAGCTGAAGACATGGTCAGGGAGAAGTTCTTATTTTTCTCTTTTTCTTGTATCAGTTCCACTTTTTGGTAAAGCATGTTTTCAGTATGTGACACAGGTCTTAAATAGAATCTGGCTGCTGAATTTCTCTTACAGGCAAACTAAACTGTCCACTTAAGGGATTTGCAGTTGGCTTCGAACTGATTTCGGGCAACTTGTTAGGTTCAAAACTAAACTGTCTTCCTAGGGGATTCGCAATTGGCTTCGAAGCCAACTGCAAATCCCTTAAGCGGACAGTTTAGTTTGCCTGTAAGAGAAATTCAGCAGGATGATAGAGCTGAGAACTCAGAAGCGTTACAGTTTTCTGACTTAATGTGAGAGCAGCTCACGGCGTTTCATTTGCTGCGAGCTCAGAACTCAGAGTGTCTTTCGTCGTCTTTTCTTTACTACAATTCAAAGTTTTACAGGCAAGAGATGAATCCTTAAGACTACAAGATACTTTACGTGACGTTATGTGACGGTCAAAAAACTGTAACGCTCCTGAGCTCTCAGCTCTATCACATTCAATGTGAAACTAGTTCTTTTATGTTCTTGTATCATATATATATACTTCAGATTACAACATGTAAGGCACGTATTACTTCTATTGTTACATACTAGTACATTTGACATGCACACGTATTGATAGAATTCTATTACGTAACACTGTACATGGAAAGTTATGGAAGGTTCCAGAAACATTTCTCTACTTTCTACTGCAAACAGCTACAAAACATTAAATCTAAATATTCACACATTCATGCACACAAAATGGCTCTAACAACATATGCTTTAAAGATGCTTCGATATTTTAAATCTTTGTCATGTCAGGTGACATGAGCCTTTAGTGATTTGCTACACTTGTTGATTAGGATAAGTTAATTAGTGCTGTTACACTTCCCATTAGTGCACAGTATATTTATGCAGATTTACTGAGAATTTGAGAGCAACAACCACAAAGAGATTGCGCTCACCGCCAGGCATTTCTTCTCTGATGAGTCTAGAGATAAGAAAGTTACAGAGTTGTGAAATTCTTTAATTAACTTGTTAAAGGTAATATCAGTGATCACTGCCATGCAGGGTTATTTTGCACAGCAGATACAGGCAAAAAGAATGTAAGGAATTTATGCAGGCAGCCAGTCCTTCAAGTTCAGTGTTCTGCCTTTACCAATTTAAACAGAGTTGTCCTACACGTCATTAAATATTATTTTAAAAAGACACGGCAAGCCAGAGGAAGTACATAAATCCCTTTGAAGTGTCTACTGATTGACTGACATTTTTGTTTTTAAATACGCCTGATAATAAAAACCATATGATTTATGATCATGACTGAATGTAGGTTATTATGAAATATGTTTATGGAGAATAATGGCAAAACTTTTCATTAACGTATAGAATTATAATGTCTTATAATTAATCAGTACTAACTGCTTTATATTTCATAAGAACAAAGAAAATATGAATACATACACCCATTAGAGCTATATTAAGTTAAAGTAGAGGTGGAGAACAATCTAGAAGTAAATGTAAAAACGATAAGCAGATTAGAAGTAGTTTGACGCAAGAATGGTATTCTGTTTTAAGTAAGGTGCAAATATATTTAATTCCTCTGGGGAAAGTTGCTTTATTACATTAATAGGTTTTAGGGGGCAGTTAATTTAATGACTGAAATAATATGATTCACAGTGATAAAGTACATTATGGCTTGTCATCATTTAGTTCAGGCTTTTGGAAACTGCATATGTAGCCCAGGTACTAGACAAATATTTTCCCATTATTATAATTATCTTAAAGGTAGTCATTACCTTAATTTGCCTTACACTATTATTGGTTGTTTTCTCGCACAACAGCCAGTTTTTCTCGTTTAACAGCCAACTGCTAAAGTGATTTAGTTATCATCATCCAGTGAGCAGTAGTGATGGGAAGTTCAGATCATTTTACCGACTCGGACCTTTGAGTCTCGTTCAGCAAAATGAACGAATCTTTTTTCGAGTCATTTCGTTCATTTTAGCAAAATATAATCAAAGGCCTCGTTTACACTGCAGGTCTTGATGCTCAATTCTGATTTGTTGCCTACATCCGATTTTTTTGACCTTCTGTTTACACGTTTTTTTTTTTTAATTGTGACCCATATCCGATTCTTGTTTGGATTATTTGAATATTCTAAGGAGAGTACAGGGAAATACTACTTAATTAATTTGTGTTTTCTGTTAGCTAAATTTCACATTCATAAACAAAAGTTTACTGGCTCTAAACCTCTTTTTTTTTGTTCAAAGTGGACTTGGATAAGTATGTAGAAACTATCCAAAGTTCTGCTAATTTGAAAGCTATGAAAACTGTATCTCTGTATTCATCCTTTGTGTCATCTTAGGATGTAATTTTATTACCCTATTTTGTTTCTCTCTTTGTTACCCTGGCAACAAATCTGTATATTCTTGTTTTTCTTTCTTTTTTTTTCTATTTTTTGTATGTAATTGTACTGTCTTGATGTTTTGGATATCTGTAGTGTTCAATAAAAAAAAAACCAAAAGACCCATATCCGATTCGCTTGTTACACGACGTCATTAACGCAGAACGCAATGCCTAGGAAAATCCGATCTGCCTGTTTACATGACAGTTGCATTGGCACATATCTGATTTATATCAGATTTATTTCCACATATGAACGAGGCCTGAAACCGATCTCAAAATATCCGAATGCATGCGTTTTTTTCCCTGTTTACACTGTCATGGAACAGATCCGATCTGTGTCACATATGAGCAAAAAATCGGAATTGGGTCACATTTAACTGACAGTGTAAACGAGGCCAAAGTGTTACCTGTTACCTCCCTAACACATCTACTGCTTACACAAACGTTGATCACACTACAAACAAGACAAAACTATAATGCTATAAGGAACAGAAAATATTAATTCATTGTTTAACTGGGTCTTTAGTCTATGATTCGCTCACCTCGCCTCTTATCTGACAAGTTTTCGGGTTTGAGTCGTTCGTTCATCACGTGACAGCCCAATTAACTAATCAATTCTGTTTCCGGCTCAGACTGCATAGGTTAAGCTTATGGGGCTGTCACGTGATGAACGAACGACTCGAACCCGAAGACTCGAGAGACGAACTAATCAATTCTGTTTCCGGCTCAGACTGCATAGGTTAAGCTCATGGGGCTGTCACGCGATGAACGAACGACTCGAACCCGAAGATTTGAGAGACGAACTAATCAATTCTGTTTCCGGCTCAGACTGCATAGGTTAAGCTTATGGGGCTGTCACGTGATGAACGAACGACTCGAAAAACCCGAAGACTCGAAACAGGTGAATCAATAATTCCAATACAGAAACTATAGGAAGTTGTGGACTATGAAGAGGGTGGTGCAAATGTGATTGATTTTGATGTCATGAATGGTGTCCTAAAGTTAAAATGATTAAAATCCTTTGTTAATAATATGCATTCTCTTTGGTTCATCGTTCCTAATGCTATTTTTGGGAAAATGGGTGGGATAGAGTTTTTGTTACACTGTGATTTTGATTGTGCCACTTTGCCTGTCAAACTTTCTGCTTTCCATCAGCAGGTTCTGCTATACTGGAAATTAATCTACAAACACAATTTCACACCACACAATACACCGGTGTGGAATAACAGATACATTAGACTGCGTAAAAGGTCTGTGTATCTAGATGAATGGAGAGCAAAAGGGGTGTGGGCCATAGCTCATTTCATGGATGAAAATGGAAGTGTATTGCAACATTCAGAATTTTCAAAAACATTTCAACTTACATGTTCTGTGAAAAGCTATAAGGAAGTGCTTAAAGCTATACCAGTCCCTTTGATAGTAATGGTGAAAGAAGATATTAGATACTCAAAGAAGTCACCAGTGATGAGACCGCTTCTCATAGGAGGAATCAATGTTTTTGATGGCAAATGTACAAACAAAATTACTAGAAATATATTGGTACAGGTTCTTTTTCCTAATACAGTCAAAAGGAATTCAATTCTCAAGGAATTTCAGGTGGAGGAGGTTAAAGTAATAAGAAAGATTTATCTATCATTTCCCCTCCCTCCTAAAATTAAACAGATCCATTTCAAGATGTTAAATGAAATTTATCCAACCAACGAATTTTTTAATGTTGAAATTTAATTTTGAAAGGAACAGCTGTGTATTCTGTGAAACTGAGATAGAAAACTTGGAACACCTATTTTTTCTATGTAATCCAGTGCGGTCTTTTTGGATGGTTATGGGGCTGGCTTCTGTCTAAGAGGTTTGAAACGCCTCCCTTAACATGGAAAATTATTAAATTTGGCCTGTGTGGTAATGACAGCGCGACTTTTCTGCTAAACATCTTAATTTTATTTTATTTTATCATTCATAAATGCAGATATTTTAAGACTGATCCATGTATGAGTCACTGGTTGAGGGAATTTGTTTTGCTGCACAAATCTTTGCAATCTGTAAAAGATAAGAAAGCCCTTCGAAGGTGTTCTTTAATTTCTGCCTATAATTTAAGATGAGCCTCTTGTTTTTTTTTTTTTTTTTTTTTCTGTTATTTATTGAAATGTTTAGTTTTCATTCATCTATTGTACTCGTACCTTTATGTGAATTGTCATTATGATGTGTTCATGCCATGTTTGTATGTTTTTGAGTTTCAATTAAAAAAAAAAAAAAAAAAAAAAAAAATATGCGCATGCGCGACTGAACGAATCACTCCCACGAGCTGACTCGTTCTTCCCGAGTCACATTAAAGATCCGTTCAAAATGAACGAGTCGTTCAAGAACGTCTCTCACTGAGCGATTCTTTTCGCTGAACGCTGTAAAGTTGGTTCGCACATTGACGCAGCGGTGAGTGAATTTTCTGCGGCCTCTGTAGGCTATTGTAAACTGATGTGTATGTTAAACTAAAGAGGCATCGATAACTGTTTTGTTGAAGGAGGATGTTATTTTCTCGACCTGTTGCTGCTATAAATGTAGTGAAGGGAAAAGTTAAGTGTGTGACAAGTTCGTCGAATTATGTTTACTGAGTTTTATAGTAATCGAAGAGGTGAATGTTTAGTGCAGTCTCGCATTGCTACCGGTACAGTGAGAGACAGTAAGCACCTTGAGCCATAGTACCTTTAGATTTCTATAAATGTTGCACTAAATGCAATTTTGACAACTTAAGAGTATTTAGTAATCATATCATTTTACGTTATTCTTGCAAATCGAGTTTTCTGTCACTTACTAAAATGATTATAGTATGTTAAATACTTGAAGGTGATTACATTAATTTTGAATGTATTTGCAGCTTCACAGCTGCAAATGTAAACTCGGAACTTGATACATTTTTGTTGGGCAACTGTTGAGGACATGCTTTGAGCGAATGAATACATTGTTTAATTAAAAAGTGTTTGTTAGCAATAATTCATGGGGATAGAAAGTGAACATAATTTATAGTCAAAGTATGGATGTGATAAGTATTTGGATGTTATCTGACCTGGTTATAGGTCAGGTTTTTGGTGACACCGGAAAGAAGGACGCAGCCACTCTTACATCGATTGCTGGAGGCTTCCTGCTGGTTTGTGTGAGAGTTGGGTTCTCCAGACCCGGAGGCGATCCCCAGGTCCAGAGACCCAGGAATTCCCAGTGCAGACTGGGTGGCGAGCCATGCTGAACCGAACTGGTACTGTGAACCATTTCTTAATTTTCTCTTCCTCACCGATTGTGTGGAAGGATAGAGGATCGTGAGGGGCCCCAACGGAACGAGACTAATTAAAAGGGAACAGATTTTATTTTGCCGGCTTTATCTTTTAGTTGTTATTTTTTCTTTGGTTCAACAAACCTGCCAAATGTTTTTTTTTTTCCTGTAATGTTGAGTGGACATAAAAACATAAAACATCAAACAGATTCTGTCCGCTTCGTTATTGATATTCGTGGTACTGGCTCTTAAAAACATAGTTCTTCTAGCATTGGCCCTGTTATCCTTAAGTAAATCCGACCTGTACCCCATTACTACGAATCTGTAAAGGGGGGTTACACATAGGTGGTGTGCTTGATGTGGTTATATTTGCTGTAACATTATTTCTTTTTGTGCATTAATCAATAAATGAAACTTTTGCTGCACAGCTTATAGGACAGACTTTACCAAACAATCTACACTGTGGAAAAGTGATACATTTGTCAAGTTAGATTGCAAAAATATTGTATTTATCCAAAAAAAAAAACAGGCCGCTTTGCTTTTTACCTCTTCGGAAATATTCTGTATAAATGTGAAAGGTTTTCAAAACATTATATCATGGGACATGTAGGCACTGGTTTCACATTAATTCTGTTTTATCTTTATCCTAATTGTTATTTGCCATTGTGTTGCTGGAACTTCACTGAAATTGAAACTTTCCGTAGTGTATAAAAGTCTCTGTTTACCTCATACTGGCCTTCGACCTGTTGATCTCGATTCTGAAAAAAAAGAAAGGAATCTGTATGAAAAATGTCTTGCAAAATGCCCTGAAGAATTTGCATAGCACAAATATAAAAGGTATCAGGCTATAAATAGTATTTTATAACAAAAGCAAAGGTTGATGTAGGTGGGTATTGGTCTTAATAAGGATAGTGATGAGAGGTTTTAAAGCTAATAAGCAACTGATATTTAGATTTCGTGCTCCGTAATATCCAACTCACCCGTCTGGATGGGCCGGCAATCTGACTGTTCTCGAGTGTCTGATACGGATCATTCATCTGATCTGTGTTCAGGCCCTGAGGAATGTCAAGAAAATGATAATTGCATGCAAATTCATGCTTTGCAAACAGTTTACTATAGATTATGGCTAAAATATTAAAGTTTAGACGGGGTGGACTGGAGCCAAAACTCGACCCTGGTATTTATTGCTTTGAGAAGCCCACTCAAGATTTTTCTCTCCATGAACTTAAAACAAAATTTCAGTAATATGCAGAAAAACAGAACAGCGAACAAAGCCTATACCTCTTGCACCAAATTACAACCCGCAAATATTGTAGAGGCCCAATGGAAAATATCAAAGCTGTGAACAGGTGCACACAGACACACTCACATGTGTCTACAATAACACACATCAGCTTTCAGTTTAGAAAAAAAGGGCATAAGTTACGCTCACTAAATTCCAGATTTATAAATGAACAAACAAGAGTGGGAACATCTCAAACACACAGGCTGTTATAGTAAAAAACAAAGGGGTTAACAACTCAAATGTGGTGCATTTTCCTATTTAGAATAAATCAGAAAGGCAAAGTTAACAGGATGGCCGTTCAAAGGAATGAGAAGTAACTTGGCCAATCAAACTAACTCTTAATGCCCCAGTTAAATAAATTCATGAATAAAATGGCCCACCGGAATTGCCAACATGACAAATGGCCAATCCATGTCAGTTCATAGGTAACACTCCATCACCACAGGAGTTACGCAGGATAGTGGACCGCAGAAAAGACTTAACCTTAATATAATACAGTATCTATAAGCACTAACATGGTGGAGGGTTTTCATGGACCCCATAAAGAGAAACTCACCTCATAGACTGGGTCACTTGGCGACGGAACAGCAGGGTGTAGCCTAGAAATCTAAAATGGGTGCAGGATATTTTTAGCACGCAGATGACAACACCACCATCATTATTCTGTCATTGCAAGGGTTTACACCAGAGTCCCACCTTGACCCTGAAGTATAGGGCCGTGAAAACAATGCAGTAGACAAGAAGAACAGCATCCAAGATGTAGCAAGTGATGGGGTCTCCCAAGCTCATGGCCTCTGGAAGAGAGCAAGAGTAGAAACAATGCTGGCCTTAGAATGAAAATCCACACTTTATGTGGCCCTGATATTATATTCACAGAATTTTTAACTGTCACAGACAACGTTGTCTTGTGATAGCCAAGATGCGACTGTTGCTTGTGGCCGTAAATTATGATCAGTGTCGGGGAGTAACGGAATACACGTACCGCCGTTATATATTAAGATTGCAAATTATGAGTAACTGTTTTCGGTTACAGTTACAGTTTAAATAGATGGTAATCGGGAATACAGTTACGTTGTTAAAAATAATGGATTCTGTTCCACATGTTTATGCTCTCTCTCTAATAAATTACGGCAAATTCCCGTCAATACCAGAAGCACTTCAGAACACGCAACCAAATATTCTAATGTCATCGTCTATTTAAAGTAAGTTGCCGCAGTCACACAATGGAGGAGTCAGAGCGAAAGCCAGCAGAACAGAGCCGGGGCAGAAACGCATTTCTGTCTTGGAAATTCAGACAGCACTTCACGTTAACCTTTCAACGTCGACGAACGCAATTCGTGATCGTTATTAATAACTCAGAATCCCTTTAACTTACAGGAACCGCCAACATACCGTTAGAATCACAAGACGTTCGACTTAACAGACATTATATTGATTCCTCTGTATGTGAAATGATTTGTGAGTAATTCCGTGCACAAAAACTTAAGAAAGTGCTTAAAAACGCATAAATATTATTTATCGCAATATAAACACACGCGCAGTGTTTGTGGGAGGGACTGTCATAAGGAAGTCTAACATTAACTAGAGTGTTCCAGTTCTGTCAAATCTTCCCCTTTATTGCACACAAAACTTATATAAATAACAAAAACAGCCAGCGTTCTGCTCACAATACAGCCGTTTATTGACATTTTCAGTATTACTCCGGTCAGCGTGCATCGCGTTATTTTGGCACCTCCTAGTGGCTCACGGGGGATTGTGGGAAATGTAGTTCTCTCCCAGAAAGCCCACTGGCCGATCATTTAATAGGCCAAAATGGTTCCAAATTGGCTCAGAATCAGCCAAAACTTCAGTGTTTCTTCCTTTTCAATTGGTCAGAAAATAATTCTTTTCCATTTTATAATGTCTACGAGTAATTAATAGGAAAAAAAAATAATATAGGAAAAATGTATTATTTGTTATGAAACAATTTTATTCTATATCCAGATGGATAACAAATGGATAAAGAAGTATTTTTTCGTCTGGCATTAATCTTTTTTTCTCTCACAGTACTAAGCTATAGAATGCTGCTGCATTATAAAAACAGCACAATAAAACAGACACGGTTCTTACTATTGCTGGTAGTTATGTCTACAGTTTCAGCAATTTTATAGTACTACGCTAAAAGCTAAAAGGTTGTTTTTAAAAACCATTCAGCCGCAGGTCAAATTTCAGTAGAAAAGGGCTGATTTCAAGCATTTACACATCAAACTATGACATTTGAGTAATGCAGGACGTCCTGAGCACAACAACATGAGGCATGTATGGCTAACTTCTACACACACGCTAGAATAAGATTAAAAACAAAGGTAGAAAAACACCACAAATTCTATTAAGGCTGTGAGGATTAAAAGACGAAAGAGGGCGGAATATGAAGGGTGTGATTGACACATTCAAACGGTTGAAAAAAGACCATGTGGAAGTAATCCAAAGTATTCAGAATACATTACTCACATTAAGTAATCTAACGGAATATGTTACAAATTACATTGTAGGGCATGTATTCTGCAGTCTGTAGTGGAATACATTTTAGAAGTAACTTTACCAACACTGGTTGTGATGTGTCCCATTTTTGGAGGTTCCAGTACAAATGGCCAAAATATGCAAAAAGTTTAATTATATAATTCCTCTGTACCTTTTTGTACCATGCCCGACTGCTTGCAATTGCTGTTATACCCTATAACAATGTGGGGAAGCTTACTTGTGTTCTATATATTCTAACACTAACATATTGTGCATACCCTAAAATGCCATTCGTAACTTAATCTGTTAGTTTACTCAATGTAAGTAACGTTTTCTAAACACTTGAATTGCTTCGACACTCTTGCTTTTTGCAACAGCATGAATGCGGCAGTCACACTCTGCGTCCTCAAGAAGACAGGCCTGTTGTGTTCTTCTGCTGTAGCACCTGTGTGAATGTATTAAAGTACCCCCTAATGTACAGTATATTAATATTTTCCGGCGTAGAGGCGAAGACTATATGGGTATGTAAATACTAAAGAGGTGCAGTGTTTTGTCAGGAAAAAATAATGATGACGCATTCTCTCCACTTCCACAGCTGTTAAGAGAGAAAAAATGTTGTGTACAGAATGTAGTGTAACTAGTACTGACGTTTTTACCAGTTACTTTACTAAAGTGCATTTTGTGTTGCAACTATTCCTCTTAAAATACGCATTATGAAAACATAAAACCAATATTAAACCATTTCAGCTATGTTAATGCCAATGATAATGTCAGATTTCCATCAAAACAAATGTTAACAATATTTCTAATAGGTTAACAATACTGTAAATGTTAATGACGACACAACAACAACAAGCAGGGTCCTGGCGGCTTTCACAATTTGTATGCTTGTAGTTGTATGTTTTATTTCAAGGACCTCAGGGAAATGCATCACATTGTCGTAATTTGAGACTGAATAAACGTGAAATAGATAAATCCCTTAATGCAACCCATTACTTTCATATAATGTAACATTATTACTATCTATTAAAATACAAATTGTAGGAAAATACAATAACTCGTGTTGTAATTTCCAAACATGTAACGCCATTACACGTATTCCGATACGTACCAGCAATACATATAGATGAGAGGTGTAAATCGTTTTCAAATGCATTGTCCAAGTAAGTAAAAACAAACAATATTTTATGAGAATCAAGTCAATCTTTACGTATTTTATCATTAATATTCCTTCCTTCTCTGTCAAAACTAATTTCATATTGAACTGGTTTTTTTCAGAGTCACTTGCAAGGTGAGAAGAAAGTCCCGGCTTTACAAAATGAACATACCTTTTTTATTCCCTTGTAAGGACAGTTATACAAGGTAACTAATATGTAATGACAACTGTCCATGAAATGTAAAATATAATCCAATAAATATACTTCAGCTGTGCAACTGATGTCAAATGAACGATGAATTAGTAGAGCAAAGCTGTCATGGTGATATTAATCCTAATAATCTTTACCCACTTCAAAGAAAGTTCTAGTATTTATTCTTAAGTATAACATTATTATGTGGTGATTTTAATCACTTTTAGTCAAAGGCTTGTCAGGAATATTGTGCAGTGAAATAACTTGCAGGCTTGAGATCCCAGTTGCGCTGTGTGGCATATACATGCAGTAACTGATTTGTGAATAATGTTTGGGTCAGAAAAAAGTGACAATGTTCACAATATTTGAACAGAAGTGTCCAAGTCTAAGCCCTTTATAGTCATGAGTCACAAAGAAATCAATTATTACATTTTAAACAGACTTCTCCAAAATAGAAAATGTTGCAGTAGAACAAACTGTAGTAAGAGAGGAAAATTGAAAGGGTTTTTACTGCTGCGTGTGTCTTCCTGTTAGAGACTAGGTTGGGGCATCGGTACACTGTGGTCTGAGCTACTGTGTGCAATTGAGAATCTAGCTCAGTGGTTTTTCAGATGTCTACTATGTGTGTGCGTGTGTGAAAGCCATTGCTTATTGCTGCTTGCCTTTGTGGTTGCAAAATGGCCTACTGATTAGAAATTAATGAACGATAAGATAGTTTTAAACCTCTTCTCTTCAGATTATACAACTAACCTTATGTAAATGTACATATAACTACACAACTGTGTTCAATAGTGTTCAGTCATTCATTCTGGATTTTTAACCTGACATTGTATGATTTGCGGGTGATAATTTTGTAAAAACAAGGATAAGGGTGGTCTGATTTTCTGGTAGAGAAGTCACAATTATTCATTATGGATGCATGATTTATTATAATGAAGAAACCAAAAACAATTGATATGAAATTGCAATAAATAATAAAACCCAAAACACTCAGATTGGTGTCTGAGTAAAGGCGCGCCGACAAACTTATGCCATTGGGATTTTTATTAAATATGTTAGTTTTACCTAAATATAAAAACGTCTATTTTGTGGCTTCCAGTATTCCCAACAGATATATTGCATTATATAAAGCCATTAAAACTCATTTGCTTTGTCAACAAATATGTCTGTCTGTTGTCTGTATGTTGTATTGTTTAAAATAAAATAGATAAATAAACAAATAATAAAACTTCACTTGTTTGCAAGGCCAAATGTACAACTGAATGACTTCATACATTTTGCTTTTTGACATTAATTGCTTAATTGCCAAATGAAACTTAATGATATAGGGAGTGTTAATTTAATAAAGATGAAAAGAAAGTTTGATCAATGATTGGAAATTTTTGAGCTGTTTCTATTTTTTTAGTAAGTATTCCCATGTATTATGATTTAAATGCACTTACATTATAAAAATAGTTTATAATTAAATAAGTGTTTAGTGTGCTGTTTGCAATATTTAAAAAGCTGTACCTTTCAAAAGGTTGCAACCGAGAAGATGCTTTGGGTTGTGCAAATAATCTGGCATAGTTTTGCACTGCATCTTTTCAACAATGACTTTTTCATCAAAGTGATTTCACATTAAAGGGGTTCTTAAGAGTTGCCTCTGTAACAACAAGATCAGTGCCATTTCTAAGTCAGCAAGAATATTGTGCAACATGCTCTTTGCCATCATTTATAGTATTTTGTGTTACAGTCACCACACCAGTAGATGCATTCAGTTGTGTTACATTACAAGATGCTGTAAAGTGGTAAAGAACCAAAATAAAACAAGAATTTGTTATTTTGGTGGGGGGGTTTCTTGATAGATGACTGATAGATGTGTTTGAGATGGAGACTAATTAACAAAATGTAAAAAACAAAAAATGTCAACATTATTTTCAATTGATCTTACAAATGCTATGTACTTTAAAAATAGATATATTTGGTTTGATAGTCAAGGTTTCAGTTACTTAGTTTGGATGAATATCTGGACCATGTGAATATTTTAATAGTTCTTTGTAAAACATCACACCTTTTTGTCTAGCAGCCAAAATTATATTAAATGTATGAAGTAAATTATTCATTTCAAAAATATTCATCTATTTGTATGAATAAACTTCCCTGTCGCCAAATATCTGGTTAGTTTTGTTCAGTTGGTTAGTTAGTTCTTGCGAAATTAGAATAAATGAATATCTCTGTTTTAAAGAACATGAAATTGTCGGTGTCTGTTACACTTAATTTATTAATTTATTTAAATATGAATTTGTTGCAAATTTGGACTTTCCGTTGCACATTTACCATCAGTCTGACAGTTTATGCGGAAATGCTGTGATGTCAGTGCTACAGCTTAAACTTCAGTGCAAGAGTGTTGTAATCTGTCTGCCATATAGGCCTTTTTATGCTTTAGTTGACTGAGTGACTACACTGAAAAATGTTTATCTCTTAAAACATCTGTCTTGATGGCTATGCGGAAAAACCCTCTGGAAAACAGTTTTCTTGAATCCTGAATTTGTAATTGAGAATCCAAAATGTTTTTGTAGCATAAAGCTCATTCCATATGTTTTTGTCTCTAAATGACAACAAGCGATGTCTTATTGAAGAACCGAGCTTGTCTTTTTCTTATACGCCAAGAAGGCAGTGTATGGCAATAGTGTATGTCAACCAACAGAAGCTTTCTCTCACCTGCCCCACCTACGCAGGAGACCAGTAAGGCCAGGTGCAGGATGGAATCTGTCCTGATCACTGCCATCCCAATCCAGAATGTGGAAGTCTTGCCCTTCCGTTGCTTGGCCTCACTGAGGGTCTGCACAGAACACTGCGTTGCTCATCTGATGGCTTGTAGAAGCCCCTTTGCTGACAGGAAATGGCCCCAGCGCTCAGATCTGCCTGGTGGTGAGTTACACCATTCTCTAAGATCTCAAAGCACTCATCTCAGCACCTTTTGTCCTCTCATTTCCACACTCTGCTTGCCAGCACTTCCTCTCTGTGTATAGACAGGCTATACACACAAACAGCGAAATGTGATTTATAGTTGCAGATATGTAATATGTTATTTTTATACTTTTGATCAAATCCATTTTAGATGTTACTTGATTAGATAACAGTACCTTAACTGTATTCCAAATAGTTGATTTTGTGCTGAGACTTGACAAAGAAACAGTACTAGGATAGGTTATTTGTGCAATGCATCCACAATGAAGCAGCAATGCATTATATGTGTTAATTATGAAAACATAATATGTTGGCCTTTTTAGGTATGCAACCTCTTCATCCGCTAGTATTTTCAGTCGGAAACACAGCATAAAAGGCGTTTGAATAAATATATGAAACATTAAAGGATAGAAACATTTATTTACTTGATAGGTGCAGTTTCCATTTCCTTTTCTGATGTGTGGATAGATAGATGGATAGATAGATAGATGGATAGATGGATAGATGGATAGATAGATAGATAGATAGATAGATAGATAGATAGATAGATAGATAGATAGATAGATAGATAGATAGATAGATAGATAGATAGTGGACAAACGGAGGCATACTACTTCAGCCATCTTTTACTACTTTTGTCAGACACCTTTCTTTTTTGGGTATGTTTTGATGGGATCAGAAGTCTGATTTTTTTTTTAATAGGAGGACTGGTAATTTAAAGTATTTTCCGGTTCGATTTGGCTGTCACATCTGAATGACAGCTGAACTGTCCTTTTTTGCCAAAATAACCCTAAATAACCTATAAACTGAGATTATTCATGTCTGCATGTGCTCACCTCCTTTTGAGCAAGACAAATCATTTTTGGTTTCATTCCTGTCCAACTGTTTTGTAAATAAATAAATAAATAAATAAAAATCCACGTACTGCATGACAATAATAGTTTTAGACCAACATTATTCACTCAAACGTATGAATAATACTGCAAAAAAAATAACACGCCACCATGCGGTAAGGATTTGTGCTTACATGTATTTCTGGCAGAACTCTTCAGCAAGAATCTCTTACATTTGCACACACTAGCAGTAATGCTTTAAAAAATTATACGTGTCGTGTTATTGATTTTTGTAATGCCATACATTAGTTTTTTTAATACATTTATAAAAGATTAATAAGTCGTGGCCATGCTGTGTGTTTTATGGTTTATTCTTTGTTGACAAGCTCTTTCTAGGAATCTCTCTTCTTCTTCAAAGAGAGTCGACGTAAATTACTTCAAATCAATTAGTGAGTTTACATGCTGATACTGCTGATATTTAAGCTCGGATGCCTCTTACTCGGTCTCCTAGTTTTACAGACCGATCAGCTGAAAGTAAGTCCACGGTGTGAGAGGTCAGGTGGCACAGTGGTGGTAATGTGCTCCAGAACATTCCAGCTCGGAATTTGAAGCCTTCACGTGAACTGTTGGTCTGATGGCGTTTTTCACGGTATTGTTCTCGTTCACGTGAGCTTGTCCACGTGGTGGCGTTTCGGGCGCGAGGCGCAAATTCCATATAAAAACCTTGCCGAGCACTGTCATAAAGTCATGGTGCTGTTTTGTGCTACATAACGGTGCATTTGGATAAAAAACAAAACCAAAACCAAAACATATTGTAAAATCGAATAATAGTGTATCTGGGCGAAATATCAGCGTTTAAACTCACTACTTGATTTCAAGTCATTGAAATAAACAGTGGTGGAATGAGTACTGTATTTTTGTACTTACGTAGAAGCACTATTATATTTCTTAAATAATACTCATTACAAATATACTAAAGGTACTGTCTAAAATCGTCTAAAAAACCTGGTCTCACTAAAACCATTTGGTTACTATGGGAGCTAACAATCACATATCAGCATATCACGAAATGTCGGTCAAACTTTGTAATATTAATTAAAGGTGCACTCACTAACGAAATGTCATTATAAAAGTAAGGACGTCTTTAACTGACATTAACTTGTTAAATTAAAATATACTCATGAAGTACCCCCCCCAAAAAAAAACAAAACAAAAAAACAAAAACAAAACAAAAAACAAACAAACAAGTTAACACAGTAAAAGCAGCCCCCAAACGCAACAAATGGTGACAGATTGTACAGTAAAGCCGCCTAATAGCGCCGGGGTGTTTCTAGGTTGTTGTGCGCATGCGCGCAATCCGGCCGCGTCCGTATAAGCACCCTGACGCTCTAACTAGTATGTGACGTGTTATATTTGCCATTGTTTATTTAGGGCACTTGCAGAAGCGTGTTCGGACGCGACCTCCATCCGCGCCGCAGTTGCTCACGTGACTTGACATTTCTTCCTGGTTTTATTTACGGGACTCCGTCTCGGCGCGTGAGAAACAAACAAACGGGCTTACCGCAGCGGCTCGCTCGCGATTTGGCATCCGTACAGATTAAACCACGGAAACAGAGACCGTTTAGAAGAAAGCTTACCGAAGCCTGCAGACTTCGTCATTGTCTGACTGCTGTGTGGTGCGTTCAACCTTCCTCTCGGGCCCGCTGCGGTTTTGTTTTGATAACGTTTGGGCGAAACATGACACCCGCCAGCCGAAAACAGCCTCCGTCCGCGCTAACGTTCCTGCTGCTGTTCGGTAAGTTGCGTAACTGTCATAATGTATAAATCTACAAGTCAAACTAAAACCTAAAATCTTAAACGGGACAGCCACGCTATTTATTTATTTATTTATTTATTTATTTATATATTCGTATATTTTTGCTTTCAGCAATCCCCGTGACCACTTAAGCTGCATTCCTTTTTGTGTAAATGTAACAATGCGTCGTGACGTATAGTCACAAGGTTAGACGAGCTGCAGATAAGATAATTAACGTACGCATATTATATTATTATTAAAAATATATAATAGTATACAATTATACGTTATATTTAAAAGTGAGAGGCATTGCCTTTTATATTTATATTTTATTTATATTAGTTGCTATTTTTAAATCTCAATATTTGTTGGAATGTTGGACCTGCCGATAATATCCTCTCGTGACGTGATCACGTGATAAAGTTGTCTGAAACGCTTTCTTGGGATTACTTACGTTCTTGCTCCCTTCAACCCACACACACGCAATTATATCTGTATAAAATTCTATGAGCAGTAGGTGGAAAATAAACATGGCTTGTGTGTTTCCTAATTGAGCTTGTGCATCGGATAGGAGACCCATTCAGTGTGGCAGGTGCTAATGATTATTTTCATTACAGCTGTGACTCTACATCTGAGTTTCTCCACCGATGCGCCTCCTACAACTTCTCCTCCGGGTCCCCCCTCTCCTCCTACAGCCCCGGAGCGAGGGGATTACAACGTCACCAACAACGGCACAACCTGTCTGATGGCACGCATGGGACTGCAGCTCAACATCACCTACCTCTCACGTTTGCAGGGCAAGGTACTTGCATACCGTCCCCTGTGTTCACTTTTCTGTACCTCCGTGTCTGCATACTGACATACCTGCAACTGTGTCAAGTGGTGCTCAGACATTTCAAGGGGGGATTTATCATCATCATCATCATCATCATCATCACCTCTCCATGTTTGCCATTGATTTCAAAGCAGCATTTGTGGGAGTAAACAGTTTCAGTTGGTGATCTGAAATGAAATCTGTGTGATGAGGAAAGAGTCACTCAGTATGACTTGTGTATAACTGTTTGCGTGTTATGTGCCTTCTATCAGTGTACATTCCAACATGTTTTCATCTGTAAAGGTTGTTGACGCAGTTGTAAACCTGCATCCGAGCATGGTCAAGTCTTCCGGATCCTGTGAGAATGAAAGTGCAGTCCTCAGACTTACAGAAGACAACATCAACTTGAATTTCACCTTCTCTCTGGTCAGTTAAACCAAACCCTATGTATTCTACAACTTCAGTGTGTGCATGCCTGTGTGTACCAGGGATATCATAAAATATTTATGCATCTATTATCCCTACATTATTTTAGCAATATATTTAGAGGCTTCAAATTATTAAAATAGACTTTTGTTGAAAGTAGCCTCCTGATATGTTGATATGAACCTTTTAAGCTTTTATTAATAATAATAATAATTTACCAAACAGGGCAGTATTGCTCTTTTTAGGCTACATAAAATCTGTCTCTTATGAATTTACACATAATGATTACTCTTATGTTTATCCAACTTTACTACATGTATTTGCTAAGGTCGTTCACTTGCCTCAAGGAAGCAAATAAAGCGCCATCTATTGGTGCTTTCTTATACAACACTGAAAAACAGACAACAGAATATTTTTATGATCGTCAATGTATGAAAAAGGCATCAGTTTAAAACCTTGTATGTACGCATAATATTGGATCATTATCTGTAGTAAACACTACTTTCTAATATTTTCTTTCTCACATGTCAAATGTTGGTTGTCACATTCCAGAATTCAACTTCTAACAAATATCACCTCAGCGGCCTTGAGTTAACAGCCAACTTGTCAGACATGGCTCGTAAGTTATCCCTAATTTTCTGGTTGAAATTGCTGTTGTTCAGATTTGGACCCTAGACTTGACCTGAATGATTTTTCTTCTGCCTTTAGAGCCAATGTCCGTCAGTAACACGAGTCTAGACTACCTGCAAGGAACTCTGGGCTACGCGTACATGTGTCGTGAAGAACAGACTTTTAAAGTCGGGCAGAATTTCTCCATCAACACCTTCCAGCTCCTAGTGCAGCCCTTTGGGGTTAAAGGTGACCAGTTTGGACCAGGTAGGCTTAATTTAGTCTTGTACGCTTTGTCGCTAAAATCCCTTTTTAGGACGCCATTGGGCTAGTCTGAATTTTGACATCTTATTGTTTATCTAGAAAACGCAGATCTCTAGCACAGATCATTGGCACGTTACATAAGAACCACTCTGGACTGCCTTTATGCTGACTCACACTGCCAAATTTAAGAGAATCAGTTTACACATTTCACTGGTTAATTGCCACATCAGTATTTTTACTTAACGTTATTTAACGTCTTTTCTTACTTAATGAGTAATTCAGTCATAACTCTTCCCTGAGTATTCCTCTGAGATGTGAAAAATACGAGTCTAGGTTTTAAGAAGCCTGTGTTTAGCTCTGCGAGATGAATCTCACTCTCCGCCTGTGTTTTTTTTTTTTTTTCCCCCTCTGGATTTCCAGCCGAGGATTGTGCACTGGACGTCGACAACATGTTGATCCCCATCATAGTGGGCGCTGCTCTTGCTTTCCTGGTGTTAGTCGTGCTCCTGGCCTACTTGATTGGCAGGAAGAGGAGCCACGCCGGCTACCAGACCATCTGAACCTGAGCAGAGCGATTTATTAAGCCAGAATGCGCAGCCACCACCACTCTATAGGCTCGACTGCACTATACACTTTTTATCCAGCCCCATCCCCTTGCTGTTCTAACGCTGCCATTACCCCCTCTTTCTCCCACTGCCCGAGGTGGAGTTGTGTCTTCTGGACTTCCTAGTATATACAATTGGGAAATACTACAAGAAAATGCATATAACTGTTGTGCCAGTCCCATCACTACCATGTCCTGCTCTCAGGTCCGGTTTAAAGCGTAGAGTAAGACTAAACTAAATGTCAAGAGTCTCAGCAAAGAATCTCCTTTCACAGTGAGGTTCAATCACATACTAGACTTGATCTAGGCTTGGGAAAGTGGACCTCACTGGGAGAGCTTGAGCTGGGCGACTGACGTTGAGCCCCCTCTTTTATGTAGCAGGATTTGTGTTGGGAAATTGCTGCTATAGTTTGCCCTTCAGCCTAATTTAAAGGGAAAATCTAACACTATATTATTGCTGTTGTGATCTATAAAGCTAGGACAGTGAGGATGCGGTGCTGCTGGATTTGGAGCTGTGAAAAACACAGGTACTGGAGTGTGGAGCCCCTTTTCAGAGGTCCTAAATCCCCGGTCCACTTCCTCTTGCTTCATTTAGGATTAAACAGGTAACAGACATTTGGTTTCTGAATGTACAGTTACAGAGCTTTTGGAGGAACAGGAAGAAGAGGAAAAGATAAACGTGTCAACCGGATATTTTGAGGTGACAAAACATGTTGGCATGTGCTGGCTGCTGACTCATTTACTGCAATTTATAACCCTTGTATTGATCACGTAAAACATGCTCTTTACATGTAGCTGTGTTCAGTTATTAGACTTGTATAAACTGCTTGGTGTTCTCCCTCAAATGCCGCTTCCTTCCTTTCAGCCTATTTATTACGATAACGTCAGTCTCCCTGGTACTGCAGTGAATGGCCCTTTGCTATAACACTAATATTAAAACAGGATTGACATGATACTGCTTTTTTGGGTCCTGATATCTAACACTAGTTACAGATTTAATGGGTATTAAAGGTTTTTACAAGTACAAAGGATGCACTGAATATTTGGAGTGTTACTTTTGTTTCTGCTGTTGTGTTACTACAATATTTTTGCCAGCTCAGTCCCTGCATCTTGAGGTCTTGGGTGCTGTGGGATTTGGGGGATGTATATGAGGATGACGTGTTGCAATGCATTGCTATCAGTTATTACTGTTTTATTAGAGAATGTGTCCATTTATAAAATGCAATGAAATAAAAAGGGAAGAATGGCTTTTCGTCTAATGACTTTTTGTGATCATGTAACATATGTGAGGATCAGCTTTAAAACACAGAAAGACAGTTTAATGATAAACAAGATGTTTCAGGTTTTGACAAGTACAAAAATGAAGCACAGAGATGGTTATTTGACCATAAGATAGATGAGACTGAAGGGTTGTAGTGAGAGAGAAGGGGATTCAGTTAAAAAAACTTTGTGCATGTGATAACCTCTCATCTCAAAGTATCATAAAACAGCCACATCATCATCATCATCATCCCGACTCCTGAGCTTGTATTCGATTTCGACAAGTCTCCCTGAGTTTTGTGATTGTTGTCATGGAGAGACGCCCAGGTTCGCTGAAGATTTTCTGTTATGAGATGAAAATAAAATTATTTGAAGATGATAGTTTCTAAAGGTTTGGTTCTATAGTTAGTTGGGCAAAACAGTTTAGACAGGGGTGTATAGAGTTCCCAAAATCCATACTTATGTGAAGTCAAGAGTCAAAGAAAATTACTTCAGTAGAAGTTTCACCCAAAATGTTACAGCTTGATGTTAACAGTACTTAAGAAATGAAAGCATTTTCTGGTATCATATAACTTAAAAATACAGTAGTAAAAACAACATTTCTGTCATTATAATTGCAGTCAATTAGAAAGTAAGCTTTAAACCCGGAATATCCTTTAAACCCGGTAGCGAAGTACAAATTACTCAAGTAGTATACCACTGATTTCAGAAGGACCACAGATACCTGCATGAATGCATGGCATTCCTGCACGAACTCCCCATTGGTCAGCTGTTTGAAACGCTCACAGACGTCCGGGAGACTGCAGGCCTGGAACAAGAGGTCCTGATGGTGCCGAATTAGTGTGAGGGCAACACGGAACAGGATCTTGGAACCCTCGTAGAATAGGCAGTCCCATATTCGAAGAACAGTCTGATGAACAGCATTTAGACGAGGTTTTTGATGCAATTGCTTTGTTAAATTCAAGAAAGTTACAAACACCCACTATAAAAGTTGATGAAAGATATTTGACACATCTCAAGTACTCATACAGTATTGTTTTTGTTACTGTGGATCTTATATTGGCCTTACAATCATTATTTTCCTCACCTCCATGGGAAGAACATCAACGTAAAGGCAAATAAACCACCGGGAGACGAGCAGCGTCCACATCACGTTGTGCCGAGTCATGACCTGCCACACGCCAGGTGTTTTAATCTTCACCAGCTCTCCCAGAACCTCCTGATCTGTCTTCAGTCCTAGCATGGCTGGTGTGTAGTAATCTGGAAACAAAGTTCTTTTTCACCAAAATATCCATATTCTAGATGCTCCATAAAAGACCGTCGTGATTTCATTTGTTCCCCTTCTATAATGCGTACATAACAAGGCCATTTTAATTGTTAAAAATCTAACCAGCAGTAATATTTAAACCAAAAATAACCAGAAAATGATCATGAATCAGCGTATAGTCTTTATTCGGCTGTACCCTATTCCTTTGCAGGGGAATGTATCAAGAATTAAATGCTTTTATCTTAATTTTAAACATTAGGAATGGAGATTTTAAAAGCAATTTCTTTACCTCTACTTATGGGCAGGGATAAAGGAATGATAAAAAAGACTAACCAGGTAAGATTCTACCAAGCAGGGCATCCAGTAACCAGAAAGACTTCTCTTCATCTTTGGTTATGATAAGCAGGTATCCTGCAATGAAGTTCATTCCCTACAAAGGCGTCATGGCAAATATTTAGTTGTCAGATCTGAACCAAAGTATTGACTGAACAAATAATGGCCGGCCTTAGCCAAGGTTCTACTGTATACACAAGGTGCTCAAGCCGAATTAAAACAATGTCAGGGTTTTCAGGACGTGACTGGGAAAAGAAAAAAATGAGCATGCAGCCAATTTATTCTGAGCACCTAAAATGTAGATATAACATTCTGGATCCAGGATTAGAATCTACAGTCGTGCCCGAAAGTTTACATACACCTGAGCGTAACACACTCAACTTCTATTTCGATATAATTTCCTGTTTAATATTCATCATTCAGTGCACTTCTACAATTAATTTCAACCAATCTTCTTTATTTCCATAAATGATTACAGCAAATTTTTCACTTTCAATGGTTTTATCTACAATGCAATTATTGAAGTTACAAAATTATTAGGTCAAAAGTTTACATACACCCCAACCTCATTCTGTCTAATACTTGGTTGCATTGCCATTGGCTTTTAGAACTGTAGTCAGTCTTGCAGGATAACCATCAGTTAGCTTTTTACAATACTCAGATGGGATTCTGACCCATTCCTCTTGACAGAAGTTGTACTGTTCATTCAAATTGGTGGGTTTCCTTTTGTGGACTTTTTTCTTAAGTTCATTCCACAAATTCTCTATAGGATTTAAATCTGGGCTTTGAGCTGGCCATTCCAAAACATTGAATTTGTTCTGGTGAAGCCATCCTGTGACCAGCTTGGAGGTATGCTTTGGGTCGCTGTCTTGTTGAAAGGTCCAACGACGTCCAAGGCCCAACTCTTGAGCAGATTGCTTCAGGTTCCCCAGAAGTATGTCCAGGTAATCCTCCTTCTTCATGGTGCCATCTATCTTACACAGTGCTCCTGGACCACTAGCAGCAAAACAGCCCCATAGCATGATGTTGCCACCATTATGGTTCACAGTGGACACTATGTTCTTTGGGTTGAGGGCCTCTACTTTTTGTCACCGAACATACTGTTGGTTATTAGAGCCAAAAAGTTCCATCTTCGTTTCATCAGACCAAAGAACACGCCCCCCGAAGCCTTTATCTTTATCCCTGTGCTTTCTTGCATATTCCAGCCTTGCCTTAAGGTGGCGTTTTTGAAGAAGGGGCTTTCTTCGTGCTCTGGAGCCCCTTAGCCCATTACGATGTAGGACCCTCTGGACTGTGGACAGTGAGACATTGATTCCCGAAGCCTTCAATTCTTGGCATACTTGTTTCTTTGTCATCTTGGGATTGAAGCGGACCTTTCGAACCAATGCCCTCTCATCGGTTGGTGTCAACTGCGACTTCCGGCCTGATCTTCTAAGGGTCTTCACTGTACCAAACTTTTGCAGGCTGATGATGTCAGCGCATGCGTATAAGCAAAAAGCCACATGAATTCCGATCTGAGCACAAGATCACCCAGGTGTATGTAAACTTTTGACCTACTAATTTTGTAACTTCATTAACTGAACTGTGAATAAATCCACTGAAAATGAAAGAGCTGTTGAAATCAGTCATGGAAATAAAAGAGATTGGTGGACATTATTATAGGAATGCATTGAATGTTGAATATTAAACCATAAATGATAAATAAATGGAAGTTGAATGTATTTCACCCAGGTGTGTGAATGCTTCTGTTGTTGTTCATGCAAACTTTCTGTTACATCGACAGTTATTGGAATTATTGCTCTAAACCAGAGTGACTTCACTTTCCTAATTACAGGGACAGTCTCCCTGGAGAAACCTGGGGTTAAGGGACTGGTTCAGGGACTCAAATTTGGTTGTGCTTCAGAAGAGCCAGACTCCAAACCATAACCTCTTGGTATTTACTGAGTATCCTACCATCACCATTTTGTTTTGTGACCACAGAAAAGTTGTTGATTGAACTGATACTGCTATTGATACTAACAGTAATATTACGAACAATGCTAATACCATCACAACATACAGTGCATTGAGAAAATAATAACTGGACTCCTGAGGTCAAAAACTGACCATTGCTGAATAGCAGTGGGTGGACGACAGATGTAGTGCATGACAAAATATGGGTTACAGATTGCTCTTGTATATATAAAACTTTCATAAGATGGAAATGTCCTCTTTTTAATATTTATCAGTGATTACGTGAAACGTGTGTAATACCTGACAGTATCCAACATCCTTGTTGTGGTGCCCATATGTCACAAGCACATTATACAGAGCCTTCTGTAAACAGGCCTGGGAGGAGTCACGGAAGTAGATGTTGTCTGGGAAGGTTCTGTGCAGGTCTTAGAGGCAACATGACAATGTAAACAGACTAATGCAATCAAGGTTTCAAATGTCAGCACCAAAGCAGATCTCTTGATGTCAGTTCAGTACTCAGTCATTAGTTATATTTTGACAGAAAGAGGGCTGTTCCTGACCGGTGCGGATGGACTCCTCCAGCCTTCGATCGTGCTGTGCCTTCAGAAGACTTTGGTAATAGCCACAGTTCATCTCCATGTGCTGCTGGGCTCCACTAGCTGCCATCCAGATCAGAGCCCTGTGTTCACTCGGTACACCTTTCCTCACATATCGCTTCACTGCCAACCACAAAGACAAAAAAATGAGTGAGTGTGTAAAATCAAACAGAGACGGGTGGATGAGTATCAGACTCACCTTTGAGATTTTTTTCCATCTTAGTGTTGTCTTTTAACAATGCAGACCATTTTATTGATCTTCTGGTCAGTACGGTTAAGTGCTCGGACATCATCTCCTCACTGGATTCATCATTGCAATCTTCAGAAAGCTCAAATCCATACTGGTCTATTCTAGGAACGCAAATGTGTATCAAAATTAGAATGAAGCAATTAAGATATAGGTTAATAAATGAATATATTACCAGTGGACATTACTCATTTACAGGAAAGAATCAATTGTGTTGAAGAGAATTTACAAGAAAATGAAGTTAAAACCAGTAAGTCACTTGAAGACAGCCTCACTTTAATGGGGAAAAAACAACTAGGAAAGAAAAGGCAAAGGTCACATTCTAAAAGACAACAAGAGTTATAAAAACACATATGTAAGTCCGACAGCCACAGCTTACAAATGTATCTTGGAAGGTTAAACTCAAAAATCAATTCATATTTTTTAAACTTTAAGTTCCTCAGTGTTGCACCATGAGAAACCTTCTACACATACTGCAGATGTATTATAGTTTGCATCATCGTACTGCAAGGCTGTAGCGGAAGATGCATTTATTAAACTGAATAATCAAATCACTCCTCCAAAAAGCCCAAACCAAACCTATAAACAGAGAATAAAGGGAAAATAAAGATGGAATTTTGTGATGAAGGGCACTGGAGCGGTGAAATGTTAGTCATAAAAACACATCAGCTGACACGCAGGTGCTGTTTACCTTTGCCTTAAGAGTCTTTAATTCGTCATATACGTAAATAACAGACATAAATAAGGAAACATCAGCTATTATAAATGTATAACACTAACCTCTGACATTTTCTCCCATTTGAATTGTCATTTTCAGACGAGTTTTGGTCACCTGGAGGATTCATCTCCTTCCACAGAGTTGAATTAGCAGTTCGCTCCACTTTTACTCTACAAACTGTAATAAAGCTCTGCTTGCTGGGGGCGTTCAAACATACCTGCAGCCTGTCATTCAAGCCCTGCCCATTATGTAGATTTACAACCCAAAGCTAGATCGTTTCTGTATAAATCTTACAAACATTTTTTTTTTGTTACAGTTTAGTGCAAATAATCTATTTCCTTATTTAGCTTACTTAGGTTACAAAGGAATCTTGGAAATATGTTGAGCAATTACATTTATTAAATGTACCGAATTACACTCTAAAAGTATAATTAATGTGCAATGTAAATGTTGTAAAAATGCTGTAACACGCTGCTGTACGTTAATTTATGTTTTATCGGCCAAACTGTAATCGCAATTTTGGCCAGCAGATGGCGCTACAAGGCAAATGACAGGAAATAACCCGCTTAGATCAACAAACGTACTAACCAAAATCGAAACAGTTATATATAACTTGTGTACGTTTATAACTTTTATTTCTCTTTAAAAATGTAACTGGTAATGTTCTCTGGGCCTGTCCGTTGTTTGTCATATGGTTGTTTTTGTTGTTTCATGAAAATTAGTCAAGTAAAATCAAATATGGAAAGATCACAAGCTGTTTCTGCGTTTAACAGTCTGTCAGAGGTTTAGTAGTCTGCAGTCGTGCCCAAAATGTTTTGAGACTGACAAAAATGTTGTTGCTGCTTCTGTTTTTATGGTGGCTATTTGCATTGATTTTAGGTTGCTATGAAGAGTGATCAAATGGAATGCATGGAATGTATCTTAATTAAGATACGACTGTAAGATAAAGATTCGGGGCCGTTTAAAAGCCCTTTAATGTGGAACCTACGCGTCGTTTGTGAGCACCATCCAATGTGGAACAAACATATATTTAATGCTAATTCTTATTCTATTATAAATATCACCACAAAAGACCTTTAGAAAAATATGTGACAGCTCTGTTTGTAACCATGCGATTATGTAAAAATGTAATGATGTAAATGTAATAAGGCTCAATAGTTTCTTTACCTTGGAATTTTTGATATTGCAAATTTAATTTCATGATTCAATGTTTGCATTTATTTTACTTTCATACTTTCAAGACGCTACTTTTGGGAATTTAATTTTGCGGGAAAAAATGGAATTTAGACCAATCAGAGAGCTGGCCAGTGACGTCAGCGGAAGTACAGCGTGAAATCGGCGTAGCAAACCAGGAAGTTGGTCACTTGCAGCGAAGAAAAGTCATTTATTAAACAAAACAAGTCGCTTTTGCATTTTAGAAACAAATTCAGCTGCACTGCATATTTGAACGCAGAACGTCTCCAGTCTGTGCAGGCTGTAGCGTTTTGTGAACGTCAGGTCGCCTTTTCTGCTATGATTGGAGTGGAAATGTCGACCGGTGAGTTTATTATAAAACAGCAGAATCCTATATCGTGTTTATGGCTTTTATTCTTTACATTTACACCTTAACAGTGCAGTAAAAGAAGAGAATGCTGTTTGACTGTACCTGATCGTTTTCTGAACTTCCCATAAGCTGCACATAATTAAATGAACTGCAATGCATCTTCACAGAAAGTATTTAAACGTATTACACTATTACAATAATTTTCCTACTGATGCCTTTTTTAACTGTTCTTTCATTGCAGGTGTGGACACCGTGCTTGAGGACATTGGGAAACTGCCATCAGAAGTTTTTGCAGAAACAGTAAGAAATGAATACATTTATGGTCTCCTCAGTTTACTTTTAGTTTGTTTCTTTTGATGTTTCGCATAATGTGATGCTTGGTAAAATGTACTTAATTGCAGGTTTTAATCTTGTGATCTTTGCAGTGTCATGATATCTTGCTTCATCTTCAAGGAAAGAGCAGTGCGGTCGATCTGGTTGAAATTCGTCATGTACGCACGCTCTTGCACCACAGTTTCTCTCCATTTAGCTGAGTTTCTTACCATTTTCAAATTTTTTCATCATGACCTCCTTTTATCAACAGAGGTTTGACCGAGCTGGGATAAACCTTGATGACAAAGCTGCTCAGGATATTGTTAGACTGTTATCATTTAATTTTAGGTAACGTATTCCTGTCTTCTTGTGTAAGTCCGCTGATTTATTCCAATGCAGATTCTCTTATCCAGCTAATTACCTGGAGCAACTCAGGGTTATGGGTTTAGGTGGTGATATTTCTAGATTCAGGATTCTTAATTATTGTTATTGTTTATCTCTTGAAGTACCACATGTAGAGTGAAATGTGCCCTCTTTCTGAAACTTTAATTAAGATTAACAAATAAATTAAAGAGAAATAGTGAAGGTTATCTTAGGTAATAAAAATGCATATTTAAGAAAATACATCTTCAAAGTAAACATTACACTTAAAAAGACTATCTGTAGCAGTGAGCATGTTATAGAATAATTTATTTTAAAGTGCAATACAAGCAAGAGTTCAATGAGAGTGACATATCCTAGTTTTAAAGAAGTTGGTGACCAAAACTCAGACAAATCTCTGAGGATCCTGGCTGCTCTTCTAATTTGTCTCCAGTGCAGCATTCCACTGTCTGGATCACTATAGAGCTGTCTATCAGCAGGACCAAGCTGGAATTGAATCTACAACCTCTTGGTTCATAGGCTAGTGTCCTACCACAAGGCCACTCACCATTCCAAGCATTCACAATGAACATTACAGCAATGATGAGTCATTAGATGTATCTTATAGTCTTATATCTTAAGTTAAGCATTGGCTGCATGTGATTAGGATTGCCCGATGTCCTTCATCTGCTGTACGCAAGCTCGTGCATTCTCTTATTTAGTCTGTAACTCTTGTTTCTCAAAGATCAGCTGCGAAGGTCAACCACACTGCTGACGGCCTGGTGGCTAAGTTAAGCGAGGGCAGCTGTAAATGGTCTAAACCCTATTTACAAGTCATACACCAGTTGTGGACTGAGCATGGTGCTCTTGTGCAGGCACACCAGGAGATCAAGAGCATGGCCAGCATCGGGCAGGTCAGTCACATGCATAAAAATGAGATATATAAAAAGATTTTGCAAACTATGAATATCAAACCATTTTTCAGATGGTAGACCTACAGTGGAAGCTGGGGATGGCTGTGAGTTCCGACTTGTGCCGATCGGTCAACTCCCCATACGTCTCTATCCTGATGAAAATTGCAGATCCATCGGGGGAGATTTCGTATAAGTCCTTTGAGATGACAGTTCTGCAGTTTCAGGTTTGCTGTAATGAACTTTCTTTATTTAAAAAAAAAATCTGATGATAAAGTGACATGCATTTATTCATTTCTCATTATTTGATCTCCAGAACTTCTACAGACAATTCAAGGAAATGGCATCTGTTTTAGAGACTGTATAGAACATCTGCATGGTATAACCACCATTTTTATTCTGGTGTGTAGGTCCCTCCAGTTTTGACCAACTGTTTACACTAAAGCATATTTTTTTAATTTATGTTTGTTATTGGATTGCCATATCTGTAAAAGTTTGTTTGTGCTCAGTGGTATTTTGGTTTGAAAGTGCCTCTAAAGCAATATGTTTTTTTTTTTTTTTTTTTAAACTACGTTTTCACAGCTTACAACATGAGATACAGTATTAATGTCTTATAAAATAATTGTATTACTTCTATTATTGAATGCAGATAAAAAATGTTATCATGTGACCACCATTGAACACGTTTTCAAATACACACTGTACATCATAGGCATATATTTGGACTGAAACACAAAGAGTTTTATTTGTAAACTGTTTGTCACGTGAGGTGACGGCAATCTGTAATCTTGCCATTTTTATTGTAACTGAACAAAATTATTAGTGGAATTTTTGCAATGCCAAATCATGCAACATGAGGGGCCACAAGGCCTCGATGGATGGCTCTCGATGGAGTTACAAGTGTTGCGTGTTTGTTCTATTTCTGGGACAGAGAGCTTTCGTCTAAGGCATCTTGTTACATGCAGAGCGCTGGCACGGTAGCTAACTATATTAGCCATAGCAGTATGCTTTCAGTGGTTTGAGTAAAAAAGATCATCAGTCACTTCCCCAGCTCCAATATCAGTGCACTAATTTGAATAAATGCTATGGTTCTGAACTTGAACTTTTCATGAGGATGAAACTCACATTTTTATTTGTTAGTTTTCTGTAACAACAATAAGGCCATTGATGGCTTAGGGATAAAAGTTTAGGAAATAATTGGTTAATAAAAAGCAGTAAACTCTTCATTGTGTTTGTTTCTCTAGTTTAAGACATTTATCTCTTCTCAACACATACCATCAAGCGTTGGTAGAGGAAATTAGTGGAAGTGATTTTGTGTAACATTTATTCTGATGCCCTCAAGCAAGGTTAATATAATCTACAATTATCCTGTAATCATTCTCCACCTCTTGTATCTAGAAGCATGGCCACATGTAAAGCTCCGAATTCATTAATGTATCTAGTAATATTCGCATTGGATTATTCCCCAAATGGATTTGACAACTTTCCTGAGTTCTTCCAGTATCACTCAAAAGCCTAGTGAGGGACGGTGGAGCTGTGTGTTTTAGTTTCTGTGACGTCAAGGTAAACCCAGTTTATTTCAACCTAAATTGAACTAAAACAAGTTAATGGTCAAAAATCACATTTTCTATACTAGTTAACAAAAAAAACACGCATGTTTTCTCTGTAAATGTTAACGGAAAAACACGTTTCCTACGTGAGCGTGGCGTGTAAGCGGCATGTTTGATCACGTGTGTTGTTTCTCCCCCTTCCTCGAGCGCCGTGGGGCGGCGGTGTCTCACACGCGGCGGAGTGAACGCCTATCACCCACAAACACACTCACTCCTACTGGAGCTGAGGGTTGTGTGGAGGAAAACACACACACACACACACACACACACACACACAGCACTCAGCGCCAGGCTGTAGACAGCCGACGTGACGTGCCACGGCCAAGAAAAGTAGCGTTGAGACGCTGCACGAAGTCCCGTTCCAGGCGTGAAGAAGAGCTGCACAACGCTGGAGACACCCGCATGTTGCGAGTGGAGAGAGTGTGTGTGTGTGTGTGTGTTTATGTGCGTGTTTGCACTACCTCAAGAGGCCACGTTTTGGTGCGTTCCTAACTTGGAAGTCGCCGAGATTCCTGGAGGCGCAGACTTTCCGAATGGATTCTTCCGACGTCCAACAAGTTCGCCCTCGTCCGTGCGTCTGAAGCGCGCGTTCATTTCGCGACTTCCAGACGCCTTGTGGAAACTTTTTCTCCGCCTCTGCCGCAAAAGAAACGATCGTCGGTTTAAAAGCGTCGCTGCATGGTCGCGGGGACTGACCGAGCCGTGACGGATCGGCCACTTCTCCTTTGTCCTCGACCTGGGGAGGGAAATTAAGTGAAAAGCAAGCAGGGATGGAGGGAGCGGAGGACAAAGGGAGTCCCCCCAAGCCGGAGAGGAGCTTCGCGCTGTGGTACATGGGCTGGTCGGCGCTGGATAAACGCACCACGCTGCCGATGTTGCCGTGGCTGGTGGCTGAGATCCGGAGGAGAAGCGAGAAGCTGGAGTCCGGTCCGGCGCAGGCCAGGGAGGTGCAGCTCAGCCTGAGTCCGCCCGTGTTGCGCTGCGTGCCGGCCAACAGCAGCAACGCGTCTGTCTTCATCTTCGAGCACAAAGCGCAGTTCATCTCCAGGTTCATCCACAACAGCCACGACCTGACGTACTTCGCCTATCTGATCCGCAGCCAGCCGGACAACCCCGAGTCCGAAATGGCCTGCCACGTGTTTAAGGCGTGCGACCCCAACCAGGTACTGTAATGAGGTCCCGTTACTGTCCTGTTAGTGCAGTGGGGGTCCGGTGTGTGTGTGTGTGTGTGTGTGTGTGTGTGGTCGATCCAATAAGTGTTGGTAGGTCTGCAGGTGAGTTTGACTGTTGTTCTTCATGGAAAGTGAGCACCAAGTGTCAAATATCATATGGCAGTGATATGGTCCACGTTATACACCACCAGGCCACACACTTGCTATCATTGTGAGGTACTTCCATTTACTCCCATAGGTACCGAATTGTAAATAATGCTAGGACCTCACCTTACCCTGACCTTAACACAAGTAACTAAAATCGGCTTGGATAGTCTTAGTCTCAGATAGTCAAATGAAACCTGCAACGCTTCTATAAAAAGCGTTTTTCTTTATAAATGGCGGGCCTCACATACATCATCCTCACAGGTTTTTCCTTATCTTTACGGAACTGTTGGAACCTCACAATCTCCTACCTCCTCCTCTCACACCCACATTTATCTTTGTGAGTTACTTCCATTGACTCCCCTAATTCATCTTAATCATCTCACAGATCTAAATCATACCACACCTAATGCTGTGGCAGTAAGCAAAAGCAGCATTTTGACTATATTAAACAAAAAAAAGGGAATGTGTGAACTTCTTTATGGAAGCTGTTATCCTTATGCAGACCGAGCCTTGCATGCAAATATGTCACAAAGCCACAGAAATCACAAATCTCAAGTTTTCCTATCTTTTAGGGGATAAACAGATTTTTATAAATATCTAAAAACCCCGTGGACACAGATAGTAGGGGATTAAGCACATGTGCTCAACGGTGTCTTTAATCCCAAACGCGCCCTTTACATCATTTTGATTTCTTTTACGTCATTTGATTTTGTCGATCAATTCCGCAATCTGTTCTGTAATATTCCGGCTGTTTCAAACACATGCAATGAGAATCGATTTTATAGGTCTGCAAATAATGTGTTATGTCATACGGGCCATGGCTCTGTATGGATTTTTTTGTTGTCCGCTGTAATGTAACATTAGTTTAACTGCAAAAGGGTGTGCAGCCTGTGTGAGTCGCTAGCAGCTTTGCATAAAATTTGCATGCAAGTAGTATTCTGTTCTGCCTTTTCTTTCTGAGTTTCACTTTGGGTTTGTGTTGACTTGGGTTATATTGTGGTTGTGCAGTTATATGCGATACACATAAATAGACTGAGGATATATAGGATTTAGAGCCCTATGAAATCCGTTTAGTTTTTTCTTAAATTCCGTTTCATTTTTACTTGAATTCTGTTTCCATTTTTATTCTTCTGAATTCCGTATTTTACGTTATCATATTTATTAAACCTAAAAAGTGTCTAATTATGGAGTGGATGGGGAAAGAACAATGCAATAGAAAAAAAATTCACATCAAATGACTTATTCAACTTCAACAAAGTGCTGGGGTTCAGCAGAACATTTACTGCTTTGGTGAAACATTTACCTGTAAACGACAAAAAACATTCATTTCTTTCGTGCAAAATGAAACGTTTCTTATGTGAGTTTTTGACTGTAAGTGGTCGTCACGTGTTCTTGCGGGTGCAGTCTATCGTGTGCTGGCACGATTCATAAAAATCATTTGGTTATTGTTCTGCTCTACAGTAAACTTAGCACTGACACTCGAATTCCCTAATTTTTTTTGAGGACTTCGGTGTTTCCGCGAGCCTCTTCGCCATAGCTGACCGCTGACGTTTTCCCCTCTGTGTCTGTGTGTTTGTGTGTGTGGAAAGCTGAGTCCCACCTCAACAGGTAACACGTACAGGGGGCTACAGCGGCCAAAATTGATTAGAAACCATTGTTTTGCTTTGCCCTCACACCGATATCAGCGAATTATACGACGTTCCGCGTTTTACAACAGATATTTTATTTGTTGAATTCCGCGATTCCGTCTGTGTTTTCCGCATTGCGGAAATCATAGGGCCCTAAGGATTCAGCAGTTTTTAGTTCTTATAAAAGTACCGCGAGAATTGACAAGTCCCTTGCAAATGGTGAATCCTGCAAGTTTTGTTGGTCTGCAGTGCTTGACAAAGTCGCCTCATATATAGGAAGATTTTCATCTCGTATCAAGGACGTCTCCTTGTCCAGCCATAGAATAGCCCAGTAGATTTAGTGTAAAATATCAGTGGCTGGGAACAGCCTCTGCAAAGCAACCTGTATGACCTTCTTACTTACAACTGCCAGCTCTAAAGCTCCATTTGGGGATTGCCTTGACAAGTTAGGGCATTGAAAAAGTGATACTTCATCCAAAAAAGCCAATTCGAGTGAAGGATTTAAACTTTCCAGGTACAGGGGCCTGGGTAGGATTCCAGGTAGAGAAGTTCCACTGCACACGTGGCTCACGCGTTCGCCGTGCTATGAATGACGCCGTTTGGTGGGTGTACGTGAGGGAGGGTGAGGTCCTGGGTTGGAACAGGCAGCACTCATGAAGCAACAAGACCTACCTCGTGGCTGCGTCGTTATGCAAGAAAAACTGGCTGGAAAGCAGCACGTGCCAGATGGACCGTGAGGAATTTCTCCTCACCCACGTCTCGCTCCGCTCTCGGCGACTGCTGAATACGACACTTGGACCCCTGCTGTGGGATTGCCAGTGCTGACGTTTGCTTTATAGAACCTCTTCTAGTTTTAAACTCGGCTCATCTCCCCAAACTGAGAAAAGTGGGAGATTTTGGGCTATAACCTCATGCAGTCATTTTGTTCTTAATCTTAAGAGCCAGCCTTGATTGTTGCAGCTCTCCAAATTGTAAGAGTTTGAGCTGGAAAGCAACATTTCTTTCTGCCTCAATCTGTTTTGATTCTGTTATGCAACGTGGACTGATTGAAATGGTATGATAAGCATCGTAGCACTGATAAAGCTACATTTGTGTTCGTTTAATGATTATCAGCTTTTGCCTCAGCAGCAGGAGTAGCCAAGTGCCTGGCTAGGGAAATGTCTTCGATTTAATTTGTTTAATGTAAGTCAGAGCAGTTGACTAATTGAGTGAACATGATCACATGCAGTCTTCAGCCAATTCCGACATGTGGTGCTTAGTAGGAATGCACCGATACCGATACCAATGTATGGATTTTTTGCCAAAAGCTTAAATTAGTGCTGGGCGATAAAACGATCTCGATATTTTATCGAGAAAAATGTGATGACGATAACGATGATAAACTAAGCTATAAAATTCAATCACACTTGTTTGTCCACTATGCGACAGCGCCTTGAGATAGACAGTATCTTTGGCCGGTCACGTAGCTTGGCATAACGCCAGCACAACAGCCAATCGCGGCCAATGATGCAAATTTGCCCATAGCGCGCGAAGAAGTTTGATTATTCTAACTTGTTCATTCAGTCTGTATAAGAATCCAAAAAAAAACCCCAACAATATGACAATATATCGTGATAATTATCAAAATCGATCAATATGCCAAAAAATATCGTGATAATGTTTTTGTTCATATCGCCCAGCTCTAGCTTAAATCATTAATGCAGTTTTCCTAACTGATGCACATATTTAGATCTTTTCTAAGTTAACACAAGCCTAAGCACTAGGGATGCACCGATACCATTTTTTTGAGACCAAGTACGAGTATCAATATTTATTTTTGGGTACTCACCGATACCAACTACCGATACCTGCGTAGATCTGTTATTAATAACAATGACAATAATAGTAGGATTTTTTTTTAGAAGTTTTATTTTTTTTTTACCAATATCAAGTAGTCTAAACTTAAAAAAAAAACACTTTCAAAAAACAAAATATAAATTAGAGTACACTTGAGCCTTATTATGTCATTTTATAAAAGAAATGATACTAATTTTTGATCCATTTATTTGTTCTATAAGTATCAAAACAAAAAAGCAACAACTAAATAAAATATTACAACACTGACTCTGACTGACATTTTGTAACTATCAAAAAAGAGAGTCTTGTACCGATGAGAGTGTCGTACCGATACCACCCCCGGTGCAGTAACTCGTACTCAGAATAAAATTCCCAGAAACCTACTACCGATTCCACATGTGGAAGATATGAGGTAGTTATGTTCATCGCCACGCGGAAGCAGTGTAAATGCCACAACATTTGCCAAATAAACTGCAAACTGTGCGGAAATAGAAAATGTCGGCCGTCTTTTTTAATAAAATAAGAACCTTCCACTTACCGTTCTGAAAACTTCCTAAATCTGACATGCAGCACCCTCTTTTTTGATAGTTACAAAATGTTAATATTAGTGTTTTAATATTATTTAGTTGTTGTTGCTTTTTTATGTTTTGATACATATAGAACAAATAAATGCATAAAAAATTAGTATCATTTCTTTTATAAAATGACATAAGGCTCAAGGCTTTAATTAATTTATATTTTGGTTTTTGAAAGTGTTTTTTTTTTGAGTTTAGACTACTTGATATTGGTAAAAAAAATAATAATAATAATTAAACTTCTAAAAAAAAATCCTACTATTATTGTCATTGTTGTTAATAACAGACCTACACAGGTATCGGTATCGGTGAGTACCCAAAAATAAATATCGGTGCTCGTACTCGGTCTCAAAAAATGGTATCGGTGCATCCCTAGTGCTTAGACTTGTGTTAACTTAGAAAAGATCTAAACACGTGCGTCAGTTAGGAAAACTGCATTAATCATTTAAGCTTTTGGCAAAAAATGCACACCTTTTAATTTCAGCTGCACCAAAAGAGGATTTGCATATTAATCCGCTTTAGAGGAAGTGGGCTTGGTCTTGTCTGCAGTGGCTATGGCAACTATAGAAGTGGTAACATAGTATGTTTACATGCAGTGTTTACATGAAACCTAGAAAGAATGAGGAAACGCCGCCGTACGATTGACTTTATAAACTAATTATGGACAAACTCTTGGCTTGTTTTTATAATAGACTGGTGCAGGAGGGAACTCATCAGGACTGCAACAACGAATCGGTTAAATCGATTAAAATTGATTATTAAAACAGTTGGCAACTAATGTAATAATCGATTAGTTGGGTCTCCAACTAATCCACATACGTTCAGTGGTTACCCCCTAATGTGGGGGCAGTAAGCTGACCAAAGCCGCAGTGGCAGTAAAGCAGCATTAAGCTGGACGCCGCCCGCCATAAAAGAAGAATACGAAGGAGACGAGAACCAGTGCCGTGTCTTGTCGTCACAGAAACTGAAGTAATCGTGTAGAAATGCACGAATGAGATGTAAACACATGCGCTGTTTGTTAGCGTGCACAATGGACGAAGGGAAGTCATTCACTGAAGCATTCAGTCGGATTACAGATAAAACAAATTTTTAGCTGATACATGACAAAAACAACCAGCGTTCTACTCACAATACAGCCATTTACTTGATATTTTCAGTGATTATTCCCGACGCGTCCACCGTGTTATTGTGACGTGACTCTCATGTGGAACGCCGTCTTGAACAAAAATGGGTTATAGGCCAAAACTTCAATATTTCTTCATTTACAAGTAATAGTTTTTTTTTCTCCGTTTTATAGTGTTAGAGAGAAAAAATATATATAGAAAAATAGAAACAGTCAGTTTGGTTTATTAAAAAATGCTGGAAATGAAAGTTTCTTTTTATCCAATTAATAATTGATTAATCAACAAAACGTCAAATTGCCAGATTAAACGTTTAACAAAATAATCGTTAGTTGCAGCCCTCGAACTCACAATGAGTCAGGTAATGCTGGAGACTTTTAGTTAAGTCAGTAGCCCCTTTTCAACTCTACTCGTGCCCGTGTCAGTTCCCAGGTGAGAACCGATGCCACTGGAAAAAAAAAGTTGCCGTTGCAGCAAATTCGGCACCAGTAGTGCAGAACCATGTACCAGTTTTGTCCTGAAAGGTGGACGGAGTAAGTGGGAAAAATATAGGTTGGATAGATAGATTTACTGTTCTCATTTGTGACTCTGCACGGCAAAACCAGTCGCTTGTCGCAAATTCTCAAAATTAAGTTATGTTTTCATGAAAGGGTATAAATCAAGCTTCAAAACGATACCTATATGGAATGAATCGGACGACACATGACT